>CM028760.1:28263927-28573833 GCA_016801395.1 Leptodermis oblonga
TTCTCGCGGTTGAACCGCCGTTGAACCGAGCCCGGTTATTAATTATAATTCAAATTTTTACCTTTTTCATTTCCTCCTCATTCACTTCCTTCTTCTTCCTTCTTTTCCCCTTCACTTCCCCTGTTTCCCGAAGCTTTTTCCCGCGGCCGTTCGTCTTCTTCGCCGCTTCTCCCATCGCCGGCGACCTCCTCCACCTTCCGATCATCCGTCGGCTGCCCAAGCATTCACCGATTGTTCGGCTTGCCCAAGCATTCACCGTCGGTCGGCTCTCCATTTCCACCCTCCCAATAAAACTTAAGCTTGGGATTTTTTTGAGTTCACCCAAAAGGTTCCACCTTCTATGCTTTCATTTTAAACTTTTGTGTATTTAACCTTAAATTTTGCAAATGCTTACCATTGCACTAGGATTTTGTTTGGTTGATATTTATGGTAGATTTCGGTTTTAACTCTTGTGATGAAAGCTTGGAAAGTTTTGGATTTATTGATTGTTTGTAGCATTTGGTTTGGTTGTTGAATTGAGTGTTTTGTCCTACATAAGTTGAGAACCTAGGGTTTGATTAATGTTCCATTAGGTACCTTTGAAATTCGGGTTTTTTTTTGAAAATGAGAAACTCAAATGATTATTTTCGGTTTTGCTTGATTAATTTTAGAACATTGGTGTTGATTTCGGTTTTTATTCGATTTAGTGTTCCTCCTTTAGTGATAATGAGGAAAATGCTTTGTTGTTGATTCCACTTTGTGAAATGTTATTCCTTTAGTAGAAATGAATGAATGTTCTCATAGTTGTTGGTTGTGAAATGTGAAGTACTTTATCAATGTACCCTTGAGAAGTCCACTTTTTTTGGCCCTCATTTGATTTAATTTGGATAATGGTAATTGTGGATTTTAGGAGTGAATTTTGCAAATGTACATTGCCTTTTTTCCACATTAGTTGTTGGTTGTGAAATGTGAATTACTTTATCAATGGTCCCCTTTATAAACGGACTTTTTTTTGGCCCTCATTTGGTTTAATTTGGTTAATGGTAATTGTGTATTTGTAGGAGCGAATTTTGCGAATGTACCACTTTTTTTTCAACATTACAAGCATTCTTGTATTTGACATTAAAGCTTTTGTTGTCATTGCATATATGTTATATTGAATTGTCTTTCTATGTAAATGAAGTTTAAGGTACTTTCAATGGCCCGAAAAAGAAAAAGCAATACGGAGCATGGAGATGGTTCTTCTACTAATCTAGTAGAGTTAGAGGGCCCACAAATTGCAATGACCTATTGGAAATGCGAAAGAATGGGGAAACTCTTGACATTTCTTTTGATTCCGGGCTCAAGCCTAGAGTACATCATGTACAGTGGATTACCTTTGTGGCATATACGGCCCGGAGCAAAGTGGACTTAGTGGAATATGAATCATGGCCGAAAGTTCCCGCGGAGCTCAAGAAGAGAGTTTGGATAGAAATACGGGTATTTTCTTTAATTATAATGCATTCTTTGCTTCTTAATTCTTCCATACAATTTTACTCAAATTCCTCACTAAATTTTACTCCTAATTTTCACTGTAGGCATTATTTGTTTTCGAGTCCACCGAGAACTCGAAGATAAGTGGATTAGTTATGCGGTAAACGGTGGAAAGATTTCAAATCCTATTTAGGGAAATATGTACATGGTCCCATGAAGGGTAGGGACCCATGTTTGGAATATAAATTTATCCCTAGGGAGACATGGATTAAGTTCAAGGCTAGCCGCGAGACAGAAGAATGGCAGGTATATATTTTTTTAAATTTGATTTCCTTCTTTTTTGGATATTTGAAATTGCTCAGTTTAGGGATAATAATTTTTCATTATATTTCTCTCTAGGCCATTCGTGGAAAAGCGCAAAAGAATGCCAATTTAAATGCTTTCTACCATAACTTATCTCGCGGTGGCTACCGACTGCTGAAGCAGCAGTTGCATGATGAGGAGGTCAGTGCATCCGGAAAGAAGCCTTCAGAGGAGGGTCAGTCCGAAGAAGAAGGCGAGGATTCTTATTCAGGGCCAGGCCGTCATGACCTTTGGATACATGCCCATACGAAAAAGAGGAATACTTCACGCCAGAGGCTTGGCGTGTAGCGAAGGAAATTGTAAGTTTTGCACCATACATTTTCTATGTTCCAATTATTTTAATATTTAAAGTCTATGTGTATAGAATTTTTATTATAACTGATTATTTATTACTAGATATCTATGATGAAATGCTAATTAATAATTTGGTTGTCATTAAATGTTTATATCAAATTATTATTATCTAGTTGTCACTGTAAAGTAAATAAATGATTAATTTGTATATATGTGTATTTATTTATATTTTATAATTATGGTTATCAATTTTATATTTAAAATTATATACATAAATGAATAATCTCTGTATATGTGTATTTATTTATATTAATTGATCTATTTACATTTACTATATTTGACAACATGTGTAGGAAAATCTATGTTCCCGCGAGTCCCAAGGGGAGACCGTTGCAGAGGGTAGGAATGACATTCTTGTCATTGCAACGGGCAAGCGCGATCAGCCCGGTCGTTATCGCGGCCATTCTACGCGGGCACGTATCACAGAGGTTTTCCCACAGAAAACAAAGCCGTCGCTTAAAGAGGAACTTGATTTAACTAAGCGACAGCTTCAGAAAACCACTGCCCAACTAGATGAATGTCAGACACAGCTGAAGATGATGATTGGGGTTATATGTGGTAAGATGGGAATCGATTATGATACATTAAAAGCCGCCGTCATGAATAATGCCCCGGATGAGAGCTTGCACCCAGAGACCTCCGGAGCGGTCCCTGTATCCCCTGTGAGCCCTGTTTTTCCTCTGATACCTACAAGGTTGCCCGATTTGGAGATGCTACATGTTGCACCTACGGACCCGATCAAAGCCTCTGACGGCGGTGCTTTAGGCGAATACAAGGTAAATAAAATTAGACGGCTTCTTTAATACTTCAAAATTTTGTTTTTTCTTTATTACAGTGCTTTGTTAAGTTATTCTTAATAGTTGACTAATGTTCATTCGCTTGCCTATTATCTTAGGACGAGTGTGAATGCCATCTGTTCCTTCATGAGGATTCGCAAAGGCGGCGTAAGCTTGTGGCAAAAGGAAATATTTATAAGCAAAGCAAGCACCACGGGCGCGAGGGTCACAATTAAAATTTCCTATGATGACTGTGCCCCGCTGCCATTTCCTGAGGAAGAGGCTGCAACAGTGGGAATGGCCAAGTCCTTTTTCGTGGAATGGCCTAAAGAGTTGATTGAAATTATTCAGCCGGCTCCGGTAACAAAGGTATATTCTTTCATTTATTTGTGTATTACTTAATACCATTTGTATATTTAATGTTATTTCAAATGATGTTAGGTGGATAAAAGTGCCCAAAAGAAAAAAGGCCGGATGAGTTCTATGGATGACAAGACATCTCCTTCGGCGACGGTTCCGACTGAGGAGTCATCCTCATCGATATCTGATCCATTGCAAGAGTTACAGCTCTGAATGGATAATGATGCGGGCTTCAATGGCTTCTGCTTTCAAATGACAAAAGAAGCACTACAAGAAAAGTGACCTATTGCGACATTTTTTCATGCGACATTACATTAAATGTCATAAATATACCACACTTATGCATTTGTGACGTATATTTGTGACATTATTGCATCATTTAATTATTTCGTCATGATTTTGGACATTGACGAGACACTGAATTTGGTGCCTCAAAATTACGACAGTTTTTTCGCGACACTTCAATAAAATGCCAAAATTATACGACACAATTATGATTTTGTTGTAAAATTGTGGCACAATTACGTCATATTGTTAGCATGCCGCAAATTGGTGGCATAATTGCGTCATTTTAATTTAATGAATTAAATTTGCGATAAAAAATTTTGACAGTTTGATATAGTGAGCTAAATTAGCGGCACAATTGCGTCATATTGTTACCATGTCACAAATTGGTGGCATAATTGTGTCATTTTAATTTAATGACTTAAATTTGCGACAGAAAAATTGTGACACTTTGATATAGTGATCCAAATTAGCGGCACAATTGCGTCATATTGTTAGCATGCCACAAATTGGTGGCATAATTGCGTCACTTTTAATTTAATAACTTAAATTTGCTGCAAAAAATTGGTGACACTTTGATATTGTGACCTAAATTAGCTACACAAATTTATTTCTGGCACAAAATTATGTTTTAATTGCAGCACACTACAAGTGTATATATTGCAATTTCATGACTGGAGCTTTTCTCCTCTGGCTAATTTTTAATGTTTTTATCATCAATGTGCTCTAACCACTTAATCAGTTGTTAAGTAAAAAATTAAAATTTTTTTATACCATTTGACGTTCATGTAATCAGTTCAATCAAAAAGAAAAAAGAACTTAAATAATTATTTCTGAATTAAAAAAAAAGTGTTGCAGCAATTTTATAATTTGGCCCATATTAGTTAGTTTGGTCTTCAATTAAGCTTTCCCTAATTATTAAAGATAATGTCAGGATCATATCAGGATCAAGATGATCCTGAAGAATTTAGAAAAGAATTAGACAAGAAAGGGAGAGATTGAAAGAAGAATCGAGGGAGAAATAATTAGGGATAGAATACTTCAAAATTCCATTAATCAAAGCTTAAACCCAAATGAGCCTTACATCACTATTCATAAGCATCGTAATTGCCTCCTAACTCCTAAATATTTCAGTTGCTCCCCTATATTTTTCTAATATTACAAATAAACCCCAATATCATGACTAATCTCACCCCATTAAAAATAGCCTTGTCTTCTTGTCCTCAAGGCTATGCAAAATTTGCAAACCATGAAATGGTATTAAGGTTTTCCCATTTGCATCACTATACAAAAAATCTGCATGAATGGTCGATGCTCCACTTGAGCTAGCAGTAGTCTGAAGCTCAAATATGCTGAAATATAGAAGATGCCAAGGATACTTTGTGCCAAATCCTTCAGTTGCAAAGAAGGAAATTTTGACAGTAAGTATACTACAGCATGGCAAGCCCTTTGAACAAGTGACTTCCTACTGTGTTTGAATGCATCTGCAATCTGACTGATACTTTTTAAGGAAACATGGTCAGCACACATGGCTTTATAACTGTCCTTAGTGGTTATAGTTGATGTAGTGCTCTCACCTTGCAAAAAATCTTGCTGTATCTGCCATATTCCTTCCTTTTGACAAAATTCTAACCAACCTTCAAGCCCCCAACTAATTCTCTTAGAAACTTCAACTGAAATCAAACAATATAAAAGAAAATAAGTTGCAGCAAAAAAGCTCCGTTCAAGAGGCCTGCAACATAATTTTGACAGTCCCAAAGTTAAATTAGTACATTAAGAACATAATAAATTCAACATAAGCAGTTCAGAACCAAATGATTTCATAGACAGCCCCAAATAAAAAGCTTGTAAACTAAGAAATACTTAAAACATCATTGCACTAAACTGATGCAAAGTATCATACCCTTGATCAAAGTGATTTCTTTACCCTCAAATCTGCATTACTTTGTATCACAATTATTTCACTTTATGGTGCAGCTCATTTCATATCAAAACCATTTACACAAATAACTACAACTTGTATATGAGTTTATAAATTATAAAAGAGAAAACAAAAGAACAATAACAATCTCACCATTTATGTGGGATTGGTGAAAAGAATAAAGAAGCCAGTCAATGTGAAGGACATAAACTTGCAACAATCTGAACTTGCTTATCCGGCTAACAGTCAAAAGACTAAATACTTCAGCCATTTCCATGGCCAAACTGGTCCAAGCCAGCAATTCCAAAAAGATCCAGAGTTTCTCACACATACTCCAAAGTCACCCACAACACGTTGTATTCCATCCACCAGAAAGCAAACAGCATTCAAGCTGGATCAGCCAAGCAAGATGCACCCAAGTTTAGAAGCTCAACAATTATAGCAAAAATTCAACAAGAAATTCAGCACAATTAGCATCCATATGAGCAAGATTAAGCTACTACCCACTACCCGAATCATTACCCAAAATTCAGCACCAAAGTGTGCCATACAAAACAAAAATTCCTGAATAGAAATTACGTCAAAAAGCTCATCCCATTCAGCAAAACAGGCTACGACGGGCCAACCACAATTCCAAAATCCAGAAAGTATTTCCAGCATTCAAACCAGCAGCCGAAATGCACAAACTGACAGCTGCAGCAAGAAACAGAGATAACTCAATATGCCCCCCCCCCTAACAACCACCCCAGACCAAACGATCAGTCCGCTCAGCACAATATTCCGGCGGTAAGCCAAAAAGTACATCCTCGATTTCACACTAAGATCATCTTCATTAACAAGAACTCAACAAAGCTCAAACAAACCAACCATGAATTCCAGAATCTTTATCTACGGCATTCCTTCATTTCAGAGAGGTCCAAAACCCAATTACATCTTACTTAAGCCAAACAATTTTATGTCTTGTCCCTGCCCAAAATGGATCAATCCAGCAGTCTCGACATCTCCAAGTACAGGACCTAGAAACCCAATTATTGCAGGCAAGGAAATTGGGAAAGAAACAACAGCTCAAGCAGTTTGAAATTGATTAAGAAGGCCCAAAATTCATCTAGCAACACCCAAATAATAACTTGCAGAAACCAGAGTAGCCAAATTCCAGCACACAAAGCTAAAGCTACACAAAGCTATTAATTTCTAGAACAAGGAAGGAGGAAGAATTCCATAGAAATCCGGCAGAATTTCCAACATCAGAACGGTATAAATTCCATCAACTAAACGAAAGAAATTCTGGCAAAGTAGCCAAGATGATCCAAAAAATTCAGCACAAAATCCCTAATATCCAACTCTATTCCCTCAAAATTCAGCACAAATACAGCACAATTCATCACATTTGCAGTAGTTTAACTTAGTTTCCAGTACATCTAGTATTCCATCCACACAAAACACTCAAGCTAGATAAGCCAACTCCCACACATTCAGAGCACAGTAGCAAAATTCAGCGCACAAGCTATTAATTTTCAGAGCAAATTTAGAAAACTAATAGCCAAATAACCAAAGCTAAATTCCAAACAATTTTCAAAAATTAAATACATAAGGCTTACCGTAACCACCTTCAGGAAATGAAATTCCTTCAGAAAAGTATTACAGTACCGTAGCCAGAGCCTTCAAGAATGATAAGCACTAGCCGCCATGGATTCTTCCATGTTGCCAGAGTAGGAGTCCCAAGGTGACCACTTCACTTCGGTGCTCCCTGTTTAGCAATCGGTGACCACTCCAAATCAAAGCCCCCATTTAACAACCCAGGAAAACTAGAGCCGCGAACCAAACCAGAGCCACAAAATGATTTAGAAGAAGTCCGGTTAGCTTTGTCGAAGCTGGACTTGAACACCAATGGGAATCCCAATCTACAAACAGAAATTCATGACATTCCTCAAATTGGAACTCTATAGTATCAAAAGTTTTGCGATAATATTATTGTGCCATAAAGTAGCCACATAAATTTGTTCGTGATGCAAAATTGGCTCACACTACTAGTATGTTACAAATTTATGACATATCTTTTTGCAATACATAAATTATATGCCTTATATTAAGGGCAAAATCATTTTTTTTCCTTCAGATATGTGACTTTCTTTTACAACGTTGGAATTATGTCTTGTAAATGGTCAACATAATCAAATATTTAATGCAACCTTTTATACATACCGGTATGTTTGTAACACTTCACAAGAAGTTTCATACGATTTATAATTCCATTCAATTTTTTTTAATTTATTTGTGCCTATGTTTTGGAGGGAAAAAAAACTGGTATATTTACTACTCAAATATTTTTTTCTAATCTAGATTTAATTCTAACTGTTAATAGTTACCCCCTCCATTATATTAAGTCAAAGGGTCAAGAAACTCAACGCCACTGAATCGTTGAGAAGGGAAAATGACAATCCTGAATCAATCGCTCAGGTTGTGGAAGCTAAAGAGCAAAGGTTGAAGTTTTTGCTACGAAGCAACAACAAAAAAGGAAAAAAGATAATCCAGCATCAATTTTGGAACTAGAGGATAAACCAAAAACGAAGGACGGTATTGAGAGAGAATCAATAACAGATAAAGAAGTTTCATTTGAGTCTGATGGAATCATTGAGACCAAGTCGAAAGAAGTATACTTTCATCCAACTGAAGTAGCAGAAAAGGCAACTGAGGATAAAGAAAGTGAATTGACTGCCAAACTTGAAGCTGAAAAAACTTTAGAAGAAAAGTTAGAAATTACTGGAAAGGAAATTGAAGCTAAGGGTACCAAGCTTGAAGAAAAGGAGCAGCATTGTTGAGGAAAAAGAAATGCCTCAACCTGAAGCAATAGAAGCATATGCTGTCCTAAATTCCATTCCCACTTCTAAGCAAGAGAAGCAACAGAACATATTGTGTTCTTAACATTTTTGTCTCTCATTTTACTAATTTTTGTCCATGTTAACAGTTTTATTTCACAGATCAGCAATATCAATTCCAGTTCACTCTGCAAAAAGAAGAGCAAGAAGGTACAAGCACGAAAATTACACAAACCAATGTAATAATTCAAAAAATCGATGTACTGAGAACTAACAATGTGACCAGGGTGGGTTACACTTGTATGATCAGGTTGGACAGTGTATTCGGAGTTTTGCAGAGAGTTTTCAACAAAAGGATCATCAGTTAACAAGCTGCTTAGTTGTTCTTAAATTAACTGAAGCTTCTAAACCATTGTAATGAGCTATTTGTTAAATGAAGGAGATATCAAAGTCATTGAACTACAATAACGTTCAAAGAATGCACCAAAGCTAGTGAATAGTGTGTGGCAAGCCCACGTGACAACATTTAAACTTTATTTAGTTTGGTTCCAGTTAAGGCCAAATGTTCTCCTGCACATTACATCAGAAAGTATTTGCTGGCTGAAGAGTTTATAAGCCAACGACACAGGACCACAACATTTAAAACTTTTGAATGATATTAGGAGCATAGTAAACATTGATTCAAAAATTTTCAGCAGCAACTACAATTCCTTGCACTCTTCTTAATAATCTTCTGTCAATTACAAAGCACTAAAAAAGTTCAAAACTTTTGCATGACATAAGCAGCACAGGAAAGGTTGGGTCAAAGGTTATGAGTAGCAAGTACACTCCCCTGCACTCTGCCTAATAATTTTCTGTATACTCTTGAAGCAGTATAGTCCATACATCATCAAGATCACAAGACTACAAGGCTTATTATGAAGTTATTTTTTACTTCCAGGCATTAGGGAAATACCACCATTTAGAAGTATTACAAGAGAACTAAAATTTTTGTCACAACCATATAAGGTGCATCAGCATCATTTATAAATGTTTGAGACACATCAAGTGAATCAATATCAGTTTCTAATATTTTTCTAAAATCAGAATCAAGTTCATAATCACTTTGTATGTAGAAAATAAAAATTTGCTTCAGCTGATGAAATGACTTTAAATATAAAAAGGGATAGAAAGTAACAAGTAATAAATAAACAAGAGAGAGAGAGAGAGGGAAAGCGCAATTGTGGCATACTACTATTAACAGGTAGATTTTCACTAGATTTGGCACTAAACTTATACAATGACTGGATAACAATGAATTTAAAGTGAGCAAAAGTTACAAAAAAAGTGTTGATCAGGCTAACATTTTGAACACAACAAGATAGCCGAAACTTAATCAGGTATACAATCAACAAATGAAGAAGAATTATAATAAACTCTGTGCTAAAACATATAGAAGCAGCCAAGGATGCTATCGGTGTCATAAGAATATAAGCCTACCTAAATAACAAGGCATATTTGATAGGTGAAAAGAAGCTCCAGCATCTAGATGGAAGCCAATTAGTGTTTCAGGGGGCATATACCTACAACGTAGATCAGCTCCATTCATCATTACAGTAAGCAGTCATAGACTACTAAGAACATTTCACCCATTGACACATAAAATAGAAGGAAAACAAATGGAAAACATTAGAGAACAAATATAGTTTACCTCAAATTCCATTGTTTGATTTCAGCATAGTCTCACTATTTCAGATCGTTTGCAGTAGTGATCACTGTTCCTTCATTACCATTCAAATAATCTGAAAATGGTTCTCATGAATATAAACAAGGGATTCTATATTCACATATTTCATTCATGTCAACTACAAGAGTCATTTACAAAGGTGACAGGCTCAAATTCATCCAAGGTTAGTATAAGATATACTACACTTCATAAAAACCAAATAATGTTTTATAACCATGACTATACATTATATAAATTGAGGTTTAGTTACCCCCAAAGAGTTTTACAAATGTATGTTTCATATTATATTTTCAACATAAAATACAAAAAAACAAACAAAAACAAAATTCAATCGACATCGGACCAAACAATTCAAGTGTGTCGCAAATAAAAGAGTCTATATAAGCCTTACTAGTGGAGTTCCATCATCTGCATGCTTCAAGGCATAATAATATCCCAATTGGTTGAGATTTGAATAATTGAATTCGTATGGCTGCTCTATGGTTCTAATAGAAGTGGAAAGACTCATAGTTCCTCTGTTGTGAGATGAAATTTATTGCGGAGCCAAGGGCATGGCCCTCTCGTTGATTCAGCCAAGGACCCCTTGTTCCTAGAGAAAACTTCGCCAACTAATTTCTGGACTGGAAAGACTCAGCCTCCATGCTTTATCACTGCGATTTATTCACCCATACACTCAAGACCATGCATATTTCTAAACTGCCGCCTGCAGATCCTACTGAAATTTTAAACCAGCTAGTGAGATTAGCACTAAGAAGGTTAGACCTATTAAACATCATTGTGATGTTGTGCCAATTTGAAATTTCACCAAATTAATAAAATTTGGGCTTCAAAATCCCTCACCGTGAAATCCAAATAAACTAAAAAAACAAAGATGAAGGGAAAGAACGAAGGAACAATGAAGAAGAAGATAACCTTTGTCATGGAGGAACACAACATTGAGCCTTGGGCGCCTCTTCCCCTGAAGAAGAAGCTGCCAATTTTTACCACCAAATATTCCCTCTTCAAGTATTTTGTGTTTCCCGTTTTTTTCCCCCAAAATATTTCCCTCCTGTACTTCTATTCCTCCTTTCCCCGCCCAAATTTCAGTTTTATTTTATTTTATTTTATTATTATTACATTGTCTTTCCATATTTTTCTTTCGAATTTTGTATATATTGTTTATTTTCATTTAATAATATAGTCTAAATAATATTCTCAAATTTTAAAGTTTCTGTAAGTGATTTAAGCAATGTAGTTAATAACTTAAAAGGAGAAATACAATATTCAAAACATGAAATATTGGTTTTCAAGAAAGAATTTCTAAATTAGAAATAGAAAAGGTAATGTCCTTCAATAAAAATGAAATATCTGAAGAAAATAATGAAGAAATGATGAATGAAAATTTTTTAAGTACTCTTGATATAATTACTTCTCAAAAATGAGACCATGAAATTTTATTAATTTAGAGATATATTATTTAATAGCTAATTTAATAATAATTTAATTTAAAAAGTGTTTTTCACTTTCTGTAAACATAAACTCAGATAAATTCAATACACAACAAGTTAATTTTATTTTATTTTATTTTTTTTACTCTCGTATCATCAAAGTTCAAACACATGAACACATGGTTACAATACCCTCCTATTACCTTTCCCCCTAAAAGTCTAAATTAGTTCTATTTATGGATTCATACATTAAAATTAGTATAGTTTAAATATTCACAGTATACAAATTAGTTGTATTAATGAGTTTATTATACATTATAATAGTGAAAACAATATCCAATAAAATGCATCAAACTCAATGAACCGCCAACTTCTTCACAATGTTTGTTGCAATTCATGAATTCCACATTGAACTCCACAATGCAATTAAAAAGTTGGAGATTAAATTTACGCATATTTAAATTTAAAGAAAAGAATAATGATAATAAGTTATATTGTAGTAAATTATCCAACTTATATTTATAATTTAGGATTATTAATTTATGATATTGATGGGACTATATATGTATTTATATAGAGGTTTTTCTAAAAATTATTATCTTATTATTTTTTTAAAATTCACAATTTTTTGAACTGCCCCAAGTCGGGACTAGAGAAATATAACCTAGGCTAAGTTATAGAATAATGTATTCTATAGAAAACTTTTCTATTTTATATTGAAAAACTAGATGAGTATAAGTTATGTACATAAAAATCAATGTAACCCTCCTTCAACATGTCATGTTTACAGCTTTGAGGGGTTAGCAGGGGGTTCATTTTGAGTTTGACTCACAAGTTGTCATCAAACATGTCAATGGGAAGGCAAAATGGCTATGATTTTTTGTTGGGTATCTTCAGATGATGGAATGAGGTATCGGAAAATTACTTCACACCTCCATCATATTTGTCTTTAAATTAATCATTAAGGTAGTTTTGTAATATAATAGTGAATTATTACGTTTACCAATCTTAAATTATCTAGTTAATTACAAATTATTTACTAACTACTACTCAAAATTGCTAACGTATTCTTCACTATGTTTTAACTTTCAAGAATATTATTACTTTTTAGTCTACAATTAAGTAAAATTAAGACTAAACTCATTGAAGGAGTGCTTTATCTCCATACTCTTAATGACATTATGACCAAAATAAAAAGAAATATTAAAAATAAAAATTAATTAACAATTTCAGTTTTTTAAAAAACATAAAGCCCTTTCCTACATAGTATAATAGACTTTCGTAAAATAAAATAAAATTAAAACAAAGGAAATCCCTTTCCTCTTTTTTTGGATTAAATTGGATAAATAATTTAATCCAAAAAACAGAGAAAAGGAAGATGGGACTCAGCTCAAACTTGAAGATGCCTTTGGAGGAGGCCCCCGGGTTATGTATTCATAGATTTCAGATTTTGATGACCGATGAGCTGCACAATATGCAATCCGCGAAATAGATGGTCAGAATGAAGGTTTCTAGGTTAAATTGTAAAATATATTAATTATATGAGAGAGCAAAGAACTTAAAAGTAAATAAGTCTCTAATTATGAGTTTTTTTTTTTTTGTTGCATATATATATATATATATATATATATATACATTGGGGGGAATTACATTTACCTTCCTTGAGGTTTGGTGAAATTACAAATAAGTTTCTGTGGTTTTAAAAATTGCAAATACATGCATGTGGTTTGATCAAACTTACAAAATCTATCCATGTTAGTTTTGCGAATGAACACAAAGTTTCTTGAACAAGTTCATGATCGGTTTGGTAAAAGTTAAGGTCAAACTCATTTATTCAATAAATTAACAAACATAAACAAAATTTTAAACTCAATTATATAATAAATGATCACAATTTTGGAGCCCCAAATCTTGGCATAAATAAACTCGATACCACCCTTATTTTTAGTGAAAAGATAAACAGAAAACAAAAAACTTTTGAATAGTTCAGGGTTGTATTTGTAATTTTCAAAATTAAAGAAATTTATTTATAATTTTATCAAACCTCAGGGAGGTAAATGTAATTCACCCTATATTTTTATTCGAGATGGAAATGCTGAATTACAAGAGGTGGTTTTGACCGCACCATAAAAAGTGAAATTTTTAGTTAAGAATGACTAAATTGAAAGTAAATAATACTTTAAAGACTAAATTGCACTTTACAAGAAATTATAGAGACATAATTAAAACTTTAGAATGACTAAATTTTGTTAATAATTAATAAAACTTATGTGAAATATGTCGTATTTGATACAATAATAAAATAAACTTTAAATATAGTTATTAGGTACTCCTTCCATTATATTAGAAGAGTCTACTTTCAATTTTTTTACACCCCTTACCCTTATTAATATAATCATGTGTAGTCAACAATTAGTCCATTCTTAAAATTTAAAGATATAAATGGGACAAATTGTGTCAAATTAGTTATTTTAAATATTGTACTTTGACATTTATAATAAATTGTACCTTTGTCAAGATGAACCTTTCTAATGGAATAGAGAAAGTATAATTTATAATTAAGGGTGTCCTATTTTAATTTTTATTTGTCAGGAGCGTAAATTGAAATTAAATTAACTAGAATCTCTTCTTTTAGGGCGTTTACTGATATTATTAAAATTTATGGACAAAAAAAAAAAATATTAAAGTGTTTAGAGTTATTATTTAAAATTTAGGGGACCCAATGCTACTACTCTAAGATAAATAAAAGTGATTCAGTGGCAACAATAAATAATATTCATTGGGCATAAAATATCGGCCCAATAAGAGAATGGATTCACTTTACATTGGACAAAAGCAGCCCGCCCAATCGGGTAAGGACTTAGGTTTTTTATGATTCCATTCCTCTGTCAATATCAAAGCCCCTGGAGCAGCAATCGTTTCCATTTCCATTGAAGCGGCGGCAGGTTCCGGGAACTTCTCCTCTATTCTCCTCCTCTCTTTCTCCGTCGTTCGGGCCTTTCTCGTTTCTGCTTCGTAAGATTTGCATTCCTTTACTTCACCCCTCTACGATGGTGATTTTACTGAGAAGATGATTCTATTTCTTGTTTGGGATTACGTGTTGAAACTTATTTTGAACTGACTTGTTTGTAGATATAAATAGCTTATATGTTTATTCGTAGATGCTTATTCTGCGTAGAATTTGTGAAGATTAGTTTAGATTTCTGATTTATCATCTTCAATGGAGTGGAGGCAGTTTTCCTTTGGTACATATTGAGTATAATCTGGACTGTTTGGATCAGGACTCCCAAAGGCAAA
This sequence comes from Leptodermis oblonga, assembly GCA_016801395.1. Classification (NCBI taxonomy): domain Eukaryota; kingdom Viridiplantae; phylum Streptophyta; class Magnoliopsida; order Gentianales; family Rubiaceae; genus Leptodermis; species Leptodermis oblonga. Next base: position 28,278,705 of record CM028760.1, read on the forward strand.
CATCCATTCAAATAGTACTTCATCAAAGGTAATATAAACAATTATACTTTTTTATTAATTTCTCAATTATATTGGTTAAATATAATTTATTTTTTGTTAAAATTGTTAGGAACAAGGAAAAAGTCCTAGGAGGAGCAAGAGGAAGGCAAAATAATCTTCTTCAAAATGTGATAATTTGACTTATGAAATTTGCATTCTACCCTTGGAAGATAAATTTAGACATTTGTAATTTTTATTTACATATTTTGAGTGATGAATTTAAATTATAATATTTTCACTTTGACATTTAGCAGCTATCTAATTTTATATTTTAAATAATATTCTAGTTATCTTATAAATACAAATAGTGAATTATTTACTCTATTAATGTTTTTGTGTTGACAAAGTTTATGCAACAGAAAAAAATTAATGACGTAAATTGTGTTGTCAATTATTATGTGACATAAATTTTACAGATAAGATATTATGTCACAAAATAACAATATGACATTTCAAATAATGATGGCACGTGTAGCAAATAAATGTGACATTAATCGTAATGACATAAATTAATATTAATAACGCGTCAGTGCAACTAATGACACGTAATGGGTCGCAAGATTTATGCGACAGTAATTAAGTGATGCAAAAATGTCATATTTTTTGTGGCACAACTAGTGAAAAAAAATGCCAGAAAAAGGCTATGACACGATTAAGTTTGTTGCAAAATTGTGTCACTAATTTGTGTAAGCAACACAAATTACATGTCGCAAATACCCTTTGACGTTTCAAATGTGACGCCACATTTGTAGCAAATAATCTTGCAACAGTCATTTTAATGACACAAATCAGTGTCGTAAATTAGGGTGCGTCACTAACACAAATGAATCATAATGTGTCATAAATTTTAACCGACAATTAATTTAGTGATGCAAAAGTGCCATACATTTGCAGCGCAAGTGAAAAAAATGCTACAGATTTGCTACACCACCTTTTGCGACTCAATAACTAGAGACACATAATGTGTAGCGAATTAGTATTTGCTACACAAAATTGACTTTTAGCGACACAATTTGCATGTCGCGAATACCCTTTGGCGTTTTAAATGTGACGCCACATTTGTCGCAAATAATCTTGCGACACTCATTTTAATGCCCCAAATAAAGGTCGTAAATTAGTGTGCGTCACTAGGACAATTGACGCATAATGTGTCGTGACTTTTAAGCGACAATTAATTTAGTGATGCAAAAAGTGCGATACATTTGCGGCACAAGTGAAAAAAAAGCGCCACAAATTTCCTACACCACCTTTTGCGACTCAATAACAAAAGACGCATAATGTGTCGTAAATTAGTATTCGCGACACTAAATAGACTTTTAGCGACACATTTTCTATGTCGCAAAAGGTCACTTTTCTTGTAGTGAAGTCATAGGTTTGGACCTGCCTAATCTGATGGATCGAGGGGATCTATTAGAGTTATTGACCAGAGAAAGCCAGGTCTCAAACAGTTTGATGCAGTTGTTCACCCAGTGAGTTTCCACTTAATTTTATAACCTATTTCTGATTATTAATGTTATATATTATGCATTCCATGTGCATAGGCTAACCAATGAAGCCCTTTTTTAAATTCTTTAGAGCTTTACATGAGTTAGCTTAAAGGAATGGGAGAAAGGGGATAGGTTTCCTTTCGGCTGATCATGTCACACCCACACAAACTACGCTTCAAGCTAGGGTGAACTACATTGCGCGAATCTTGAAGGATAGGAATAAAGAAATGTATCTGGTGCCTTATCTTCAGGGGTAAGTGACACTGTAAGCGATTCTCTAATATTTAAGAAACACTAATATAAAGATCTGACGTACGTCATTAAATTTTTTGTTGGCAGTGAACATTGGATGCTAATGGCCATTAGACCAGTAGATAAGGTTGTATACTAGTTTGATTCTTTGCAAAATCCACAGAAGGAGGAGGCGGTGGAGCTTATGGACGAGTGAGTTATATATATTAACAACTGTTAGAATGCCTATATATCCATATATTGCTAATTATTTTTGTGCCGATTTCATTTTTATAGGGTGATGTTTAACTATCAAGCTTTCTTGGGATTGCCCACAAATGTGCATATGCCACCTTCGTGGATAGTAGTTAAGGTAAATGAAATTGGTTCTTATAAATTTTTTAATTACATCCGTGGGTCTAGTAGCCTAAGTAATTAGTAGTGTTAGTTGTTTTAATTAAATCCGTGAGTTTAGTAGCCTAAGTTAGTATAGTGTTAGTCAATTAATTTATTAGTTAGTCAAGTTATTTATTGAGGTATTTGATTAATTATGCATGCAATCTGTGATTCCAGTACTGTAGGTTAGTTAATATAAGCATGCAAATTGCCGTTTCGATCAGTAGAAATTAGTGAGTCCTAGTTATTTAATTAATTAGATTAATACGAGTTTAGTTATGAATATTCGTAGAAATGTTTTACTCACCGTTGTGTTGTATACAATTAATTGTATGATCTTCTAACTCGTATATATTAATTCATTAGCATAAAAAGCAAACGGATAATTGGGAGTGTGGGTACTATGTAATGCACTACATGTACCAAATAGCAATGAAATCATCCACATTTGCACTTGAAAAGGTAAATATATATTTCTCATTACTTACTTAATTGACTGTATTTCATTTTACTTACTCGGGTAGTTTTTAATTTCAAAAAACTCTGTTGCAGCACTTCAAGATCGACCGCACTCCATTAAGCAATGTGGATATAGATGCAGTGCGAAAAATATGCGCTAGATATATTTTGGAGCATCCGTCGTAGTAGAAGGATACTAATTAAACTTGTTCATATTAGAGTTGTACAAATATTTTTTCGATATGCTGTATTATAAAAGCGAATTCAATTTGTATATTGGTGATATTTGTAATAAATTTGGGCTGTTAGCATAAGGTTTTGATTTGAACCAGGTTTAATCAGCAGGTTTTTAATGATTTTAATGCGGTTTGCGTTTAAAAAGTAACCACTTTCAACGGCGGTTCATAGTTGAACCGCAGTGGAAAGTATACTTTTAATGATTTTATTGCTGTAAAAAGTAGCCACTTTCAACGGCGGTTGAACCTTGAACCACCGTAGAAAGGTTACACTTTCCACGGCGGTTCAAGGTTGAACCGCCGTAGAAAGGGTACACTTTCTACGGCGGTTCAAGGTTGAACCGCCGTAGAAAGTGTACCCTTTCTACGGCGGTTCAACCTTGAACCGCCGTGGAAAGTGTAACCTTTCTACGGCGGTTCAAGGTTGAACCGGCGTGGAAAGTGTAACCTTTCTACGGCGGTTCAACCTTGAACCGCCGTAGAAAGGGTACACTTTCTACGGCGGTTCAAGGTCGAACCGCCGTAGAAAGGTTACACTTTCCACGCCGGTTCAACCTTGAACCGCCGTAGAAAGGTTACACTTTCCACTGCGGTTCGACCCGCCGTAGAAAGTCCGCTAACTTACAACGGCTGCCAGATAGATGGCGGTTCAAAAATGCTAAACCCCGCCGTTAAAAGCCCTTTATAACCGCCATTAAAGCTCCGTTTTGTAGTAGTGGTTGTATTCTTAATTTTAGTTCAGTAATCACGATGAAAATAAGTAAACATGACCCCTTATTTTTCCTTTTTTTATCACTTTGGAAAGAAATTTATATTTTTTCCACTAAATAATACAAGTTACATAGCTAAAAGTGCTATTAGGGAGCCAAATTATGTAACCATTAACTAGTATTAATGAGAATGAACTTATTTTTTTTTAAAAATAAAATAAAATAATATGCTTGCACTTCCATAATCATGAAATTAAAAGAACTATATAAAAGTGTGCATATATTTGGATCATTTTCTGCTTATGAACAATCCAAAACAAAATTATTTAAGAGTTTTGGTACCTTAATTTCCACATTAGAATCAAATCTGCTGAAAAGATAAAATTGTTTTTGGGCTTCACTCATGATAACAATTGAGAAGTTGAAGTTTAATTTTTCTCAGTGCCACAAGAACATCTTTTATGTTGCTTCTATCTCTTGGGGATTCATGTGTACAATTTAGAGCTATTTCCATTATGGAATGTAAACACTCCATCTTCTGATTGAAGTTAACTTCCTCCACGTTTAGAATATTTTCGTCATTTACCAAAGCTAATCCATTGGGCATTGAATTACTAACCCAACTTCTCAGGTTGAAGTTTTCACCAAACATCTCGTCACTTGGCTTTCTTCTAGTGAAAACTTCAATAATCATAATTCCATAGCTATACACATCACATTGTTTAGATACTAATCCTTGAACTCCATATTCTGCATAAGATTGTTATGGATCATCATATGTTTCATCTTTAGATGACATCATATTATTGTGAAAAAGAAAGTAAATTTATGAGAATTAAAAATATTACCTGGAGCAATATAGCCAAATGTAGCAGTTGTTTCAGTGCATGTGATACTGTCTTCTTGGCTCAAAAACTTTGAAATACCAAAATCACTTACATGTGCAACCATGTATTGATCTAACAAAATATTACTAGGCTTCAAATCACAGTGAACTACTGGTGTAAAGTATCCAGTGTGAAGATATTCCAATGCAATAGCCACATCAATCATTATGTTCAACCGTTGAATGATATTTAAGAAATAGTTGTGCGAATACAGCCATTTGTCAAGACTACCATTGGGCATGAACTCAAGTATTAATGCCTTGAAATTTGGGGTAGAGCAACTACTTATGACTTTTGTGAGATTTCTATGGCGAAGGTTGCGCAATACTTCACATTCTTTGTCAAAACTTTTGAAGGCTCCTTGTACTTCTGAATTGAACACTTTAATTGCATCAAATCTCCCTTCTTCAATGGTACCCTTATAAACGGATCCAAAACTTCATTTCCCTAATAAATTACTCTCGTTGAATCCATCAGTTGCAGAAACAAGCTGGTAGTAAGTGTATCTTTCATGTATTGTATCTACCTGTGAATCTGTCATTCTTGTAACTTGAACCCAACCATTTCTCAGCCATCGGATGCAAATATATATAGAAGAAATAACACCTATGGTAGCAATCAATCCAAGTAGACAAAATACAAAAAAATGTATCCTATTTCTCCTCATTTTATGAGATGAAGGTTTTAGGCATGGAGGCACATGAAATCTTTGAGCTCCGCAAAGTGCTTTGTTGAAAATAAATGATTCACTTGTTAAGTTTTGAAAGGGACCATGCGCAGGAATTTCACCACTTAAGCCGTTAAAAGAAACATTAAAGTACTTCAGATATTGTAGCATCTCCAATGTTATTGGGATGATACCAGAGAGATTGTTATGTGACAAGTCCAAAACCTCCAAACTTATCATCTTAGCCATTGAAGCTGGAATTGATCCTTGAAATCTATTGAATGCCAAAGATAAGTTGACCAAGCTCTGTAGACTTCCAATTGTGCTAGGAATTTCACTTGAGAGGTTATTCACTGACACATCTAACATGCTTACAGCCTTTAAAATCCCAACTTCAGAAGGTAGAGAGCCACTTAAAAGATTTGTAGAAAGGTTAAGCTCCAAGAGATCTTTCAGGTTGAACAAATTTGCAGGTATGGTAGAAGCTAATTTGTTTAAATCTAAGAAAACATATCTCAAAGATGTAACATTACCTAAACATCCTGGAATTGACTCTGACATCGAATTTCCACTCAAATTCAATAACCACAAATTTTGCATGCCACATAGCTTATCTAGTGTGGTACCCAATTCATTGTTTCTTAGATATAAACCTTGAAGCTGTTGTAAACCTTGGAATGTTTCTGGAATTGACCCTTTCATCTGGTTATTTCCTAGGTCTAACCCAATTAATCTACTTAAATTTCCAAATCCCTTTGGAATTTTACCCTTGATCTTACAATTGTTAGCATAAAATGTTTCAAGAGTAGTTGAAAGGTTTCCAACCGACTCAGTAAGATAGCTATTTAAAGGATTACCACTCACAATGAGCTCCCTCAAATATCGGTTGTTCGCTAAGAAATTGATGAAACCAAGTTCTAAAGATGTAAAGTTGCATGTAAAATAGTTCTCCTCTAGATCCAATGTTTCGAGGAGTCTAAGATTCCCAAAAAAGTTAGGAATGGGACCTAAAAATTGGTTATCACTCAGGTCAACCCCTATGAGATTGGAACAATTTGAAAAGAACTCAGGCAAAACTCCATCAAAGTTATTGTAGGGAATATAGAAATATTCTAAGTTATGAACCTTACCACACATATTTGATGGCAGATTTCCTATTAGGTTGTTGTTTAAAAGGTTCATTGCTGTAAGGCTTGAAAGATTGAAAATCTCAATTGGAATTGAACCTCTTAAATTGGTACCTGTTAGCTCAAGAGTTTCAAGATGGAAAAGATTTCCGAACTCCTTTGGTATAACACCTGCCAAAATTTTAAAAATTGAATCTACTATTAGAAAATATATTCGAGCATCCAATCATATATCAACTAACTATGAGTAGAAAGACGCAAAAACCTTATTAACTAGATTTAAATATTTTGAAAACCAATATAAAAAACATCCTTTAAAGTGCCAACACCCAAAACAAAAGAAATGTTTGGAGCGAAATGCAAACCTGAGAAATCAAGTCATGTTCATAAATGATGCCCAAAACCAAAACTTTCATACCAAAATAGAAACTTAAAAATACTACCAAAAAAGTAATAATTAATTGTCATTGGAGGAGCCCCATTATCTTATTAACTATGTTTAAAGGTATTTTGAAAATATGAGATAATATTCTTCAATATGTTAACATGTTGATAGTATTATTTGTTTTTTCTTTTCTAAAAATTAAATTAAGGGATAGGTCATTTCAAAAAACCAAGTTGCCAATATATTATATTTGTTATTCTATATTGAGGTATAAGTCTTTGATAAAACAAAAAAATAATAAAAATCTAAGTTGAAGTGCTAAAGCACTATATATAAAAAACAAAGTGGGGAATTGTTTGAATAACATGCAATGAGAATAAATAAAGTTACTTGAAAAGAGACAATAGAAAAAAAAAAATTTAATTCTGTGGTCATATCTGTGATTTGGTTTTCTAAGAAATTAGCCTATCTCACTAAATATTTTAGTTCCCCAGTCCACAAGAAATTCTATCTAGAATTGGAAATTTTTTTTTCCAAGAACATTATTTGACAATTGTTTTTAGCAAGTACATGCATTTTAATGTAATACCTGAAAAGTCGCTAGCACCAATTTCAAATTCCCTGAGCATAGTCAAGTTACCAATTTCTCGAGGAATTGCACCTGGCAAGTGTAACAATTAGCAATGATATCAAATTTTAAATTTTAAAAAAGGAAATGAATTCTAAATAAAGCAAAGTATCATGTTAAATCCATAAACAAATGATAAATAAAGGTTAGAACAAATACATAAAATAAATGTTCAAAAATAATATTATAAAAATGGGTAAATCATATCAGTGGCTACTAAACCACTCAAATTTTTATTTTGTAATGAACAACTTAACTACTTAATATGAACATTTTTACTCGTTGGCTGAGTTCTAATAGTTAGATGTGTATTTTTTTTAATGTAATTAATGACCATCCAATTGATCTAGAGTTGACATTGATATATTCATAGACAAAAGTAACTATTTTAAACAAAGTGGTGGTCAAACATGACCCTTTTGTACGTGGCCATTGCTAAACTTTTATAATCTTTATTTTCTACACGGTCAGCAGCACTAGAGGTAGTAATTGAAACGGTTCAGCTAAAAATTTCTAATGAATTTATGAAAATGCAAGAAATTCATAAATGCTCATTCCAATTTTGATGGAAGGTCATATATATATTTTATAAATTTAAATAGGTTTAATTCTAGCAACTGTAAAAGATGATTCGGTTACAATTCGTAGGAAGTCATTCGAACCCTAATACTGGTTTAGCCAAATCAAGTATAATTCTAATTGGGACAGTTTCTTGTACCAAGTTTAATGGGTTCTAGATATTAGATTCATGAGCCTCTGATCACATGACTGGAATTTCCAATTTCTTTCCCACGCATAAGACTTACGTGAGATATACTAAGGTCAAAATTACTAATGGTTCCTATGTCATAGTGGCTAGAATAAAATCTGTCTTTATCTCCTTCTTTAACTCTCAAAGATGTCCTACATATTCTTTCCTTGTCATATAACCTACTGCCTATTAGAAAATTCACCAAAGACCATTGTTGTTCTACTAACTTTTGTTCCTCAAAATGCATATTTTAGGATCTCACATTGGGGAAGATGATTGGGATTGCTAATGAGGATGGCGAACTGTACCTCCTAAACACCAAATCTCTGGAAACATAAGACTAGAAAAGTTGTTTCAATTATATTAAGGTTTTAGATGATAAACCCTTTTTGTGCCACAATAGACTATGTCTCTAAGTTCTCAATGTTTACAGTTGTTATTTCCACACACACACACATATATATATATATATATATATATCTATTAGATGATAAATCCTTTTTGTGCCACAATAGACTGTCTCTAAGTTCTCAATGTTTAAAGTTGTTATATATATATATATATATATATAAATATTTGAATAAAGAAGTTTTTAATTTCAAATGTGAAATGTGTGAATTGGCTAAACACCAAGATCCAAGTTCTCACCTCAGCCTTATAAACAGTTAGCACCCTTCACACTTATTCATAGTGATGTTTGGGAACACACTAAAAATTCCTACTTTATTTGAAAAAAGGTAGTTTGTAATATTCGCTTATGATCTCACACACGTGTAACTTGGGTTTTCTTGTTGAAAGATAAATCTAAAGTTGTCGGAATGCTTAAAAAAATTTGTGCAATGATTAAAACCTAGTTTCAAACACAAATCAAAATATTCAAAAGTGATAGTAGGAAACAAGTTTTTACAAAGTATTAGGGGAGTTCTTTTTTGAAAATGGCATTGTTCACAAATCTTCTTGTAACTATACCCCTAACAAAATGGAGTAGCTGAGAGAAAAAACAGACATCTTTTGGAAATTTCAAGAGCACTTAGATTTACAGCCAAAGTGCCTCAATTTTTATGGGGAGAAGCTATGTTAATAACTGCCTATTTAATCAATAGGCTACCAACCACAACCCTACCTTTTGAATCTCCAATACAGGTTTTTAGTCAAAATTTCCCCCACTCATGGTCCCGGTTACTGCAAAAATCCCCCTCTAAAAGTTTTTGGTAGTGTAGTATTTATTCACAATTTCAGTCCTACAAGATCCAAAAATAATCCCAAATATCATAAATGTATTTTTATTGGGTACACAATGAATAAAAAATGGTATAAATATTTTGATAATATTTTAAAAGAAATCATTGTATCTATCGGTGTAACCTTCTTTGAAGGTACATCATGTTACATCAATCCTCCTATTTAGGAGGAGTCTCAACATGAACCTGGAAAACATGAAGGTGAGGATGTTTTTTCTGGAATTAATAATATTCTATCCAACTCCATCACATATAGTGGAAGTCGGATAAGATGAAAGAAAAAATGGACAATCCTATTCTTGCAGAATCATCATAACCTAAAATAGATGAGAATCATCAGAATTTTAAGGTAGAAAGTAATTTTTATAGTGGTTTAACTTTCCCTTCTCAAGGAAAGTCTAATTCACTTTCAAGCCTAATGCTTGTTCTTAATCTCCTACTAAGATTTTTAAAGGTGAACTTTAAACCTTACAAATTATTCCAAATGAATTACCACATAGTATACTCAAACTATAGGTAATCCTTATGATAATTTCCCTTGCTTAGAAATTTTCAGCCTCTTGAAAAGATCTAAGACTTTCCCACCAACCGTTTTACAAAGTAAGAAGTAATGCTTAAATAACTATCTAATACAGTGAGGATTTCCTAGTCTTGCATATCTTTGAAATTAATTGCTAGAACTTTGAAATAATTTTGAGAGGTTTTACACTTGAGATAATTGACAATTTCAAAGGTTAGTCAAATGGTTTCTCTTGAAGTGTATTTAAGGAGCAAGCAAGTCATTTGACAGGTAGGCGAGAAATTTAAAAATTCAAATTTCCAGCACTTATCGTGATGCCCCAAGCGGTTTTCGTAGCTTCGGTCATAACTGCTTCAAACTTAAGCGCAAACACGCTTTAAAAAGGCTCTACCAACGAGCCCCGCGAATTGGGCTACGACTGTCGCAGCTCCCTCTCAGGGGGTGCATGACCTGTTGCTGTCCAGTGCTTGTCGAGCATTTAGTTGGTAGCGCGCATGTGGGCTGCGCAAGTCTGGGTGCTGCTGTGCACGTGTGACCAACCTAGCGTGGTTGGTCTACCCTTAGGGCGCCCGTTTCTTCGTTTGTTTGTTGTTTCTTCATTCTTGCTTGTTTCTTTTGCCTGTTTTCTTGTGTATGTTCTCTAGAGAACATTTCTTTTGTTGTTGCAATTTCTCACTTACATAAACAATTAAATTAATTCTCATATTTTTTTAATTCATCAATCAAAATAAATATTAAGATCAACCGGTCTAACAAAAAGATACAATACTTTTTAGGGATGGATAGCTAGATTAAAAAAGAGGATGATAGTGTCACAGAGGAAGCACACTCTCGACTTTAACTAAAACTAGAATGATGAATCGCAAGCTGTCTGATACTCCAATTGATGTGAATGTCAATTTAGGGGAATTTAAAGATAGAATCCCAGCAGACACTAGAAGGTATCAATGACTGGTTGGCATATTGATCTACTTGGCTCACTCTAGACTAGATATTTCTTTCGTTGTTAGCCTGATAGGTAGTTTATGCACTCTTCAAAATGGGAACACATGGAGGATACATATTGAGTCTTTTGTTACGTTAAAGGAACTTCTAAAAAAGGAATATTTTTTCAATGAAATGAAAACATAAAAGTCGAGGTATACACTAATACTGATTGGGCAGAAAATGTTTCTAGTAGAAGATCTACATCATGGAATTGTTCATATCTGTGGGGAAATCTCACCACTTCAAGAAGCAAGAAACAATATGTGGTTGCTTGAAGTAGTGCATAAGCTAAATTCAAGGCAATGTCACTTGAAATTAAAGAGGCTTTATAGCTGAGACAGGTTCCAAAGAATCTACAGCTAAAAGCTCAACGTCCTATAGTGTTGTATTGTTACAACAAATCAGCAATCAGTATTCCTTACAATCCAGTACATCATGATAGGATGAAACACATTGCGCTAGATTGTAACTTCATCAAAGAGAAGATCGAGCATGGATAATCTGCACCCTTCGTACCATCGAAACAATAAATTGATGATGTGTAAGTAAAGGGCTTGTGAAGATTTTATTTGAAGCTCAGATCGGCAAGTTGGACATGATACATTGGCGGAGATCATTGGGGCCAAGGTAGGCTTGGCCCCCACAAGAACAAAAAAAATAGTAGGTATTTATATTTCAGTCCAAAATTTTTTTATTTTATTATTTGGCCCCTACAAAAAAAAAATCTAATTAAGAGTTTCTTCTATAATACACTTTTAACTTTTCATCTTCCCACTTTTCCTTTTCATCTTCCCGCTTCATCACTCATCAGAAGAACCCGGCCACAAAATCAGATCGACTAAAGAAATTCTGGATAGATTCAACGGAAAACCATTGTTTGTGTGCAGCGGTCAGCGATTGAATTGGAAGTTGAGGTGAGATTTTTGTGGCTTTTTATAGTGTCTCTGCGTCTGGACTTACAGTTACAGAGCATCCTTTGGTTTGGCTTTTTTTCTTCTTCTTGTGTGGGGCGGATAGATACAAATTACAATTATACAAAGGCTTTTTTTTTTTTTTTTTTGGCTTTTGGATGTCAGCTAATTTTGGGTTGTCTTTTGATTATGAACAGAGTTACAAAGCATCCTTTGGCTTGGAAAAGGCATAAGGCTTCTTAGTAATCTTACAATTACAAGCGGGCAAAATTGTTTGTGTGAAGGTGAGATTTTTTTCGTTTTTCTTTCCTCTCTCAGCTTTTGGAATTGGAAGTTGAAAGTTGGAACTTTTGCACCCGACATTGACAACTCGACACCCACCAACAAGGCAACAAAACAATTTAAACAAAGTGCAAGTCAATAGCTAAAGGTGTGATACAATATATTAAGTAGTTGTCTTTATTTTGTGCTTTTTAGTTTTTTATATTATTATTTCATGTTTATTGTCTGTTACTTTGTGTAATTTTTCCTTTAATAATGATTAATTAACCTGGAATTAGTTTTTATTTTTATAATGAGGGATGTTAAGGAGTTGTAGAGTTGTTCCAACTTTTTATTATTTATTATTTGATTGATTAGATGATGAGTTAAGTATTTCGTATTACTTATTGTGATATTTATGGATTTTGTTCAATTGTTCCATTTTAGTACTCAAATTGAAGTACTGATGCATTACTTGAAGTAGGTAAATTCAATTAGCTTCTATTTGAGAAAAACTTGTGTGTTGTGACATAATTTGACATTTATATAATTTTAAGTTCATGAAAATTTTAATTTATTAGGTAACTATGGGCAAGTTGAAAACAATTTATACATTTTTTAAGAGAAAAGCTATTGATAAGTCGAATGACATAGCATTATCAGAACCGGATCAACTTATTCAAGTTGAGCATCATTTGGAATCTATAAGGACTAATCCTGAAGAGCACCCTCCTAAGTTTCAAGGAGTTGGATTCGAGAAAGTGGAAATATTTCTTGTTACAATAAACAAGCAATTGAAAGAGTTTAACCATAGGTTTTGTGAACAAACAGTGGATCTTCTAACCCTCAGCTCATCTTTGGTTCCTAAAAATTCTTACAAAGCATTCAACGTTGAGAACATTTGTAGGCTTATGGAGAAACACTATCCCTCAGATTTCAGTAAACAAGAAAGACTCAACTTGAAGTTTCAACTTCAGCAATTTATTGTTGTTGCACCTCTTGATCTAGATTTCATGAATCTTTCTACTATGTCAGAGTTTATCAAGTATTAGCAAGGACAGAAAAAGCAAAGGTATATTTTTTGCTTACAAGATTAACTTGTCTCATTTTGACCCTTCTTGTTTCCACGGCTACTTCAGAACATGCTTTTTCAGCTATAAAATTAGTTAAAACATGACTCCATAACAAGATGGAGGATGAATTTCTGGCTGATAATTTGGTTGTCCATATCGAGGGAGATATTGCTGAAAATTTTGATTATGAGTCTATTATATACTTCTTTAAGTCTTTGAAAGAATGTTGAGCATCAGTTTAACGTAAGTGCTTTTTCTTTCTTTAAACTCTTTTTAGTTCGTTAATTATGATATTATTTAATATGTTGTTTTCTTAGCTTAATTGTTGGACCTGTTTAATTAATATTTAATTTTGATCTTAGTAATGTATTGTTATTGGTCCCTCCAATTTATCAAGTCAAGTTCTGCCACGACATGATAGATATTTTTTAACAAACTTGAATAGAGTGTTGAAAACCATAATTAAATTGATTTGTAGGTCATGACCTAGTGTAATTAGGACTCTGGAAGGTTAAAGAAACTTTACCTTAAGCCAACTGTATCCGAATGTGGGTTTTGGTAATAGTCTAGGAATAAGAAGCCAAGAGAAATTAGGAAATCAATCAATCTAGTTCTGAATTGGTTTCCTTAGTTTCTTGGAGGATCAACTATTTGGCTATTTAAAGAGACCAAAAAGCAGTGATGTAAAGTAATTATTCATTAGTAATACCACAGAGAATTAACTTTACCAAATTCTACATTCCTTCCTTTTCCTAGTTTGTGTAGGATTAGCACTTTGGCTATTTAGAAAGACCAAAGAGCTGCGATGTAAAGCAGCTATTTCATTAGTAATAACACGAAGAATTAACACTGCCAAATTCTATAATATCCAACAATTTTATAGCTTTGTTACGAAGCAATGATGATTAGGGTGAGTGATCTCACATACTCCACGGACAAACTAAACAAGTTTGATGGAAGCAATTTCATTCACTGAAAATATATATATATATATATATATATATATATATTTCCATCTTGTTTCCATGAATTTTGTTTCATGCGCTTAATACTCCAAAGCACAGTAGTCACAGATTATGAGATGATGGATCAATTTCACACTTGATAAAAATGGGAGAGAGATGATGAAATCTACAATGGACACATCTTGATATGTGACAACTTGTTTGACATCTACTACTCAATTCCAATGGTAAAGAAATTGCGTGACTAACTTGATCAAGCAAGGGACATATGATAGGATTGCACAATTAAAAAAAAAAAAATGGTATCAACATTCTTTAACTTAAGATTCTAAACAATAGGCCTCTTATGCAACTATGAGTAAACTCCAATTTTGGTCCCTTACACATTGCATGTTAATTTATTTGTTCCTAACATTTGAAACTATTTCTTTTGGCCCTCAACATTTTAAATGGGAATAAGTTTGTCTGTAACTGTCTAATCTAACAGAATCTGTTGTATGACACATGTGACCATCATATGACCATCATATGACTAGTAATTTGTCAACAAAAATTTTATTCCTCCACTAGAACGGCAGAACCCATTAATGGGATGAATATCTTGCAGTATTCTGAAAATCCCTAATTTTTCAGTAAACAAACCAAAAAGTCTGAGCCATTCAAAAGGTGGGAGTTGAAATTTGAGACTGAAAGTCTGAAAACAGACTTAATGTCTTTGAAGAGTTTTGACAGCCATTTGACCTAGAAGGAATGTCAAAAGCTTTAGAATGAATAAAACCAAACAACCTTCTACTCTTAGTTTCTTCAACACATGTTTTCGATATTGAGGCAGTACTTTCAATGTCAAAACCAAAATCGAAAAGGTTCAGACACACCCCTCATTTTAGATAGTTGCAACTCTACGTAGAAAAAATCAGACACAAGTGTCTGATCATATCCAGACCTTATTGTACCTATTAAAAGATTTGTACCCTTGGAAATCACCTATTAGAGGTCTATAAATAGACCCCAATGGTGCAGAATCAGAAGACATGAAAACACATACAATATTCTTAAGTAGTAGAATGTATCTCTTGCATACAAAAGGGAAATAATAAAGTTGTAAGGTAAAGTGTTGTTTTACATGATTCGAAGCATCACTTTCCTTAGTCAATTTAGGATCCTCTTGTGTATTAGTTAATCTATTCTTTAGTAGATTATTTACTTTTGTTGTACTCCCTTGTTGTATATAATATCAAAACACATGGTCTTGTTGTTGCATGTGATTATACAATATAGGTTCATTGGAAAAATCTAAAAGAGGTGTTTGTCTTTGTTGAGGGTAGATCAAACTATATAACTAAGAATTATATAATTAAGATAGGAGTGAATAAAAACTAAGTGAATGAGGTATTTTGGTTGTGGTCCAAATGAGATCAATTGGATCTACAGATGAAGTTTTGGCGTCAGAGATTCCAATGGCGATTGAAACTCAAGACAGCATTGAATCTGCATTTGTCCAAAGTTTGGTTTAAGGGATGCTATGTTGATGATTCAAAGAAAGAGCCTTGTGATGACTTTGGCATTCAAAGGGAGATATTGAAGCCAAAAAAGAAGCAAGTCTCATTTTCTGAAAATGTGTACTTGGTACTTTGAGTCAATGGAGGATTAGTTGAGATAATTTTTAAAAATTATAATACAATTAGGATTGGGCCAGGTATTTAAATCCTAGTATGATTGTTAAATTTGAGGCCAATAAGATTTTCCTATATTTATTATAAATATGTGTTAAATATACTAAATTTAGGCATCTCATCCCGTATAGCTCTACCGACAGGGCTTGAAAGATAATTATCCTTCAGCTATATGGGTGTGTGTGAGAAGAGAAAGACTTAGCCTTTTGACTAGGTACTGTTGTGAGCTAGTAAAAAATGTGTATTCATACTTATATCTCTGATGTTGATGTAATAGGTGAGATAAAGAGTGCTGGTGAAAAAATCCCAGACATAGAGTGTAGGAGAGGAAGCTTAAAATAGAATTGAGGGCAGTGAAGCTTGTATGCTAGGAGAGATAACATACAACGTAAACTCTTCTACTTTGTAATTTTCTTATTTTCATTGGAATGGTGCATATTTTTGTGGATTAAATCACATTAAATTGGTGGGTTTTTATTTACTTTTTTATTTTTGTTGTGGTGATCAAGTTAATTGGGTTGTTTTCCAAACAAGTGACATCCAAGATCTTAAGGAGTGCTTTTTTTCTTAATAGGGATTAGGGCTAAAACTTGCGAATTTGAGAAAGAGCCTTTGAGTCCAAATAACTGGGGGCTACATTCATTGGGCATTTAGTTTTCACAAACCTCTTGGTATAATTTGGATAACTCTAAGGAAGGTAAATGTAATTTACTCAGCTACTCATCTGTTCTCTAAAAAGTGTCTTTTGAATAAAAAAAAGGCTTAAATCCTTTAAACCACCCTATGTTTGCTAGTGTGTTTGACATTTGCCCCCCTGTGTTTCTTTAATATATCTTTTGGCCCCTGTGTTCTTTTAAATACATCTTTTGCCCTCCATTTGATAACTAGTCAACTATTTACAAAGAAAATAAAGATATCTATGCCCGTACACTTTATTTTACCATAATTATTATATTTATTTAAATATTTTATAATTTTGAACAGTAAAATTTATATTTTCTTAAAATGTGCAATGCTACAATTTATTTTATTTTAATTTTCACTATTTTTGTTCTTTTAGTACTTAAGTTTCTTTAAAATGTATATAAAAAAATCCAATGAATTAAAATATTTTAAAATTTTGACTAGATGGGAAAATTTTAATATACATTAACATACTCACTTAAGTGTCAAAAATATATTATATAAATTATGAAAATTTTAATTTTAGAACATAATGAGAAAGTTTAATGAGTTTTAAAATATAATTTTAAATATGACTCTTTTTTTAAAACGAAGAGAATATATAATTAAAAGAATAAATTAATTCAACAATATATTATTATAAATTTTAAAAAATAACTTTTCATTTTATTGTTTTTTACAATTTCAAACAAACAATAAAATAAAATTTGTATCAACCAACAATGTAAATGTTACATAAAAAATAATTTATAAATTTTTTTAAAAAATATGAAAATACATTACCAATTTCAACTAAATTAATATAATATATTTTTTAATTTTAAGTTTAAATTTTCTTATCATTTGACATTTTAAAAATGTTTCTTCATTTTAAATACAAAAGTTAATAATTAAATAAATACCAAACTATATATGTAAAATTTTATTATTGTAAAATAAAAAAAAAAGAAAGATGTTTAATGAAATAAAAATAAAAATTTTTATTTTTTAAAATTGAACTATTATATTTTAAACTGAAAATATAAATTTCGTTGCTAAAAAAAATATAAAATGTTGAAATACATGTGAAAATTAAATGTAAAATAAAATGGAATGGCATGAATGTCTTTATATGATCTTAAAAGGTTGACTATTGGTCAAGGGGGGCAAAAGATATATTTAAAAAAATAAGGGCAAATGCCAAACAAACTAACAAACACAGAGTGGTATAAAGGATTTAAGCCTAAAAAAAAAAAAAGATAAGGATAAGGAGGGAAGAGCCGTGTGTGTCATTTTTTATACCTTTCTTAAAGTTTGGGAATAATAATATTTCTGGCTTCCATGAGAGTTGTAAATATTATAGAAATACCTTTCCTTAGTTTTAGTTAATATTAGTGATACTTCTTTTGATTTGATATTAATAAAAGAAAACTAATACAGATCTCAAACAACGTGGATAATTTCAAAAATTCAAGAGGGTATATAGCAATATTAAAAAATAAAAAACGTGCTGATAATTTTCTCAAACTTCACAGGATGTATTAATAACTAACTACATACTCCCTTTGTTTAAGTAGAAATGTCCATTTTGAATTTTTTTTTTGTTCTAATAAAAAGTATACTTCAAATTTTTTACTTGTTTTACCCTTACTAATAGAATCATGTGTGATCCACAATAAGTACATATTTAATACATAAGGATATAAATAAAATAAAGTGTGTCAAATTAAGTAATTTAAATATTGTACTTTAACATTCATAATAAGTTTTACATTGATCAAAGTTGACCCTTCTAATGGGACGGAGGAAGTATATAAATATAAAAATTGACTTCGAGGTCATCTGTTTAACATGCATTTATTCCATTTCACAAGTCATAAAACGACACCAGCATCGAGAAGAAATGCAACACAGTCATTTGCGGAACTAGTAAATACACTTTGATGATAAAAAAAAAAAAGAAAAAAAAAAGGGCAGTTTAAGGGGTTCAACATATGAATAAAAATTTTTTTTATGGTAAAATACATTATAAAAAATAAGTTAAATATACATGATTAATAAGGTTGAAGATGGGGTTGGAGAGGTCCGGGAATCACCCCACCCTCCCCCTCACCACTTGGATCCGCCCCTGAAGAGGGGTAACTACTTCACTATAAAGCGAATCTTGTGACCTCAAATAATCACCAAAAGTATTCAATGGACTCTTTCTCCTCCATTAACGGACTGGGAATTTTTTGTGATTTTCTAAGACCATTAGAAACAGGAGGAAAAAAAATATATGTATTATCTTTTTTGTAATTTGACCTAACAATTAGAGCACCTTTTGTAATTTTCCCTAGTTTGAATCCCTAATATTGGGCATTGGCAGTAAATGGATTCAGAAACAACCAAGCAAAAGATGTAATATTATGTACATACCTTCCTGATAGTCATCACCCACATAGAGTCCCTCAAGTTCCTTCAAGCTTCCAATTTCTTTTGGTAATGAGCCCACAAATTCATTTATGCTCAAGGATAGCAGTTGAAGTTTCGAGCATTGAAATATGTTGGATGGTATGCGACCATTTAACTTGTTTCGGGATAGTCCGAGCCATTTGAGTTTCTGAAGATGTTTGCACATAGACATTGGCAGACTCCCGGACAAGCTGTTCTCCATAAAAGCAATGGTTTCTAAAGTCGAAATATTGAAGATTTCATGAGGAATCAGACCCGAAATTTGGTTGTCCTCGATGATTATTTCCTTCAAATTCTGAAGATTCCCAATACCTTTGGGAATACTTCCTTGCAGAGAATTGAAAGATAGCATTAGGTATTCAAGATTTGACATATTAGCAATTGAGGATGGGATACAGCCAGTGAAACTATTGTTTTTAAGATTCAAGGACTGAAGTTGATGCAAGGAACTTAACCATGATGGAATTTCACCTTCGAGTTTATTGTTGCCCAAACTAAGGATTTTTAACCGTCGAAGATGGGATAATTCTTGCGGTAATTCTCCGTAAAAGTTATTTCCCTTGATATCAAGCGAAACAAGAAAGGAGAGGTTCCCCAGTTGCGGAGGTATTGTGCCATAAAGACCCAAGTATGAAACATTCAAGGCTGTCACTCTGTGATGTCGAGAACCACAAATGACTCCAATCCAATCACAAACAGATGAAGATTTAACAGACCAATTACTCGATAGAGTTTGGTAATCATCGGATGTGATGTGATTTTTGAAGGCCAAAAGAGCAGTTTGATCAGTGGTTATATTTTCTATGCTGATCATCCCTAAACAAATTGGTAGGAAAGCAAGGAACAAATATCCCATTCGAAAACTCAAAGAGTACTGCTGCATTTTATCAATGTGATTGTGTGAAATGTGTTTTTCAGGTTAGGAAACTTGTCCCTGAGACATGTAGATATATAGAGGATTAATCTGATATCAATAAGACTAAATTACTTCAATTGTCCCTTAGTTTTGATTATTGTTTCGTTTTGGTCTCTCAATTTAAAAAGTCTCATTTTTATCCCTTAAATTCAAAATAAGTTCCTGAATATAAAGTTTGTAAATTACTTTGTTTGCCCCTCCCTTAACTTGGATTGAAACAATTTATAACGTATTACCAGAAACAGTCTAAATGTTACATTAATATGAATTTTGGATCATTTCATAACACTATTTTTAAACTAGTAATGGTGAAAGTAAAAAAAAATAAAATCCAGGGACCAATACAAGATAACTGTCCAAAATTTAAGAAAAAAGGTAGTAACTTAACCTAATAATAATTGGTGGTATTTTATAACGAAGTTTCTTGGAAATCGTATATATCATTTCATGAGAATACCAGTTTTGGCTCATTGTGAACACGACTTGAAATTTTGGGTTTATCCCATTGGAATGTCATGCATTGACTTGTAAAATATTAAAGTCTTGGTGTTCACAACCTTCCATTCACTTGGGAGAGAGAAAACTCAGAAAAGGATGGGACGGAGGCAGCACCAAGAAGAAAATATAGTATGAAAATCAATTCTGGTTGTGAAGAAAATTATGAAATTGATTCAGTTAAACCAAAAGTACCAGCAACTGGGTTGCAATTTAGGCAAATTACATTTACCTCCACCGAGATTCAATTTATGTAATTTTAAAAACTAACAATACCTATCTAAATTATACACAGAAAATAACTCATTTAAAATTTGACCAACGCTCGGAGGAAGTAAACATAATTCGCCCTTTATATTATTACCAAAACAAAGAGTGAAATAGATATTTTCTATCTGGACAAATTTACCCCTCCTTGCCTCGCACGAAATGCACATTTTTGTGACTTCTTCTACGTTTAGATGTACCTTTGGTTTTCAAAAAAAAAAAAAGGAAAAAAGATGACATACTTAAATTAAAGTAAGATTATGTACGCAACTTTACAAATAGAAGGTATCATACAATCATTATAAATTAAAAGTAAACAATACAAATAAAGCTAGTTTGGCCTAGTCAGTAATTTAAGCCTAATTAAACTTTAATGAAATTCAATTTATATATTTATTTTTTGAATCATTTATGTTAGAGTTGGTCTTCTGTTAAATGGGTTACGCGATTTTTGTTATATATTTATTCACTTTAAAACTAATACACAAACAAAAGCAAACACATGCTTGTGAATAATATTAGTTTTATTGTTTACGAATATCGGTAATAATCTTTTCAAATATCACTTTGTAAAAACAAAAAATTACTTTTTTTAAAATTAAAAAAACTTATGTTCACGAATGTCAGTAATATTATCTTCAAGTATCAATTTAGGATGAACAAAATAAAGCATAAAGAAGAAAAAAAATAAAAAAAGAAGAAATTGCTACTCAAGAAGAGTAGCACTGATACTCTTAATCAAGAGTACAAGTGCTACTATTTTAAGAATAGAACTACCCCTCAAGAGTAGCACTAAGAAAAATAATAAGTTAAAAAAAGAATCCAATAATTTGAAAATGCTACTCAAGAATAGTAGCAGTGATACTCTTAAAAAGTAGCGCTGCTATTCTTCTAGTGTAGTAGAAGAAGAAATTAAGAAAAAAAATATATAGCTGTGCAACTCAAGTGGAGTAGTGTTAGGCCATTTTTAGTGGGCTAGGAATTTTTCCCCGTTTTTGTGATGTATTTCCATTAGTTGAGGTTTGGTTGTAATAGTTAGGTGTTTTTTGGTGAAAACACTAGACTGTTAGGGAAAATGGTAGACTTTAGGTAAGTTTGCTGATTTTTCACGTGTTGTATACCCGGCAGGGAACTTGGGGTTTTCTGGTCCGGCACCTTGACGGAAATGACATGGTCCAGCCTCAGTAAGGGAAATGCATGGATTTGGCTCGAGCCTTGGCTGAAGAACAAGTCTTTGGGCGAGCTAAATGGCGCTAAGTGTAAGTGGGTTGCATTTGGTGTGTGGATGGCTCAAGTGGTGCGAGCCATGGTGCGACGGTTGGGCGCGGTTCCGCGGAACGCCGGGAATATCGGTGGACCTATGGTGCAGAGCTAAGCTATGGGTTCGCAGCAACGGTTGTGGGCAAAGGAGCTGGTGCGCGGCTGTGGCAGTTATCACGATCGTGGCCCCGAAAAGCGGTGGTCGCGGGGATCGTGGGGATGAGGCGCGCGGTTGCGCACGGAAGTTACTTGCCCACATGCTGAAGGAGTTATTTGGCCTAGGTGGTTGGGGCTGTCAACCACATGTAAATGCTATAAATAGCTAAGTGTTGAAAGGGGCTCAGGGACAAGCCGGTGGGATAGACATCTACAACTTGTGAGGGACAAGTCGGTGGGATAGATATCCGCAGCTTGCGAGTTGCTCTTTGCGAGTGTAGACCATAGTGTTGGTCGAGGTAGGCTGGTTTTTGGGAAATTAGCCTAGGTGGTGTGCTTGGCGCACGAGCCTTCCTGCGTGTTGGCGTGGCCTTAGTGTAGGCGTGAATTCTTTGTGTATTATTCATAGTTGTGGCAATAATATACTTAGGATTGGGGCAGATTGCCCAAAACTTGTGTTGCTGTGCTGCGGGGCGCAAACCTCAGCGTGTTGGTGCGTGATCCCAGAGTGGGCTACGAGATCGCACGTGGATGCAAAGTGATTCCGCAACTTTGTGCCGTGTTGGGCTGGTTAGGTGAGGGACCTAACGCCATCGCATCCTTTTTCCATAGAGAGTGAAAAAGGGTGTGACAAGTAGCATGTGGCTCCTAACTCTGAGTAGCATGCTACTACTGCTCTTGAAAGAGTAGCATGGTACTCTTAAAGGAGCTAACTAAGGTTTCGTTTGATAACCAAGTTTCAACACTTAAAATGAATGAATAAGAGTTGATTCGCATTAAGTGTGTTTGATAACTATTAGTCACAAGTCTTAATCAATTAACTGATTATGAAGTTAAGTATTTAATCGATTAGTGCGTTTGATAACGAAAATTCGAGTAACTTAATTAATTAAGTGTGACTGAAAAGCAAGTATAATTTTGGCCAAACAAATAAGTGATGAGTGAATCACTTATCACTAAATCTGAATCGAATTTTTTTTTTCTCTTTCAATTTTTTATTTTACGTATCATTATTTTTTATTTTATGTTTTAATACTTTTTAAAATTCAAAAAAAATAAAAGTAAATTGATTTTATAACTATAAATAAAATTAACAAAATAAATTATCATATATTTTTATAACTTTGTTAAAAATAGAAGTAAATTTAATGTTAAAATAAAATAATTTTTTCTTATTTTGAATAACTTAATAAGATTCAGACTTTAGTTTTCATATTTAACACTTCAGTCTTCATATTTCAGATTTCAGTCCTAATTTCATATTTTAAATTTAAGATTGTATCAAACAGAGTAACTTAATGAATTTAGATTTCAGACTTAAGTTTTATCAAACGAAACCTAAGATTTCTTAAATAGTTAATTGATAACTGAAATTCTTTTAAAAGATCCGTATGAGTTTATACTTCTTCTAGAGTTAATTGATTCCCGAAAAACAGAAAACACATTACTGCATATACGTGCGCAGGGGCAGCCCTGAAGGTGGACGAACGCCCAGGGCCCAGAAATTTTAAGGGCCTAAATTTTTGGATACATATACATACAGTAGAACCTATAAAAATTAATACTCGGTAAATTAATATTCTCTCTAAGATAATAGGGTAAATACACAATTAACCCCCTGTGGTTTCAGAAATTTATGCATCACCCCCTTATGGTTTAAAAAGCTACCATGCACCCCTTTAACTTTGGTGAACTATGTAAAGTGGGCAAAAACAACCAAAATACCCCCAAAATGCCCTTATTCTTGTTGTGAATTACAGTTTAAATGCGGGGGTATTTTGGTCATTTTTGTCCACTTTACATAGTTCACGAAAGTTAAGGGGGGTGCATGGTAGCTTTTTAAACCATAAGGGGGTGATGCATAAGTTTCCAAAACCACGGGAGGGTAATTGTATATTTACACCCAAGATAATACTTTCGTTAGTCCCGACTCGGGCCAGTTCCAAAATCACGGGGGGGTAATTGTATATTATTATGGCTTACATGAATACACAAGCGCGACGAAATATAAAAGAGAGAGAGTAAATGTATAACGAGAGTATCTAAAAGTGCAATTTTTCTCAAACTTGTGATTTCCAAATCAAGAAAATCTATGGATTCATACAGCTAATATTTATTCTTCTAAGACTAATCTTAATCATTTGGTGGATAGTGTTTGCGGCCAAAGAGGTGCGGTGGTGATGACTATAAATAGTTGTACCAGGTGTGGTAAAGGTGGTGGTGTTGAGGCTAATGGTGGCTTCCATAAAAGTTTGTTTAAAAAAATTGTAGAACAAAAGAGAAACTTAAATAAAAAAAAAAAAAGAATGAGTAACAATTGGGAGAGAAACAAAAGGTAAAAAGATATGACTAAATATAAAGAGAATAGAAGGAAAAGACAAAATTATAATTAAAAAAGAGGGACTCAAAGTATGATTTTTCCTTTTCTAATTTACAAAGAAGGGTCCCAATCTTTAAAATTGCATTATGTGATTAGTAAATCAGTCGGTTGCCAGTAATAGGGACCAAAGTACCAACACATTAAAGAATATAGACCACAAATGTAACGAGACATAGAAGAGAAAGCAAAAGTGTAACGAGAATATAAAGGAAAGATTAAAAGTGCAATTTTCCCTTTAAAAAAAAAAAATTAGAATGTCACGATTTGAGTCTTACCAACTTGCTAAATTTCACTTTGAAGTTGGACCACAAAAATATATATATATATATATATATATATATATATATATATTATCATTGACAAATATACGATAAGTTAGGCGACCAAAATAGGAAGATTAAGACGGTCACAATGTTTTTCCCCTTTCCAAGTTATATCATTGGCCAAATTCGCAGCGGGTTTCCTATGCCACCAACCTGTTCCAATTCCTATTCCACCAATAAGATTATGCCACATGTCTAACTCTAACTCTTAATCATTTACTCACTAACCATTTTTTAACTTAACTCGATCTTTAGATTTGAACGACTCTGTTAACAAAACTCTTTCCTGTAAAAACAAACCAGAACCACTCCAACACGTTAGAAGGCTTCTCCCATATTAATTCAAAACTTAACTGCTTAATTTTCATTGCGGTTTCAATGAAAGAGGGAGTGGACTGGAACACCAGTTGCTCGAAAGGGAAAATATTTCATTCTCAAGTTCCGCACAAACAATCGATGAAGATGTTGCCACTGGCGAATTTTCAAGAAATTCCAAAATTTAGCGAGCGAAGAACTTGAAATTCCAGAGATTGGATTTTTTTGAAACTTGATCCGGAGAACTTGAACGGCGTATATTCAATCTACGAGGAAAACATCATGACGATGCGCAATTTCCCAATCCGCCAACACAACAGTGAAGAGAAAAAAAAACAAAAAAGCAGAGAGCTTCCCTGTACTTAGGGGAGAGCTAGGAGAGAATATATATTATTATATACTTGTTCACCTCCACATAATGACATTTTTGATGATAAATTTCTGCTTTACTGCCTTCAAAGGATGTATATATGGTATCAGAGCCAGAAAAAATTAGGGCCGACTCGTGAATTCTCGAATTTCCGTTTAAAGAAGAAATATGTTGGTGGCGACATGGCATGGACTTCTGTTGAATTACATAATTACTTCTGGACTAAAGAAGCCTTCTGCGTGATTGAAAGTTAGTTGCTGACAAGTTTTTGATCAAGGAAAGAATTCGACCGACTTTGATTTGCCACCTAATACAATAAGTTCAGAAGGGATCATCATCAATTTAGCTAAGTTAATTGATGTTCTGTAGTTTTGGACGATTAAGTTGCATAAGCCCATATAAACTCTTTGATTCAGACTATTATATTATTAAGCTTTGCTCTTGATGTGTTCGGTGATCACAAGTTTTTCGGCTTTGCGTTTACGATTTCAGATTTCCTTCGATCACAACTTCCAGCTTGTTTTGTTCTCTTTACGATAGGGATATTTTTATAGCCTACAATACATATAAAGTATATGTTTGTTCCTTATGATAAACCATTACCGCCTCTTTTTCCCTACCCATGTTTTTTTATTAGTTAGTATCTACTGGGATTGGTGTCGCTTGTTCTGAAACCATTATGTGGAAAGCACCAGCAACTTCAGCTCCCACAAAATTCCTCCATATAATCCTGAACCTCATCTTGTGGTGACCTTGTATTTCTCTTCTGGTAAATGTTTCTGCTATTTAGCTTTTGAAAATGGGGTTCTACTTTGAAGCAACTCGCCAAGAATTCTACCACAAGGATTTGAAAATTGGGGGAAAAGTCTTGATTGTGAAAGTCCTGATCTTTCTAAAAATTGACCATATGGTAGTATTTTAACTGGAGTTTGTGGTTAGATGGTGTTGAGTTATTGTTATACGTATACATGTGGAAGGATTTTATTGGGTGAGGATTTTATTGGGTGGAATATGTAGATGGGGTAGGAAACCCGCTGCGGGCCAAATTTCATTTTCTCCCTTGACATCCATATTTAAGTATAAAAGTTTCCTTATAAATTTTCAAATTTAATTTCTAAACGTGTAGGTTGGTTTTGATTTACATTGTAAATTGTTGACTCATGTGTCCTTATCATCAAGTCATTCAATTTAAGCAAAAAATTGCTTACACGTTTAACTTTTCAATAATGCTCTTTCTGAATTTAGCATATGAAGTATAGCGATATATTATGAAAAAGCCTGTACCGAGTTTAGTTGCTGAAGTTTCGCATGCATATTAATTTTAATATCTTCTGTTCCTAGTTATAAGTTTACATGTTGAAATATCGCATATTGATTTTATTTTTTTATGTACCACGTTTAATGTAAAACAACAAGTATTGAGAAACACCTATCGAGTTTAGTTGCTATAAAATCGTGTCAGACAATCAAACGGTTGGACATGAGACTCCCTCTACAATTTCGAGAACAGTTATCCCCTTCATACAGTCATTCAATTTTTTAGAGAAAATGTGGGACCCTGTATTTTTATTCCAGGTTTAACCCTTAGGTTATAAATTTTTTTATTTATAAAAGTATTTTTTCAAATTCTTCTAGAGTATGATTATAGAGTTTTATGACTTCCTTAAAATTTTAATTGTAAAATTCTGTTCTTCAAATTATAATGCTTTTTTGAACCAAAATCATTACTAAATAGAGTTGCGATTTTACTACAATTGAAGAGAGTTGAGATATTTGATTAAGGTCAAGTTTCAATACATTAAGAAGATTACCAATATATATTGGTGCATATTAAAATGTGGAAAACTAGTTTAACAGTATATTTGAGGAAAGGAGATGAAACTTATAATTAAATTACATTTCAAAGGGAAGTCGATTTGATTAATTTATATCTGACTGGTTAAAACCTCTTTTGGAAGTTTGAATTAGATAAATTACAAAAATAAATAAATAAACAAATATCAAACTAAACCCCCATTAATATAATATATATATATATATAAAATAATAATATATATAATTATGTGTTGAAGAACAATTGTGATGATAATTTGGTGATTGCAGCAGAAAGCAAAGAATAATGGTTCAGAAATTGAGAGAAAAACTAATCTGTGAAGAGGGAAAATTTTCTGTATTTCTCATAATTAAAATTGATTGATTACAATCATGAACTTATAGGATCTTCTAGATGCATGTACACCTGTCCTTATGCACATGTTAATCTAACCGATTTAATCCAGCTAAGTTAACTGAGCTAACTAACTAATTACATCTATCTGTTATGCTAACTGTACAACAAGGAGCAAGTTAACTAGAAAGCTAATTAAGTATGCTAACTACGATTGAGTAAGTACAGCTGAAGGAATTCTAATCTTCTGCTTTGCTGTGGATTCTGGATGGTGTGTACTTAAAGCTGTAGTACTCTTCAGCCCCCCTCAAGCTGAGCTTGATGAACATCTTTCAAGTTCAGCTTAGAGATAAGATCATGGAACGGTGCAGTAGGAAGGGACTTAGTAAAGACATCAGCAAGTTGCAGACGAGAGGAAACATGTTGGGGAAGGATCACCCCATTCTTGTACTGAGTACGAACGACATGACAGTCAATGTCTATATATTTGGTCCTCTCATGGAAGACACAATTGGCTGTTATGTGAGGGGCAGCTTGTTGTCACAGAAAAAATTCACAGGTAACTATGTAAGAACCTTAAGATATCATGAAGCAGGTATAGAAGCCACTGAAGTTCATATGTTGTGGTAGCCATGCTTCTATATTCTGCTTCTGCTGTAGAACAGGACACCGTGGCTTGTTTCTTGGTTTTCTAGGAAACCAGTGCAGAACCAAGAAAAATGCAATAGCCAGTGAGGGACTGTCCAGTAATGGAGCATACTGCCTAATCAGCATCACAATAGGCAGTCAATTTGAGGGAGTTGTGCACATGTAGGAACAGACCTAAGGAAGGAGCTAATCTGAGATATTTCAGCATATGCAGAGTAGCTTTCCAGTGTTGAGTTCTGGGGCAGTGGACATGTTGGCTAAGCTGTTGAACACCATGAATGATATCAAGCCTTGTAAATCCCAAATACAGCAATTTGCCCATAAGTCTCCTGTACTGGTCGGGCCTATCAAAGAGAGATTGAGAATTATCATCAAATGGACAGCCTTTGATGAGAGGAGTAGCAGTAGGTTTAGTACCCAAATATCCTACATCCTAGAAGAGATCCAGTACATATTTTCTCTGATTCAGAAAGATGACCTTTTCTGATCTTGCAATTTCCACACCTAGAAAGTATTTAGCCAAACCAAGATCTTTGATGGTGAAGGTGTGATGAAGAAATTGTTTAGTGGCTTGTATGTCAGATTCACTAGACCCTGTGATCAGAACATCATCAACATATACAATCAAGATCAGAAAGCTAAGATCAGTAGTCTTAGTGAACAAACAATAGTCATTCATAGATTGGGTGAAACCAAAGGACTGTAGCTTGTTGGTGAATTCCAAATTCCATTGCCTGGATGCTTGTTTCAGGCCATAAAGAGATCTTTTTAGCTTACACACTTGACCCTGAGAAGCTTTAGAGTACACTTCTGGAGGTTTCATGTAAACATCTTCTTCTATAAAACCATGCAGAAATGCATTATTGATATCCATCCAGTTAATGTAGAGGCCAAGAGTGTGATGCAGGCAAAGTGAGGATAAGTCTAACATTAACCAGTTTAGCAACTAGAGAGAAAGATTCAAAATAATCAAGTCCTTCCACTTGATTGAACCCTTTAGCTACCAATCTAGCTTTATACCTCTCAGCAGAAACATCTGGATGTCTCTTAATCTTATAGATCCATCTACAGCCAATGGATTTATTACCTTTAGGTAGAGTAGTGACCTCTCAAGTCTGATTGAGCTCCAGTGCATTTAGCTCCTGTCCCATTGCTTTAACCCAATCTAGATAATCCTTAGCCTGAGTGTAAGATACAGGTTCCTGTTGCATTGAAACAGTTGCAAAAAAAAGATATGTAGTTTGATGACAGTGAATTAGAGAAGAGATAAGGGTATGTGGATGGTAAATGAGGGGAGATGAGTGAGACTGGATGAATAGATGAATATGGACTCACAGTATGTGATACAAAATCCTTTAGCCAAGTAGATTGTCTTTTTGTCTTGTGCTGATCCTTTGCATTAGATAGAGCAATTATCTAATAACCAATAGTTTCTAAACTTTAGCAATTAACAAGCATGGAAATTGCTTAAGCCAAAATAAAGATGAGTGAATTAATAAACTATAAAACTTATCATTCAATTAATCACTCAATAATAATGAAGTCATGTACACCAATTTATAGGACATAGGAGCACAAAATTCTACACAAGAAAATAAGGAAAGAAGACACAAAATTAGAATTTAATGAAGAGATTAAGCAACTCCCAAAAATCAGTAAGAAAAAGGAACTTACTTGCTGAAAAAGTAAAAGAAAAGAAGTGGAAATTTCGGCTGCCTTAAGGAAAGGCTATGGACGAAATTCTCAAGTAAAAGAAAGGGGAAAATTCAAAAATAAATAGGAAAAAGAAAATAGGAAACTTACCCAAGAGATTAAGTAACCTTGACAAAAATTGGAAACAAGGAGAAAAGAAGCATCTCCTTATTTTTGGAAATAACAAAGGTGGAAACAATGAAGAGAATTAGGTAACATATACAAAACCTTAATTCTCTTAATACCCTTGCAACTTAAGTAAACCCTAACCTTGTTTTCGGATGGGCCTTCTTGTGAAGTGCTTGGGCTTAACAAAATTTGTAGTGAAAGGACTTAAGGGAATTTGGCCCAATTGATGCAGCATGATGATGTATATATAGGAATCTTCTGGAATCTTCTAGAAGCTTTCAGAATCATTTCGGAAACTCAAAAAATTTCAATTTAAAAATTCTTCAAAATTTGTGAAATCTCCATTTCTTCACTGGAAAGACTAGTAGTTACCATTTCCACCATTTCCTCAACTGGAAGAATTAGCATTTACCATTTCCACTGATGGTGAGTAGGGTAACTCTTGTAAACTTCATTTCCTTCTTATTAAGTTCATTGGAGCTTCATTTATCTTCGTGGATTCTGACTCACAACTTGTGTTATTTTAGCCTTGGATTTCCTCATCAAGTCGAGCATCCACGCTCTTATAGACTTCTTTGGTTAGACAACTTAGAAGGCAATTGGGTTGCCAAACATATAAGGGTAGAATTTGAGATCCGGAGGTTCCAATCAGAAGCACTGTGTGATGTGGTCCCTATGCAAGCGTGCCACATTCTTCTGAGGCATCCTTGGTTGTTTGATCATAAAGCCACGGATGACGGTGTTGCCAACACTTATACGGTCAAAATAGGGTTCTAAGTCCTTTACTCTCAAACCGATGCCTCTAGTAGAAGTTAATATTGAATGTATGCATATGCGAATTGCCTTTGATAAGTGGGCAACTGAGAGAAAAGGGAAAGGTGCAACACTACTAGTTAAGCCAACTTCGGCACGCTGAGACAGCAAAGACATCAAGACCATAGGTTTCATGAACCAACGTGAAGATACTAAATCTCATAGTGTCTTTGCTTATTTTCTGGCCAACTTAGATCGTTCAGACATTCAGGTGACTCCTAGAGGAGATTAATCTGATCTTAGCACTTGGCGCAAAAAGGTGGAGAAATGTATTGAATTGTATTTTGCTAATCCACTCTCTTTTCCTTTTCCCAGGCCTTATCACATATGGGATTCAAGGAAGAATCCTTCCAATCCGGGAGGTTATGATGAGGTCATCCTTGGCTTTATTAATACTGATCCCCAAGCTAGGAGAGTTTACATTTTCACATAGCTCAAAAGGAGGAGGGTAGCATGGTTATTATCACTGAAATTCCAGATAATGATGATCCAACTCAAAGTCCGCAATAAAAAGGCAAATTTTTTCTTAAAGTACGTCTATGGACTTCTTGAAACCATTTGATCCATAAATTCATGCATCCATAAATAATTGGGCGAAATCCATTCAGCATTCATGCTTCCCACAATTCAGCCCACACGCAAAAGAGAATCCCTAGCCGAGAATTCACTTGTTGCGTAAGATTGCTTTATGCAGAAGTTGCTTAATGCTTTTTGGAAAGTTTTAGGATTTGTGTGTGTTTTCTATTACTTTCTTAGCTAAAAATATAATAAGTTAAGTTCCATAAACTATTTACTACTTAACTTATTCTAGTACTTTTCCTTTTCATTATTTCCTTTTTCTTGTTTGCTTTCTTATTTTTGGATTTCTCAACTTGTGAGATTGCCGAATTTAAGTAGTTCTTTTCCTTTTCTTCCTTTAATTTTGTGCAAGTTAACACTTGTGAATTGACAAAAATTACATGCCAAATTCATGCTTGTTTTGAATTTCTCACTATCTATAGGTGAATCCGAAACTTAATAAAATCAGAATTCGTGTTTTTGAAATAAATATTGTGAGGTTGTTTACCTTTACTTTAGAATTCTCTTTTATTTTGAACTTGTGTATTTTGCATGAACTGCTAAATCATACTTGTTCCGAAACGTAGAAGAAGTTAGGTTACTTGCTTCCCCTAATTTTCTATTGTTTCAAATTCATGTTAATCCTTCTAGTTTAAGATTAAAGTAGCTAGTCTCACTCAATTAGCTGAGTGATTTTCGAGTGTTTAAGTGAGTGAGTCTGTGATCAGCACTGTTCGACTTTTCTTGGCACTATTCCACATTTGTGAGGACTCTTCTTCAAATTGCTTAGATCAGACATACAGCATTTTGTGTAGGCAGCAAACTTGGTAGACCTATATATAAATAATCAGACTAATTATTGAATTTGAAATGCTTTTTTGGCAAAAGATGAACATATCAGTCAATCTAGTTATCGCCTATAACTAACTCACAAGTCCAGAAAAACAAAGCCAAATGGAATACTATGCTGGATTACAGTAACTGCTTTCAAATTAAAAATGTAACTGCTTTCAAATGAACATATAGTATCTCTATATGGCAAGTAATTCATATTAGTTTTGTTTTGCTTTTAAAAATGTAAAAAATACAATGGGAAAGTAAAAGGCTGTTTGGAGAATTGTAAATGAGATGAAAAGTGCAATAGGGTGTGATCTTTTACTTAAGTTGTCCCATTCAATCTTGCTAAACTTGCTACTTTCACGGCTGCTGTACTGTTAACTTTAATAAGCTGGACCATTCTCAATACTTTTTACTACAAATCATGAATTGACTTTTGGAGGCCTAGAAATTTACTTCCATTTGATAAAAGAGAGATGAAACTAGTGGCGTTAACTGTGAAAATCAGAAATCTCCCTATTCTGCAATCTTCTATTTTTTGCCCCCTTGGATTGGATCTTACAGTTTTTTCAGTTGATGCATTCTACAATCCTATGACTCGGTTTGACATAATTCTTGTGATTTTTCAGATGCGGAGATTGTTTGGTGTCAAGAAGAGCCAATGAACATGGGTGCATACAGTTATGTCGCACTTCGGCTTTCTACTGCATTGAAAGCATTGGGAAGGGGTGATATGGATGACATCAAGTACGTTGGACGTGCTCCAACTGCTGCCACGGCCACCGGCTTCTTGAGTGTCCATGTTAAGGAGCACAGAGAACTTGTTGAGAAAGCCTTGCAACCTGATAAGATCAGTATGCCTTAATGCGGGTTTTTTTTTCAGATAACGTCAGCATAATACTAGTCGGAAACAAGGCTGACATGGATGGATGAAAGCAGAAGGGTAGGTGGTCATGCTCTTAAGCTGTTTGTTCAGAGTTTTGCTTCTTTAGGGATGTCAGTTGGCTCTCCTCTTCCTTTAATTTTATGGACTACGTAAATTTGAACAGGCAAAAATATGCCTTTGGGAGTTCTTATTTTCTGAGAAAGTTATAGGCTGTTCCGTGTTTATATATATATATATATATTAACCTTAACTTCGTCTAGTAATTGATAATGGTTTTGAATTATTCACCTTCAAGGGAATTAATGTGAGCTTCTTGAAGATACAGTATCCTATCAGTTGTTTCTTAACTTCTAGTAATTGATTATGGTTTTGAAGATCGTTCACCTTCAAGGGAAATATTGTGAGCTTCTTGAATATGCAATATCCCTATCAAATGATTCTAATAAGATTCGCCAAGGAGCAAACATACTGATTTGGCAGCCCAAAAACGACGATAGATTTCAATTAGTAGAATCAGATTAGCCTATTTTGTCAAAAAAATAAAATTACTTAATTCTCATTAATTAATAAAATCAGGGGAGAAACCAACCTGCAGAGTCTTGTCAATTTTAACTATAAATAGGCAATCGACGACCTTAATTAGCAGCACTCTTGCTCGCTTGGTGCATGTGGGTTTTACTCTCCATTATGAGAGTGTAGATAGAAAAGATTAAAGTATAGTGAGCAGAAGATCTGACTGCAAATTCAAAAGGAAACTAAAAAAAAAAAAAAAAAGGCTTAAATATTTTATCCCCCACTGTGTTTATAGGTTCTTTGATATTTGCCCCCCTGTGTTCTTAAAATACATTCTTTGCACCTCATGACCACCTTTTTACCATTTATAAAGTATATAAAGACAATTAGTACCCCTCCATTTCATCTTACATTTTACTTTGCAAATATATATTTACACACTTTACATTTTTAATAATGAATATTATATATTTGTAATAGAAATACAATGATGCGATTTTAAAAATACAAGTGTAGTTTTTCTTTTGTTTATTGAACTCTTTTTTATTTTACAATAATGATATTTTACATAATTTTGTATATTTAAGTTAACTATTAGATATAAAAATAAATGTAATTGTAATGTAAAAAATATTTTTAAATGTTAAAGATAATAAAATTTAAATATATATTATTATTTTCATTTAAATGTTAAAATATATGCTTAAATTTTCTTAGCTTTTAAGCATTTAAAAAAAAATTATTGTGTTCAATGCAATTATATATTTTTTTCTTCAAATTTAGTAATTAACTTAGAAAATGGAAAATGAACACCAACACAACAATAATAAAATTTGATAAAAATATATCAGAAAACTTTAAGAAACATGTAAAATTTCATGTATTAAAAAATGTAAATTTTATTATTTTAAATTTAAAACAAAATTAAAACGATCAATAAACAAAAATAAAAAATTATAGTATTTTTAAAAACCATATCCTTGTGGTTTTCATTAGAAAAATGTGAAATTTATTAATACATAATATTAAGTATTTATAAATATATATATATTAATGATAAATAAGGTAGAGGGATATAAATGTCCATATGTACTTTTTAAATGGTTGACTAGTAGTCATGGGGGGCAAAAGACTTATTTTAAAAATACAGGGGGGCAAATATCAAACTCACCTATAAACACTGGGGGGTTTAAAGTAGTTAAGCCAAAAAAAAAAGAAAGAAAAACTGACTCTTAATTACTACTATAATGTGCATTTTGTGTGCTCAAATTTGACCCGACAATACATTTTTAGACAATTTGAAAACCGTTTATGATGAAGTTGAAAGATTAACATGAAAAATCTAAGACTAAACAATAACAACATGTTTTTAAATTTGATTTTGAAATAATTTTTAAATGTTAAAATTATAACAGAAATATAAATAAATATGTAGTTGAAAAGTAAAAAATGACAAGCCATTAGTATAACATTCAAAACTCAAAAAACATGTTTTTGAAAATATGAAAAACCAATCGGACCTAAAATAAATAAAAAAACATCACCTATAGCTATAGTTTGCAAAATTGCAATCCTACAAATTTGAAAACAAAAATTAATTTGGGCCCAAATTGTATTTTTAGGCAAAATTTGAGCACCTGACATACACGCAAAATGCACGTTTTTAACATTGGAGAAGCACGTCTATGATTGAAGTTTTAGAGACTGTTATAATGAGAATTACTCTTTCTATTCCTCAAATTCAGAAAATGTTCAGTGAAGTATCTCCACAATCATAAACTACTTAAAGTTTTACAAAAATGTATTTATAAGTTGAATCTGAGTATCTTCAACGAGCACGTTAGACGCACATTTATAACTTAGGGATAGTAATGAAAAGTAATGTTTGTAATAAAAGCCACGATTGATGGAGCATTCAAAGAATCAGAAGAAAAGAGAGCAATAGCTTGGATTATAAAAAAATCAGATGGAGAAACAATCTTAAAAGAATCTATTACCTTCCAAGCGTTATCGGCGCCCCAAGCGAAATTCATGGCCTGCTGGAAAGTAATCAAAGCCTCACAGGAAATGGCTTGTAATCGGCTTACAATCTTCTCAGAATGTGTAAAGTACTGACCAAATTTCTAAATAATTCAAACTCAATCCCATCCGAAATAGAACCTTGGCAGAGAAAATCAAAGGTATAACTAAATAATTCTTCATTATAAAAGATAATGAAGGTTTCAAGGAGGGATGTCGTTAGAGAGGCACATGATGCACCTCAAAAATCCCTCGCAAATGTAAGTTAAATGGTTGCTTTTGTTATTTACCGATTATGGAAATTAAAAAAAATAATAATAATTTAATTTGCATCAATGTCTTTGTTCTATACATGTGTGCGTCTTATTTTTAACTATCCAATCATTTTATCCCATGTAGATGGCACGTTTGTTGCCGAGAGAATTCACTATTAATTTTCTTAGAAAGTATCTAATGAAACACGATATGCCTAAGGAAAGATACCCCGTAACGCAAGAGTGACCCCTTGAATGTATAGCCCGGATCTTTGATGTTACGGCATTGATCTTTGATGTTATGGCTCTGATCTTTGATGATATAACTTGAATATTTGATGTTATGATTCGGCTGGATCAGTTTCAATATAGATCTAAGAATGAAGACAAGAAACAAGCGGGGCTATCCCCTGTTCCACTCCGACGCTCAAGTTAGTAGAGTATATGGGTAAACTGAATTGACCAAGTGCTTAAACTTGTAAGAAAAGGCGTAAAAAGGATGTACATCATTTGGTCTAGAATGCAACTTTATGTAGCCTCACATTGTTGTGTCCATTACCCCTTTTCGTGCCATAGCCATAAAGGCCCTCCTTATGTTCCTCCTCATTTATGACAACTTGAATGCCCACCTTATTTGCCTCCATACTAATGACGACTTGAATGCCCTCCTAGCTTTTGCTTGCGTTATGGCTTGGTCTTTACTTCTCCTCTTCAATAGCCCTGTGTAACTCCTAATAGCCCATATTCCCGCCGCGAGTTATTGCCTGATAACTTAGCCACGTATCTTTATTCCGGCCTATAGCCTTTCAGCCCGGTTACACTCTTCCTTACTACTTTTTTAGCCCGGCTAAGTGACCCTTCTACCGACCAAACTTCCTTGCTTTATTCTTCTTCCTTTTGGACCTTTGCATTTTTATTCTTTTTGGCCTTACTGTCCATCTATTGGGCCATGCCCAATAACTTACTCACTTTTACGTACACCAGTATCGTTACTCTATTAAAAAAGTTACTAATATTTTGCACTTACATTAAAAGAATAACCGAATTAAGTAGGGAAAATTTCACTCAATATCTTTTGTTTTTTCATGAGTTTCAAATGGAATGAGATTATGAGAATCCCAAAGTGATTAATTTGACATGTTATACTAGTTTTTTGAGTGGGGCAAAATATATTTTTAGTCCAAATTTTAGCAACTTTGATGATTACGCAAGGCACACGTTTATAACAATGGGATGCACGTTTGTAGTTCAATGACATTAGAGAAATAAGTAAAATTTGCACTATATGTGCGTTGTCTAATTTCAAATTTTGGAAGAAACAAAAAATACAACTCTTTATACAAGATTTCAGTGTCGGTATACTGCTCTTGTGCTATAAATGTACTTCTTATGTGCTGTAAATGTGCATCTTATGTGCCGTAAATGTGCATCTTATGTGCCGTAAATGTGGGTCTTAGGTGCCGTACATGTGCATATTATTACCAATGAAAAAAAATTAAGAGAGAGACTGTCTACTTAGCAATTTTATATTTAAAAAAAAAACTTTGTAAGCTTCCTAAATTTGAATCCCCACTCCCTCTCTCTTATGTTTCTCAAATTAAAAAGATACAGTCATTTCTCAACTTTGTAAACAGTTTTTAAATGTACTTTTATGCAAAATTTGAGCACCCAAAAAACACGCAAGATGCACATTTTTAATATTGAGGACGCACATTTATAATTTAGGAGCAGTAGATGCAAAGTGAAAATTTAAATTTTGTTGGCCCCACAATGTCACTCCATTTCTAGTTTTTGCTCAAGTAAATCACTTAATATTTCCCTTAATTTTGACTCTAACTCTTTAGTCTTGAACTTGAAAGTAGTTTTGATTAATTAGTCCCTAAATTTCAAGTTATATTTTTAAATGGTCATTGAACAAAAGTTCTTACAAAAAGCATGTTAGTGAGAATATATAATGAATTACTTTCTCATATAACTTCAATAATATTTGTTATTGAGTCTTCTTATTCAACTTGTCGAAGTATCAAATTCAACGCAGACGCCAGACTGTGTTTCTGTGCCTAAATTGTTTTCGAGTTTTGCTTAAGTAATACCTTTTACGATCATTCCAAGAGTTCTGTTTCTGAAGGGACTCAAATTTTTAATATGATATCGAGTGTACATAACAGTGGCGGAGCCAGGCCCCGAAGGTTTGGAGGAGCAAAATTATTTGTTATAAATATTATCATTGTTATTTTAATTTTTGGTAGGGCAAAATACAATTTTTTTCCAAATTTTATATAGTCAAAGAGCAAATTTTAAGAGTCATGGTAGGGCAATTCCCCCACCATCTTAAGAGGTGGCCCCGCCCCTGGTACATAACGCACATAAATTGTCGACTCATAAAAGAAAAACTTTAAACTAGAAAGATCGATGAAAATACTTACAGTATTGGGAATGCTGTACTCTTTGAAGCTTTCCTCAAGAATTAAGGATTGTTTATTGAGAAGATGAAATTTCTCTCTTACGATGTTGTTTTTTTTTCGTTGGCCCAGGAAAAGGATTGGCTGGACCAATTCCTAGGACAAGATTTGCATTGCTTAATTCATGGTGGTTTTCCATGATGATTTTTATAATCAAACCTTTGAAAATGCTAGCAATTTGATAACGCAGAGAAGAAGAAGAAGAGAATGGAAAATGTGATGAAGAAAAATTAATATGATTTCTCTAATTTTTTTGGTATTAAAATTTGTTTAAAAAATGAAACATATTTCAGAACAAAAATTAATTTAGGCCAATTTGGGTCCACATTGTACTTTTAGGCAAATTTTGAACCCATGACATACACATAATATGCACGTTTTTAACATTGGGGACGTACGTCTATGATTGAAGTTTAGAGACTTGTAATGAGAATTACTCTTTCCATTCCTCAAATTCAAAAATATTGAGTGCAGTATCTCAACAATCATAAATGACTTAAAATTTTACAAATATGTATTTTTAAGTCAAATTTGAGCATCCTTCAAGGCTTCAACTAGCACGTAAGACGCACATTTATAACTCAAGGGCAGTAAATGAAGATTAATATTTGGAATAAAACTAAAGTGAAATTTTCAATATTAATGAGTGTCTAATTGAAAATTTGGAAGGAAACAAAAAGAGTTTTTTTAATTATAATCAAACCTTAAAGTACTAGAAATTAAATAACATAGAGAAGAAGAAGAAAAGAAGGGAAAATGTGATGAAGAAAAATATGATTTCTCTAACATTTGTTTTACTCTAATCTCATGACTTGAAACATATTTATGTGAATCATAAATCCTAAATTATCAAATATAATATGATTAAAGATCTATAAATGAAAAGATATTGTTATCCCTTATTAATTGAATATTTATGAGGTGTAAGTGGTGATTTAATTTTATCTTCATATGAATGTGACGACACTGACTACAATTGAGTGCATCGCTCTAAAACAAATTACTTCAATTTGTATAAATTTTCTCATCAATAATCCCTATTTGTTCTGTAATAAGTATTGTACGAGAGAAATTCACACATGCTAAGAAAAAAAAAAAAAAAGTACTTAGGCAAAAATTTGAACACTTGGCATACACGCAAGATGCACGTTTGTAACAATGAGGATGCACGTTTATAATCCAGGGGCAAGTAGATGGAAAATGAAATTTTAAATTTTGGTGGTCACACAATTTCACTATGTTTCTTGTTTTCATTTAAATAACTTGCTCAATAATCCCTAAAGAGCTCGCTCAATAATCCCTAAACTTGAAAATAGTTTTGATTAATTAGACCCTAAACTTCAATTTATTTTTTTTTAAATGATAATTTCATTGAGAATTACTTTTTCCTATTGTGAAATTCAAAAAATTTTATTGTAGTATCTCCACATCACAAATGAGTTAAAATTTTACGCAAGTGTATTTTTAAGCCTATTTTTAGCATCTTCAACTAGCACATATGATGCACATATATTACTCAGGGGCAAGTAAATGAAAAGTAAAATTGAAAGTAGGTTCAATTTAGTATTTTGGGACTATAGAATTGTACGATCCAACGATATGTAGATATGTAGAGGGATTTTGCAAACCATGCCTAAATAGCATGTAATGAAGCATTACGTTAATTATGATTAATTTTTATCTGAACATAAATACAAGAATAGAAAAAGTTGTGCATGGAATGGATCATCATCATCATCCATCCAAACAAAACACACATGCATGCATGGCTTTATATGAAATTTTCATCCCCACGTACGCACCCCAGCCACGTCTTTCTTTCTTTTAATTTTCCTTTTTCTCCTTTTTAATTTCCTTCCACCACGCCCCATTTCCCACTGTTCCTCACTCTCTCATTTTAATTTTCTTCCTCTTTCTTAATTAATTTGGAACTTAAAGATGGAGTTGAAACCAAAGAAGAAAAAGAGATCGCGAATGACGGATTGATGAGGTAAGCTGAGGGAGGGCTTGGTTTGTCATCTGTGCAAGATTCCTCAAATCTCCCAAAACTTCTGGTAATTAATTAATTCATTATTTAAAGCTTTTTTTCTGTTTTTCCATGGAAGATTCTCACTTCAATTTCTGTAAAAAAGAATAATAATAATAAAAATACACCATTGATGATATCTTCAAGCTTTGAAAATGGTTGCAGAAGGAAAAAAAGATAGAGACAATTAAAGAGTGAATTCAAACATGATTCTCCCTCATTTGATTCCTCTTTCTTATGTTCCTAAAATTAAAAAGATATAATCATTTTCCAGTTTTGCAAACAATTTTTTAATGGTCAAAAATGTACTTTGAGGCAAAATTTGAGAACCTAACATACATGCAACATGCACGTTTTTTACATTGGGAACGCACATTTATAATTTGAGGGCAGTAAATACAAAATGAAAATTAAAATTTTTTTGATCCCACAATTTCCATTAATTTCTTGGTTTTGTTCGATTAACTCACTCAACAGTCCATTAATTTTGACTAGAACTCTTTAGTCCTAAACTTGAAAATAGTTTTGATTATTTAGTCCCTAAATTTCATTTTATGTTTTTAAATGGTCATTGACCAAAAGTTCTTACGAAAAGCATGCTAGAGAAAATATATAATGAATTACTTTCTCATATAACTTCAATAATAACTGTGATAAAGTCATCTTATTCAGCATCAGATTCAACATAGTCGCTGGATAGTCTTTTTGTGCCTACCAACTTCTGAGTTTTTCTCAAGTAATACTTTTTTCGTTCATTGCAAGAGTCGTGGTTCTAATAAGAGTCAAGTTTCTAATACGTTACAAACAGGACTTTTATAATTCATTGCAAGAATCAAGTTTCTAATACGTTTAGGGTGTACATAACGCACATAAAATGTCGACTCATAAAAATAAAAATTTTAAACTAGTAAGATCGATGAAAAATACTTACAGTATTAGTAATGTTGTACTCTTTGAACCTCTCCTCAGGAATTAACTCAGTGGGAAGACGAAGTTTCTCTAACGGCATTTTTTTTCTGTTGGCTCAGGAGAGGGATTGGCTTAACCAACTCTCAGGACAAGATTATCGTTGCTCAATTTATGATGGTTTTCCATGATGATAGTTATAATCAAACCTTTGAAAATGCTAGAAATTAAATAATGCAGAGAAGAAGAAGAGAAAGTAAAATGTTATGAAAGGAAAATATGATTTCTCTAATTTTTTATTTTGTATTTAAGTTTGTTAAAAGTGAATCATATTTGAGAAAATTTAATTTAGGTCAATTTGGGTCCAAATTGTATACTTAGGCAAAATTTGATCACCTGACATCCACGCAAAATGCACGTTTTTAACATTGGGGAGGCACCTCTATGATTAAAGTTTAGAGACTATTGTAATGAGAATAATTTTTTCCATTCCTCAAATTCAAAAAATTTTAGTGAAGTATCTCCACTATAGTAAACGACTTAAAATTTTATAAGCTGAATTTGAGTATCTTGAACGAGCACGTAAGACCCACATTTATAACTCAGGGACAGTAAATGAAAAGTAATATTTGTATTAAAGAGTGAATTAAACATGATTCTCACTCATTTGATTCCTCTTTCTTATGTTCCTCAAATTAAAAAGATACAGTCATTTTTCAACTTTGCAATCAGTTTTTAATGGTAAAAAATGTACGTTTAGGCAAACTTTGAGCACCCAACAAACATGCAAGATGCTCATTTTAACATTGGGAACACACATTTATAATTTAGGGGCCATAAATACAAAGTGAAAATTTAAATTTTGTTGGTCCCACAATTTCCATCAATTTCATTGTTTTGTTCGAGTAACTCACTCAATATAGTCTATTAATGTTTGACTTGTACTCTTTAGTTCTAAACTTGAAAATAGTTTTGATTAATTAGTCCCAAAATTTTATTTTATGTTTTTAAATGGCCATTGACCAAAAGTTCTTACGAAAAGCATTCTAGCGAGAATATATAATGGGCTTACCTTCGAGTTCGAGAGCCCGTCGAACCTTGGCTTTGAATATGTCTACTTTTTGCATTCTTTTTCAAAACTCATTAAATAAGTATTGGACCTTGGCTTCGGAACTGGACCGGCGGTTTCGGACCCGGAACCCAAACCGTGGCCCACGTTCCAGAGTCGGAACCGGACCCACCTAAGTAGGTTCCGGTTCCGGTTCCACCTTTGAAAGAATCGGGAACCAGCGGTTTCCTACTTAAAGTGCTAAAAATGTATAACACTTATATATTGAAGGTAAGTTTTGAACCCATGCCCTCAACTTTACAATAGAACTTTAAAAGGGTTATATAACCACTCTAACTACTTTGTCATTTGTTATATTTTTCTTATTATTAATATTATAATATATGTTTATTTTTCTATAGAATCTGTAATCATATAATATAACTATTTTATACTACAAATAGTATAATAATATTTAAACTCGTGCTATAATTTACAATAAGTATATTATTAATATAAGTAAATATTAAATTTAAAGTATATACAAATATAAACTAATTATTGAATTAAAATTACTTCAATTTGAACGGAATCGGAATCAAAAGCTGTGATAGAACTGGAGCCGATGGTTCTGGAACCATCCCGAAACTGGAACCGGCGGTTCCGAAACTGTTCCCCCAAGGTTAATGTTCCGATTCCACTTTCCATGAAACCGGAACCGGCTGTTCTGAAATCGTAACTGGCGATTCTAGAACCATGGTCATATCTAGTTATTAGCGATTTTTATCTTTGTATGAATGTAACGGGATTGACTACAATTGAGTGCATCGCTCTAAAACAAATTACTTCCATTTGTATAAATTTTCTCATCAATAATCTTTATTTGTTCTTTAATAAGTATTGTTTGAGAGAAATTCCCACATGTTAAGAAAAAAGGAAGTACTTTTAGGCAAAAATTTGAACACCTAACATACACATTTTTAACAATGGGGATGCACATTTACAATTCAAAGGCACATAGATGGAAAATGAAAATTTAAACTTTATTGATCCCACAATTTCACTACGTTTCTTGTTTCATTTCAATCACTCGCACAATAATCTCTAAATTTGGACTTGAACTCTTTAGTTCCTGAACTTGAAAACAGTTTTGATTAATTAGTTCCTACTTCAATTTTTTTTTTAAATGATAATTTTACTGAGAATTCCATTCCTCAAATTCAAAATTTTCATTGTAGTATCTCAACATCACAAACGACTTAAAGTTTTAGAAAAATGTATTTTTAAGCCAACTTTAAGCACCCTTCAACTAGCACATAAGACGCACGTTTACATTGCTGTGGCAAATAAATGGAAAGTAACATTTGTAATAAACTAAACTTAAGTGAATTGTTTTTTGGTATAACGACTGTGTAATTGTAAATTGGAAGGAACTAAAAGAGACGTTTCACTGCAATTTTAATTTCCTCAAATGTCTTTGTGCTATACATGTGCACGTCTTATGTGCTCTTTAGAGGGTGCACATATTATTGACATTGTTGTAGAGGGGAAAGTGATAGATAGAAAGAGTAATCTTTAACCGTCGATCGAATAAAAACAATATATTGTATTTGAAGAAATTAATAAAAGAAGAAGGATCAATGCTATAAATGGTGCATTAAAATAATATTCTAATCAAAAGATGTAGCTAAATAAAAAATTTTAAAAAATGATAAAATTGTCTGTTTGAGACCCTAAACAAAGGAATTCGTACAAAAAGCATCAGACGTTGCAGCAAAGCTGTGTGTTTTGCTCGTTGGCCTTTTTTTATCAATCTAGACCCACGAAA
The DNA here is from genome assembly GCA_016801395.1 of Leptodermis oblonga. Taxonomy (NCBI): domain Eukaryota; kingdom Viridiplantae; phylum Streptophyta; class Magnoliopsida; order Gentianales; family Rubiaceae; genus Leptodermis; species Leptodermis oblonga. Next base: position 28,322,724 of record CM028760.1, read on the forward strand.
CCCCAAGCATCCATTGCCAGCCAAGTTGGCTGCATTTCTACTTCCTCCGGTCAAATCTTTTCAGAAACGCACATGTCATACACGTCATCATGCTTCGCATCTTTTATAATATTATGTAAATGTACTTCTAATGTGTTGTAAAAATAATATAATGTATTTGAAGAAGAAGGAGAAGAAGAAAAAGGAGAAGAGGAGGGGGAAGAGAAGGGGGAAGAGGAGGGAAAGAGGAGAAGGAAGAGGAGGAGGAAGAGGAGGAAGAACAGGAAGAAGAAGAGGAAGAGGAAGAAGAAGAGGAAGAAGAAGAAGAAGAGGGAAAATGTGGTGAAGAAAAATATGATTTAATTTCTCTAATTATTTGTACTAAAATTTGTTAAATGAAACATATTTGGGAACAATGATTAATTTGGATCAATGTGAGTTTGAAATGTACTTTTAGGCAAAGTTTGAGCACTCGACATACACGCAAGATGCATGTTTTTTTTCTTTTTTGGAGGAAAATCCGGCAAGATCGGAGTACAATAGCGCTAGTTTATCTGTTCACAAACTTTTACAAAACAAATGGGGCATACCCCATATGAAGCCATAAATCATCAAAACAACATTTATATCTATTACAAACATTGCAAACATAGAGTTCGCATGTATACACTATGATCATAATCCTCAAGTCGAGGTTATACAAAGTTATCCCAGGGTTCTATGAAAACTTATCCAAACACAATTTCACAAGAGATTGAAAATTACCTTTGGTCGCGAACCCTTAAGTACACGCTGCAAGTCATTAAGCCACCCTCGGATCTTCACTAGCAATCCTCATCATACCGTAGGATATGGAACATGTCATGATCATCAACTCATGTAGAACTACTTTTTGGTAAGTAGTCAACCATCAATAGATTTGATGAGCCTTTACTGGACACCGGTCAGCTGGGCTAGGATGACTTTACCGTAGTCATCTACATAGTGGTCTGTACCACCAATCCCTTTTTAAGCAGAATGGCAGTTATCACCGGAATTAATGTTCCTTTACCACCTACCGTTGCAAGTTGGCTAGGAAGTCTTTACCATAGACCCAACGTAGTGGTCTGTACCACAATTTCCTTTTTAAGCAAAAGGACAGCTATCACTGGAATTAATTTGCCTTTACCACCTACCGGTGTAGGTGGCTAGGTAGTTTCTTGACCGCCAACTACTGCGTTGTTTCTAATACCCTCTAGATTGGGGTATAGGTCATTCATGATTCTGCAGGTATTAGTCTTGATAAGTATAACAAGAGAATCCGGTCTAGTAGACACGGAGTCAAAAATAATACTGTTCCTGCACCTCCAAACATGATAAACGGTTAGAGGAAATGTAGCCAGAGATGCTTTAAACTATTTCTTGTCCCCTCTCACCTCTTTACTCACCAATTTGAGAGTACTATAGATGGTTGTCATTCTTCTCGGAATACTTCACCATTGTCTGATCCTGTACCAAATATGGTTAGTAAAATTAAAAGAGAAAAACAGATGTTGAATACTTTCTCTTTCCTTCCCACACAGTGAACATGTGGGATTTATATCCAAAAAAGGTAAATTATCACAAGTAGACAATCTATCTTTGAAGCACAACCACAACATAACAGAACATTTAGGGGGAATAAAATTCTTCCAAATATATCCAGCCCAAAATGAAGAATTACCTTTGAGTCTCAACAAATCATAAATTTTGCCAGTAAGAGAATTCCCTGTTGCAGACCACTGGGTTAAGGTACTATTGCAAGATGCACATTTTTAACATTGAGAACGGACGTCTATGTTTGAAGTTTAGAGACTATTGTATGTAGAATTACTCTTTCCATTCTTCAACTTAAAAAAATTCATGTTTGAATCACAGCAATCATAAGCGACTTAATGTTTTAGAAAAATGCATTTATAAGCCGAATTTGAGCCCCCTCTAACTGGCACGTAAGATGCACGTTTATAACTTAGGGACAGTAAACGAAAAGTAATATATGAAATAGAAGGAACTAAAGTAAAAATTTCAGTATGCTAAATATCTCTACTTGAAAATTTGGAAGGGAACCAAAAGAAATGTTTAATTATAATCAGACCTTTGAAAGTACTAGCAGGGAAGAAGAAGAAGAAATGGGACAATGTGATGAATAAAAATATGGTTTCTCTAATATTTGTTTTACTCTAATCTCTTGACTTGAAACATATGTTTGCGTATCATATATCCTACATTATCAAATATAATATGATTAAGGATCTATAAATGAAAAGATATTTTTATCTCTTTTTAATTGAATATTTATGAGGTGTGGTTAGTGATTTTATCTTTGTATGATGTAACGGCATTAACTGTAGTTGAGAATTCCCAATCCTAACGGTTAGTAAATCCTAGCTGCACAACAACACCTTTCAAGATAGTATGAGAATTTCCAATCATAACGGTTAGTAAATCCTGGCTTGAAAACAACACCTCTCAAGATAGTACCAGAATTCCTAATCCGAACGGTCAGTAAATCCTAGCTTGAAAACAATACCTCTCAAGATAGTTTGAGAATTCCCAAACCACCCAATCCTAACGCTCAGAAAATCTTATCTTGAAAAAAATACCTCTCAAGATAGTACGAGAATTCTCAATCATAACGGTCAGTAAATCCTAGCTTGAAAGCAACACCTCTTAAGATAATACGAGAATTCTCAATCCTTACGGTTTGTAAATCCTAGCTTGAAAACAACACCTCTCAAGATAGTACGAGAATTCCCTATCCTAATGATCAGTAATGTGAGGACCCAGGATTTCGGACTAGGATTTAAAATGGATAAAGGGTAAAATAGACCTTTACTTGTTTTTTTAATTGCATAACATGAATGGTGAAAATTCATGTATTGATTGAATGCTTAATTGATTGATTGATTGCCTGATTTAATACTTGATTGATTACTTAATTAATTGATCGATTGAATATTGATTGATTGGCTGATTGAGAGTTAAAGTGGGTATAAAAAACTTATTCTAAAATAACCTAAGTAAAGTAGGAAAAATGAAAAGGAAAGAATTAGAGAAATCACGTCGTGCGAGTTTCTGTCTAAGTTGGACGAGTACTCGTATAGACCAATTCGGGAAACGAAAGCGGCAATTATGGAATTGGAAATCAAGATCAATAAGATAGAAGGAAACTACTGGATTTACACCTACCTTAATTAGGGAAGATTTTGAATGACCCTAAACCTAGAGGTTGCCTATAAATACAACCTTAACTCATTAATTAAAAGGTTGAATACTTAAATCAAAAGCTGGAAGAAAATAGAGAGAAGCTCGTGAACAAGAAGTGCAGCACCGCAGCTGTGAACTGCCACCGCCGCTGCTGCCGCTTACCGCCACCCCAATTGAAGTCCTTCCGTTCGTGGTAATCTTAGGACCTTACAGTGAGTGATGAATGGTAGTTTCAAATACCAATTAGAAGAAAAACAATAATATGTTATGAAACTTGAAGAACAAGTAACTTAACGTTGCATGTAATAAATCCGTAGAAATCATGTTCTTAAAATGTTATTAGCTTTATTTAATGTTAAACATGTTAGGATTGGTGCCTATAGTGTTTAAACAAACCATAGTAATTAATTCAAAAATCGGATTTCAAAATTTATTCATGTGTAGAAACAGTGTTCTGAGCCTATTTCGGAGCGAGATTTGATTGGGTTAAAGTAATCTGTTATGCGAAGTAAAAGCTTCTAGGTGCTGTATGTATGTTAGACTTTAAATCTATGCCTTTAGTTTGGTTAAAAACAATTTGGAATAGTATTTAAACTAGCACCGAAAGTAGTGTCTAGAACCAGAAGTTTCTAGAAAACTTACTCTCTCGTGTGAGTTAGTGTCCGAGTCGTACAGGTCCTCTTTAGGCCTCTGAAAATGAAATTTGAAAATTTAAAACCTGAAACCCGAAGAACATGAAGAGCCCAGGTGCGAGTTACCCTGCGAGTCGGACAGGAACTCGGACACCCTCCAGAACCGAAATTTGCCTTATTTTCAGAAACTAAAATTGTAGCCAAAAGTTTACCTTATTTCAAAATTGACCCAAAAAGTATTTAGAATAGTCAACTCTTGAAAAGTTGACCTTCTTTCTGGAAGCGACATTATTTTGATACTTGAAGATTGACCATCGACCATTGACCTTAACCTTGACCATTGACCCTAGTTGACTGGAAATCAAAGCCAAACCTAGTTGACCAAAAGTCAAAGTCAAAACTAGTTGACCAAAAAGTCAAAGTCAAACCTAATTGACCCAAAAGTCAAAGTCATACCTAGTTGACCATAAAGTTAAACCTGAAAGTAAAACATAAAGTCAACCTTCAAAGTCAAAACATAGTTGACCTATAACTCTTATATTTCTGAGTGGATCATTGACTAGGAAGTGGACCAGTCAATCGCTAACCACTCAAAAAGGTGGGGGATTTACTCGATACTTTCAAAAAGGTTTAATCAAACTATATGTAGTATGTGTGTAACTATAACCTTGATTGCTTGATTAAAATAAGAGGTCGGCCATGTCTCACTTGCATGTAAACGGAATTGAATTGCTACATATGACATGTATGACATGATTGATTGCTTGATTTGATCCATACATGCGATGTATGCCTTGAATTGCTTACTTGCACGACGTGACTACAAGCATGTATGCCTTATTGATTTATTATTGATCACATGAACTGTTATCGATTGAAAGCGTGATTGATTGAGCACTATAGAGAAGCATGATGTACTTCTAGGTGTAATAGAAGATACCTAATACCTATGCCATGAGTAGGTAATCAGATTGTGTATTGAAATGTTTAGGATTCATGAAAAGCATGCTAGAGATGCTATATTTGCATGATAAGAGAAAGGTATGAGACCTTTAAACCAGATAAAAGACTGTGCCTATTTAGTCTTAATTTATTGATTGTAAGTCACCACGTGCATGTTTCCGCACAGAGGTGAAGTCGCGTTGCAGTTAGCCGACGCAACCCTAAAGGGGAAACTAATGGTTGCATATATACAACCAGGGATCCAAAACCCCTTGCCACTGAGTACTCCGGCCACTGCTAGTACTGTTGCGCTTAGGTATCGAGGTGTTTGCAAACTACCCAAAATCCGTTATTGTTTAGATTGTCTAGAATTGATTATCGTCTTAGCTTTAAATGAAAAAGCTATACAGAAATAAAATTGATCGAAACCTGAGGGCTAAAATGCCAGATTGATAGTTACATATGGTTTATAGGATTCTATGTTACCATGCATATCTCTGCTATGTGTTTATAGAGATGCTTGATTGATTGATCGCTTCCTCATTGACGCATGAATTGTAACTGACATGAAGACTATGATTATTGATGCCTAAACTGTAATGCCATGTCTACATGATTGTTTTGATATTGAGATCTATTTTTAGAGTACCACGATGGGTAATTTCCTATAAAAATTGAGGTCTCTCACTGAGTTTGTGAAGCTCACCCCTTTCATTAACCTATTTTTGCAGGTGTTTAAGTAGGTATGTTTTATTGCTCACTAGATGTGAGGCCGATGTTCGCTGTAGTAGTGTTGAGCATTTATTTTGTAATAAGTAGGCCTAGACAATTGTTATCTTGGATTAAGGGATAATTTGGTCGATAACCGTCCCGAATAATGTTTAAGCTTCCACACTAGGCAAGTTTGCTTTTAATAAGTATAATTGAATATTTTCAGATAAAGGTAACCTATGTTTTATTACTATTATCTGTATCGACTTGTTGAGCGCGAGCCCTGATAATGCTATCCCCTGAACCAACCCAGACTTCTTCGCAGGATAGCCCCTCAGGAGATGGGGTTGGGGAGGGATTGTCACAAGTAAATCCTGGCTTGAAAACAACACCTCTCAAGATAGTACGAGAATTCTCAATCCTAACGGTCAGTAAAATCCTAGCTTGAAAACAACACCTCTTAAGATAGTACGAGAATTCCCAATCCTAGCAATCAATAAATCTTGGCTTGAAAACAACACCTCTCTAGATAGTATGAGAATTTCTAATCCTAACGGTCAATAAATTCTTGTTTGACTGCAATTGAGTGCATCGCTCTAAAAAACATTACTTCAAGTTGTATAAATTTTCTCATCAATAATCCTTATTTGTTGTGTAATAAGTATTGTTTGAGAGAAATTCACTCATGTTAAGGAGAAAAGAAGTATTTGTAAGCAAAATTTGAACACTTCACATATGCGTAAGATGCACGTTTTTAACAATGGGGATGCACGTTTACAATCTAGAGGCAAGTAGATGGAGAATGAAAATTTACTCTTTGTTGGTCCCACAATTTCACTACGTTTCTTGTTTTCATTTGGACTTGAACTCTTTGGTCCCTGAACTTGAAAATAGCTTTAATTAATTAGTCCCTAAACTTCAATTTATGTTTTTTAAATGGTCATTTTATCGAGAATTACTCTTTCCATTCCTCAAATTCAAAAAATTTCATTCTAGTATTTCAACTTCTTAAACGACTTAAAATTTTACAAATGTGTCTTTTTGAGCCAAATGTGAGCATCTTTCAACTACATGAGATGCATGTTTATAATTCAGGGACAAGTAAATGGAAAGTTAAATTTGTAATAGAAAGAAATAAAGTGAATTTTTTGTATAATGAATGTCTGATTGGAAATTTGGAAGAAAACTAAAAGAGATGTTTGTCTGCAATTTTAATTTCCATCAAATGTCTTTGTGTTATACACGTGCACGTCTTTTATGTTCGTGGGTGCTCATTTATATTTGACATGGTTGTAGAGGGAAAAGAAATAGATACATATGGTGTGTTTGGCGCACAATAATGAGAATGAGAATGGGAATAAGGGACACTATATTCGAGAATTGATAAATCTTTTATTAAAGGAATTTTAGACTGCCTTTTAGAGAATATAATAGTTTAAATTATTAGATTCATGTATGTACCGAGCATGGGAATTTTAATCCTAGAAACCAGATGCTCATTCCCTCACTCTCATTCCTACACGCCAAATGCACCCATAGATCGAGTAATCTTTACCTGTCGACTGAATAAAAATAATATAAATTTGAAGAAAGTAATAAAGGAAGCAAGATCAATGTTATAAACGGTGCATTAAAACTAATATTTCAGTCAAAAGATGTAGCTAAATAAAAACTAACAAAAACGACAAAATTGTCCGTTTAAGGCCCTAAAACGAAGGAATTCGCCCAAAAAACGTCTGACATCGCAGCAAAGCTGTGTGTTTTGCTCGTTGGCCCCTTTTTCATCAAATTAGACCCATGAACCCCCAAGCATCCATCGCCAGCCCAATTGCCCGCATTTCTACTCCCGTTGATCAAATCTTTTCAGAAACACACGTCATCATGCACGTCATCATGCTCTGCATATTTTATAATGTTAAAGAGGTTCCATTCTGTCGAAGTCTTTTTTTTTTTTAATTGTAAAAATATGTCAGTACGTTAGTTGTTACATGAGGTATAAAAAGTGTTTATTCAAAATTTTGGTTCATTTTGAAAATATTAAAAATATAAAATAAAAGACGATATTGATCATTGATCCATACAACTATCACATTTATTTTCTACCATCTTGTAACCCAAACAAATTTGAAACTTTGTCACCATTTCAAAGTAAAGATGTATTAATTAAAAGGGTTTTGTTATTAACTTTTTGTTACTAGGTAATAAGAGAAGTACGTTTATATATTTTTATATATTCTACACTTTAAATATAAAATTATATATGATTCAAAATTAATTTATATTTAAAAAATAAAATTACAACCATATAAAAACAAATTATTTATTTTAAGTACTATACCTTAAAAAATATATATATATCTTACTTTTTAAAAACTGAAACAGAGAAAGTATGTTATATTTAATGGCTTATGTGACAAAATAGAATAACATATTAAATCATTTATAGAATACAGTAAACCATAATAATAATTTTTTTTCTACTACATCGGTAGCATCAATCCACTAAATTATTTTAATGCAAATTAAGTATTCTAGTACTTAATTTTGCTATGTGGACAAATTTGGTCACAAAACAAAAAAATTTGAGAGCAAATTATATTTACCTTGTCTGAAGTTTAGTTAAATTATCATTCAATCCCTATAATTTTTAACAATTACAAATACCTCTGAACTGTTAGAAAAAAATTTCAAGTAAAAAGAAGGCCATATATAAAAACTTGTGTTGATTTTTAGCTTTGTCCATCGGTTACTTAGCTCTGTTCAAATTCAAAAGATTTTAGTTATATCTCAACCTTATAAACAGTTTTTTAGTGATCCAAAATTCATTTTTAGTCCAAATTTCCCATATAAGCTAGAGCTAGAGACAGTAGACAGAAAACCCATGAAATCTTATGTCTACTCTACTCCTTTTTTTTTTTTTTTCTTTTTTTTTTTCTATATACTCTCTCACAATGACAAAGTGGGCCTTATAATATACCATGTGCATGGCCGACCCATAAAGGGGGCAAACTGGGCGATTGCCCTAGGCTCAAAAAAATTAGAGGCCCAAATTTATATAAATATCTTACAATTTAGTAGTAGGTTTATAAACAATTCATTACAATTTTTAAGGTCCACTTGTTTTATATTCAAAATAGACTAATAATAAAAGTATTTTCAAGTGCCTAGGTTCACAAATATAAGTCTAATATATTAAAAATTCAAAACTTAAAAATTCAAACGAAATCAATTAGAGACAGAACTCCACATGACCGCACGCAGGAATATTTTTTATTTTTCCTTCTTCCAAAACACATATACTTTTGTTTTAAAAAAGTTCAAGTGAATTTTTCTTTTCTTTTTTCAACTCAGGACCAAAATTTATTTTTGTTTTAAAGGTTGAAGCAAGAGTGAGGGTTTTATTTTTTCGAGTTCAAAGTCTGCTTTAAAAAAAAAACATTCATTATATTTTTTTGGGGCCCTTTTTTATTATTTTTCTCTGGATCTCCAAAACTTTAGGACCGACACTGGCTGCATTGTGTTGCATTAGTTGCTTGGTGAGCACTAATTATGGCTTAAGAAACGTTGAATCTGATTCACAAATCCTCGTAAAGCCGCATTGAATTTTTTACCATATACCCATCTGCCCTAAAAAAGTGTCGTTGGAGAAGAAAACTCACAAATTAAAAAAGCAAAAAGTTTACATACTTATCCTTATTAAATGGTAATAAACACAAATGATAGTTCTAGGTTTGTTAATGCCTTGTGAAATGTGCAATTTTGGGCTGCTGCTGGAAAACAAAATTGGTCCAATTACGGCACTATTCGCCCAAGTTCCCAATTGCCCAGTCTTCATCAATTGCTTCATTCACTTGTTTATTTATGAGATTATGCATGGACTTGTTTATTTATGAGATTATGCATGGACATGATTTGTAATTTTTTTTTTTTTGGTATGGATTGAGTTGATGACTTGAGTCTCGAAGTATTAAGATTTGAGATATTATTTTGTTTGACAATAGACACTTTTAATGTAATTTTTATTGATCAATTATAATTTTGTACATGCTATAATTATAGTTTAAAAAATGTGTATAAGCTATTTTCCGATTCGAGGATCCAATTTTACGATCCGATTCTATGATTCCGATTCTGGGTCTAAAACGATTCTATCCCAAAATTTTGAGTTTAACAACCATGATTTAAGGTACTCAATCATGTGTGGGAGTTACGCCTTCATATAGATTGTTAGTTATGGACTGCTTTGAGTTTCTTAAATTGAAGTCTTGAGGACTTCGAGCAAGACATAAATATCAAAGGACTGTTATTTTTGTTACGAACTAGGTTACCATGAATGTCGAGCTCTCCTGATGTCTTCACTGGTTTGGGGTACCTAAGTAATCCTTAGTTATGCCTGAAAAACACACACAACGATGCTCTGGGTTAAGGGTGGTGGGAGTGGTGGGTTTTTGCTGGGTTTAAACTCAGCAAAACCCACAAAAACCCAACTCCCACCACTCCATTTGGCCACATCATAAACCCAGCTTTTGAAAACAGAAGCTGGGTTTATGCAATTTGGTGGGCCCCACCCACTTGCACTCCTCTAGCGAGTTCCTCCCACTCGCGAGTGGGAGGAACTGCTGGTGGCAGACAACTGTCTGCCACCAGCAATTATATATATATATATATATATATTTTTTTTTTTAATAGCCGTTAGTTTTTTTCCTTCAATTTTTTTAATTCAATTTTTTCCTTCATTTTTTTTTTGCCTTCCATTGGATATTTTTAATTTATTTGTTTTAAATTCTTTTTTTTACTATTTGTTTTTCTATAAATACCTATCAATTCTAATGTTCCAGGTTGATTTGGTTAAGCATATCTGGACACATTATGAAAGCAATTAGTACAAGATAACCCTTTTTATTAATGTAATATTGTGTTTGTTTGATGTGCTTTTTTTATTTCGGCAATAGTGTATTTCTTTCATAACTTTTTATTTATTTAATGTAACGTCCTTTATATAATATTTTACTAATTATATAATTTTTTTCTTGGGTAATATTGAATTATGTAATTTACAAAATTAAATATTTTAATAAATTAAAATAAATTAATAATTAAATATAGTTGATAAATTATAATTAAAAAAGTATAAATGAATGTGTATAGAGTTGTTTATTAGTGGGACCCGTGATGAAGTTGCTTTTCTAAATTTATTGTTGCTGGGGATATGTTTATCAAAGTAGGTAAATTTTTGTGACTGATGTGACACTGATGTGGCATGATAGAGTTGCTTTTGCAACTCTATCACTCCCACCACCCTAAGGGCGGAGGGCGGTGAGATTGCTAGAATAGTTTGTAGGACCCAAATAATTAAAACCCACAAGAATACAAAACGAACTTTATCGAGGCCGAAGTCGCAAGCTGGACTCACTCTATGATCACCGAAACTCCAACAAATTTAATTTGATCTAAGTCTCAAATTAAATCTTCACGCAGGCTGATTAAATCTAAATCTCAGTTTGAATTACTAAAGCTAGCGAAAATTACTGGGCCACAATTCAAGACGCAATGCCAATGAAACAACCACAAGGCTTTTCTGTTTTATTCTTAATCTTTTTTTTCTTTTTTTTTTTCCTTTAACCTTGGCCTAACGGTTCACACAAAACTCGGCAAAACCCAAAACTCATTTTTACTGTGTCTCTTATACCACTTCTTATTAATTAACATATGATATAAATTTTCTTGATTTTAATCTAATTATTGATATTTGATTGAGGATGGTCTTCTTTTAAATCTAACGGTGAGAAACCTTATAATCTAATGGCTGAGATCGATTTGAAAATAGACTTTCACGGCTGATATTTTTTCTTACCCCAACAATATGTAGTAAATCGTTTTAACCTGCTTGCTTGACTGAGAAAAATCCCAAAGTGTGATGAAAATAGAAAAGGTAGTAAAAAATATGATGCTTTTTGTTCTGTAGAAAAAAATAGGGTTGTTGCATTCATGAAATGCAACTCTTCATATAAAGTTGCATTCACCAAATGCAACTATATATTTTCAATTCTCAATTATTTAAATGTGGGATATTAATTTAAAATTTAAAAATTGCATTTGCATAATGCAACTTCAATTAGTGTTTTTTTCCTGGGTTTTGTTTGACGGAAAATTTGAACTTGACGGAAGTAAGATCAAAATTGCATTCTTTAAATGCAATTTTAAAGATTTTGTTTTTTAATTTTTTTAGAGAAGACGTATACACCAAATGAATAGATTGGAAAAAGCCCTAAAAATTAAACAGGGTTTGAGAGATTCTTTGTCTAGAAAATTTTCTCCCAAAGGGAAATTCTAGTTCCCACAAATTCAAGCTGAACCACAGATTTCTACGAGAAAGCTGAAGATTACCCATTCAAATTGAAGTTCTTCTAGCTCCTGGCCAAATTTGGTTTTTGGTGGTGCGGCATAGTGGCTTCGGTCTTGGCGGGAATTTGGACTGCCCATCCCATTTTGATGCATATTTTGAGGAGATTATGATATCTCCAATCGATTGGGAGAAATTCGTGCTTGGAAGGAAAGCAAAAATTGAAATCGGGATATTCCAATATCTAGGTTGCGGGATCTACTGTTCACCGAGTTTTGGATGGTGGAAATTGGCCACTGCTGAGGCAAATTGGTGCACGAAAATTGGAGGATATACTGGCCTATGAAAACCATCCAACCCAGTGCCGGAATTAGGAACTTTTGGTGGCTGAATTAAACTTCCCGTATTGGGTTGCCGGCGCAGGTTAGTAATAATTGCTGGTTTGTCTGTTTTTGGGCTGCCGGTGTTCATGCCCTGGGTTTCATTTCTGCATTTGTTAAGAATTACACAGTAGAGATGGACTGAAATTTTGATAATGTTCTTGCTGTTTTATGTAATTTCTGGAGTTGGTTTCTGCAGTAATTTGTTACAAAATTTAGCTGCTGCTTGAATTGCTTTCTTGTCGGTAATGCTCTTGCTATTGAATTGTTACAAAAAATGCTCTTGCTGCTTACTGAGCTTCAGTTGCTGAACTACATTTCTGGTTTTGGTTGCTGGAATCGTGACTGAAATTTTTAGAACTGTTCTGCATTTTTAGAATTTCCTTGCTGCATTTCTGGTCTGAAATTCTAGATTTATGGACTGAAATTGGTTTGCATGTCGGTATTTGACTAAAATTCTGGACTGGAATTGTGGCTGAAACTTTGGACTGCAAATGTTATTTCAACCATTGCTTTTGTGTGATCATATATGTACTGGAGGAAGTGTTGAAACTGGAAACTAGTGACACTATTGGTAAAAACCATGTATTGGAAATGTGGTGACTTGTACAAACTACAAAATAGTGGAATATCAGTTCCTCTCTTTGTAATGTAGCTATGCTGAGGAGTTTTGAATCTATTACATTAGCATATTAGTTTTCACTTGCACTTTGTACAGTGATCTTTTCCTTTGAAAAGTCTCATTTGTCCTTTCTGGCAAATTGTTGTTTGTTCACTGCCTCCATCTTATGCTTAAAGGAATTATTTCTGATTCATAGATCCATACATTACTATAGTGACTGTTGAATTAGAGTTTCGATGTTGAATGAACTGTACAGAAACAGAACAACAAGGATTCTCTCTATAACTAATAATAGATACAGAGAAATGTGCACTGGTAGAAGTGTCTAGAGACATGTTCTGAGCTGAAAGTATGGAGACATGTTCACTGCATGCTTGTTTGACACATAAGTAATGATGTGATGTACAAGACAAGTAAAGTACGAAATGAGAAAATCGATCCAACCATTGATAGAAGTCTTTTTCTTCTTCTTCTTCAGGTTTAGCATGAATGACTTTGGTGATGATGTATAGCCTAGAGCTTATAATCTGCAGATGGTAGAATCGGGAGCCTGTATTTTTGCTTAGAAGAACAGACTCGGGATGATGTCGGGAGTAGTATAACTAGTAACTAGTTGGGACAGTCAAATGGAAAGGGAAATGCATGCTGATGATTACATACAATTGTTCTTGTGGGAATGTCAGATTATCCAGCTAAATCTGTGTTGGAAAAGCTATACTTTTAACGCCTCGAAATCACTAAAAAAGGATAAATGCTTGAATTTAGAGATGTGATCTATTCTTGCATGGAAGGTTTGTCTAGAGATTTTGCATTTTTTTCAGAAACAAGGGAATCAAAAATAATGATGGGACCACATTTGTTCCATGCTGTTCTATATTTTTTTCTGGACTGTTTTTTGAATTGGAAGTATGTTTGTGTTCTGTTTTTTTTTTCCTGGTTTGTTTTTGAACTGGTGTTACTGTTATTTGTTTTTGCTCTGTTTTTTGATTTTCTGTGCAATTTTTTGGCTGAAATTCTTACATCTGTTCTATTTTTTTTTTTTTCTGTTTTGTGGACTTTTTAAATTGGAATTCTTACATTTGGTGTGTTTTTTCTGTTTTTTGGACTTTTTAAATAGTTAGATAGATTAATGAGTTTATGAAATTGTTAAAATAGGGTCCACAAGAAGCATGACATTGCAACGTTCTTTCGCTGTTAACTTGTATTGGGGTGGCCAAATTATTGTGATTCCAGATGTAGGTGCCTCATATTCATCTCCCCTTCCAAATTATACTCTAGTTATCAGGGAGAAGCTAACATACCGTGAGTTACTAGAGATGATTTATAGAGCGGTTGGTGTTGATCGAAATTTGTTCAGATTGCAAATCATGTATCGTCACCCCAACTCCGTTGCTGACAAAGTTTTGTACATTACCATGGCAATTGTGGATGATTCCCAATTGGAATTGATCTATGATATGGTAGCTGTTCAAAATACTGGGGTTTATTGTGTTGAAATGTATGTACACATGGAAATGATATATTCAGCAGTAGAACCGACTACTATGTTACGTGGCACAGGTCATGGTTCATTTATGTCATTACTGCAGAATATTCCGAGGGTGAATCCTAATATTTTTTCAGAGGGTGTGCATACGTACGCTACTAATCCATGTGTTGCGTCAACAACCTGTCAGCTAGGGTTAATGAGTGAACCTACCAGAGTTACCTTTGAAGTTAAGGATACTGAAAATCCAAACCCAATAACTGTTGAGGACATCAATGTTGGAAATGATGATTTATTTGACATCCCTAGGCATGATTCTTATGATGATACATCACGTAGTTTGCCAACTACTGAAGATGATAGTAATAGGATTGCCACTGATGAACTTGATGGTGATTCCGAGAGTAAGGGTGACAGTGGGGATGAAACTATGATGGTAAACTCCGATGAGAGGATAACCCATACGTACAGTACAAGAATGTTAAGCTTTTTGAATGACATAGGATATTGCAATGACAGTGACCCAATTGACTCTTGTGATGTAGAACAGGCCTATATCTGGGGTGCAGACAATAATAGAATTTGCTTGGGCATGTGTTTTATGGATAAGAAGCAGCTGAAAAATGCGATAGGCCTATGGTCGGTTCGTCAAAATCGGGAATTCAAAGTTGTGGAAAGCAAGTCGAATACGTGGGTTGCGAAATGTAAGCTACAGTTTGAAAGGGGGGAAGGGGAGGACATTTGCCTAGGTAGATCAAGTTGTTTGTGGGTGGTTCGTGCCGTTCAGAAGAGTACACATGGAATGTGGGAAATTACAAAATGGGTCACAGAACATAATTGTCTTGGGGTCAATCAAGCAAGTCATCATTCAAACATGACATTTGTTGTAATTGCTACGCATATCAGGCACGTCATCGATGGAAATCCGTCATATGCGGTTAAAAGTATTCAGCGGGATATTAAGCATGATTTTGGTGTTGATATATCATATAAAAAGGCTTGGCATGGATGTCGACGAGCCATCGAGCTTGTGTACGGTACCTGGGAGGAGTCTTTTGCAGAATTGCCAAAGTATTTGGAAGCCTTAACTCGTGGTAATCCTAGTACGGTGGTTAAGTGGCATCATCACCCAAGCAGCAATCAGACATTGAAAACATTTAAATATGTGTTTTGGTCATTTGGTCCAGCAATAGAATCATTTAAGAAATGTAGACCTGTGATAAGTGTTGATGGCACCCATTTGCGAGGCTCTTACAAGGGGAAAATGCTTGTTGCAGTCACACATGATCCAAATGAATATGTGTTGCCTGTGGCTTTTGCAATTGTCGATGAAGAGACAACCGATAGTTGGGGTTGGTTCATGGAGCAATTTAGATTATATGTTGCCATCGATAGGTCTCCTTTGTGTCTTCTGTCTGACAGGCATAAGGGCTTAGTAAACGTTATGACACACAATGATGAGTGGAGGAACCGTTCGCATATCATAGATTCTGCTTGAGACATGTGCGGAGTAATGTGACCAAGAAATTTAGAGATGCAAAACTGAAGAAATTGGTTTGGTCCCTAGGTTGTGCTACCCAGAAACAGAAATGGAAATTGCTGCGAAATGAAGTAAGATGCTTTAGTGCAGAAGGTTGGAATTACTTATCTCAAATTGATCGAAAGCAATGGTGCCTTGCATATGATGGTAATTATAGATGGGGTATTTTGACTACGAATGTGTCTGAGAGTTACAACAATGTATTACGGGGGGCGAGGGACTTACCGATTAAGTCTTGTATTGATGTCACTTTTCATCGAACAGTAAAAATGTTCACTGATAGATCTGATGAGGCCAGCCACTGTAATTATGATTTGCCAAGAAAGATTTGGAACAAGTTCAAGAAAAATGACATTGCAGCACAGGGACATGAGGTTATGGAATTTGACCACAATTCCGTAGTGTATAAAGTCACAACTCGACGGCATATAGATGGTTCAGGTGGACATGTTCATACGGTGAAATACCTTAGACATTCTTGTACATGTGGAAAGTGGCAAATGTATAGACTACCATGCTCACATGCGTTGGCTGTTTGTCGAGTAAGGCGAGGCGATCCTATATCTCTTGTGGATAATGTTTACACTGTTAGTACTTTTAAGGCTCAATATGCAGGGAAATTTGTCCCTATTGCCCATCCTGACTACTGGACTGATCCAGGATGGACTCTTGAACCATATATGAACATGTTCAAGTCACATAGACATGGTCGATTACGTGCCTCTCGAATACACAATGAGATGGATGATAGACTACCGGGTGATCCTCTTAGGTGTAGAAATTGTCATCAAGTTGGACACAATCGGAGGAATTGTCTCAATTCTCAGCCAACAACCTAATTTATGCATTTGGTTGAAATAGATTATTTAGACTTTCGCTTTAAATTTATGGTCTTTGGAGTTCTGCAGTTATAGACTTTTTGCATCTTTGAATATTATTAAATTTCCACTTGTGATTATATATGAATGATGTGGATGTCTCTTTTGAGTTTATGTACCTCTTAATGTAACAGTATATTCGTCTTATTAATGTAACAGTATATTATCTTCAAGATTAACTTTTTTTTTTTTTACACCAACTGTCTATATTGATAGGTATAAAAAAATTATCGGGGACAATGGATATATTGAGCTTTTATATATATATATATATATGACCCTACTTAAAAATCCTAAACCCATCTAATACTTTAATTGGATGGTAAAAAGTAACATAAAGAATTTCTTATGCAACAATAATATTTTTAATTTGAGAAATGAGAAATAAGAAGGAAAAAAAATTTAGATACATCCTTTTTCATTTCTTAGTACAATATTTTATATTTATAATAATAAAATTAGATATGTATAAATTTTAATCAATTTTTAAAAATAATGTTAAAATATAAACTATAAAACTTTAATTTGACAAATCCAAGCACACGTCCACAGAATACCCCCCCTTCATTTCTGTAAACTCCCCTCAATTTTGAGGGAAAATTTTAATTTAAATTATGATAATTTCCACAGTTGCATTTGCCAAATGCAACTCCCATCTCTTAAGAATGCATCTAACATTCTGTAAACTTCCGTCAATTTTGACGGCATCACTCAATTATTTAATTTTTTTTTTAATATTTTTTTTTAAAAGTTGCATTTACATAATGCAATTCTAGTATTTTAAATCAATATCTAGTAAATAAGTAATTAAGAAGTGAAAATATAAAATTGCATTTGAGAAATGCAATTTCATTTATAAAGTTGCATTCTGCAAATGCAATAACCCTATTTTTTTCCATAGAACAAAAAGCATCCCATTTTTTACCACCTTTTTCATTTTCATCACATTTCGGGAATTCATTCTTGCTTGACTGGATTCTATTTCAAACGACACTTATCGAACGGTTGCGCCGTTAACGACCGCATATGTTGTCCAACAACAATCTGGTTTTGTTCTTCCTGATTCCTTTTCCTTTCCTCTGGGTTGTTCTGTCTTGCTGTCTTTTGGCACCTCTTTTCATTCATCATTTTTAGACATGGGCAGCATGTCAACCCAGTCACATTAATGGAGGAACAAATTCCCAAAGCTATTCTATCCAGCATGTGCGATCGGGTGGCATCTCCTCAATGTGCGATTGAGTTTAAAGAGAGATGGCCGAAAAGCCAAGGCTATGAGGTTATCAACTTGGGCGGTCTGATGTTGCGAAATCATGATGAAGCCAGGTTCTTCGTTGCCGACTCTTCTTTTCAGTGGGCTAAAATTCACAGTCACGAGACATACCTAAAGTTTGTTGGATATTTCTGAACAACAATGAGAACCAACTAAAATGGAACTTTATTTATGAAAAGAACAACTAATCTAATACACTGGTAGAAAACAGTAAATGCTTCTTCAAATCGTGCAAATGTACTTCCCTTTAGCTAGGCTTTATTAGTCCCCTTATGTGTGCAAGGAGTTTAGGACTAATATTCTTTTGAGATAAGATGATGATAATCGTTAGAAGTCTAAACTAATTCAAACAATCTACAGAACAAGTGTGAAAAGTGCAATAATAACTTATAAGATGAGAATTATATGTCTCTGAATCATCGTCCAAAGGAGTCTATTTATAGACCTCCAAAGGGTTCTATTCAATAGTCACATCTCTTAGGAAATGGTAGGAAGAAATGGAACTCAATTCGGATGAGAATTGAGTCCCGAATTACACTTTTCGTGAAGAGATGCAAAACTTCAAGATGGGAAAAAACCTTCTGGAACTCGTCCGTGCACCTGTGCGACTTGTACAGTGCTCTCACGGTTTCTGAAGATCGTCAGAGCACTTGTGCGACTATTACAGGTGCTCTCATAGTGACAGTTAGCTTTGTTTAGCTACTAGACATCGTCCGAGGTCCCGTGTGACTCGCACAAGATCTCGGACATATGCTTCTCTTCAATTTTTCTTCTTCTTCATTAGCTAATTATTGGTAAATCTCCAACAATCCCCTGCCATTTTCCAATGATTTGAAAAATTGCCTGCCTCTCAAAGTCAAGATCTTTTCTTGATAACTTACGCATTAGCTATAGTGTTTTTCAGTTTGAACCAAAGCCTTAGTGAAATCATTATGCAAACCTGTCGAACTAATTTGGTAGACAAGCTTTGAACCAAAAGTCCATTGACAAGTGTTAATGTAATCACACATAAGTTCGCTTTCCCGCAACATGTTATAACCAACACATAACATCTATGTGTCTCAATCTCTCTCATAAATGCATCCAAGGTTCCATCAAAGAACCTTTTATGAATTTTCACAATGCATACATATAGGCAAGTTTCAAAAGACCCCCGCCATATGAGAATTTTCAGCATTATTGCATTTCTCATATTTGGTATTAACTTGAACTTGTTAAGAACTCAATTGTTCAACCTTAACTTACTAGCGAGTAAGTAACACTAATTGTATTTAGTGTTCCAACCATTTAGACAATGTACTTTTCGCTACATTGAATTCAGAGCTAGTAGTTTAACTAGCAATGAATTTAGTAGTTTAACTAGCAATGAATTGAGGGTTCCATTGTAAACGGTCTAGGACATGTTTCTTGATAGAAGATAATCGTTCCTATTTGTCTTTAAGACATTCTTTGGTTTGCCTAATTGGCTTAACCAAACTTTCTTTTATTGAGTCTTCAAATCACTATTCCAAATGGTTACTTAATCTCATAAATTAAGACTCCACCATTTAGTGATTTTAATCTAAATTTTTAATCCACTTCTATTGATATTTATATACATCAATCTAGAGAATTCCTTACCAAAGGATAATCCCCTTTTATGTGAGGATACAAGCAATCATTAAAGCATATCTTTAACGAATATATCACAAACTTATTGCATAAGTAAAGTTCTAAAATTTGTCCCTAAAACTTACAAATTAATATGGAACTTTAAACCTTACATACATGCATTTAACTTGAGTTTAACAATGATAGAACAATCATTTATCACCTTACCATTCATGATTAACTAAAACATAAGCCAAACATGACAACAGTAAATAGTTGACAACCATGTTTCCAAACAATCCATAAATCAACTTTTAACATTTGATACATATGAAACTTTAACATGCATTGGAAATTCTAGTCATAGCTTCAAATTTATCAAAAGCAATCATGTGAAGTATGTTCATACAATCTCAATCTCTATTATAAGTTTCTAAATATATGTCATCGAACATATAATACACATGAAATCTTACAAGAACTATGAATCATGCAAAAACACTGCAATCTTAAGTTCTAGTTCATCAAGATAAACACTCATGTTAAATATTTTCTCATACATTATCTAACATGCATGAATCAATCTTAATTTTTGAATGAAATCATGTACTACATGATTTGACCATTTTTGGAATATTATTTTAGCATCTTTGAAGGCAGTTCTCACAGGCTTTTGCCGAAAATTTTAGTGTTTTATGGCAGATTTGGAGAACAGCCCAAATAAGGAGGAAAGACACTAAAACGGGGATTTTAGAGCAAGAGATGTTTGGTCAGAATGTCAAATGGTTTGTTGTCCAAAAAGAAAGAGAAATCTGAAGCCCATTGGAGCAGCTAAAGCTATAGAAGGATCCAGAAATTACTGCAGTAAAAGTTAAAAGCTGAAGTTCTAGAAGAATCCAGAAGTTATTGCAGTAAAAGTGAAAATCTGAAGCTCTAGAAGAATCTCCAGAATTAATCGGTTGTTTCCTTCATCTGATTGATTTGCTGAGTTTGTCAAAGATTGCTGCATCTTCTTGAGTGATGGGATATTTTTACTTCCCTTTTACTGAGACATGATTTTTTCCTCTCTATAAGTAGGGGTACTCTCATAGGTAGAAGGCATTTAGTTTTCACTCAGTTTTCATTTTAGTTTTTCATTCTTTATTCACGTAGAGTTTTTCTTTAATTCTTATAGAGTTAGTATATCACGATACATTATTCTAGTAGTAGTTCTATTTTATTTTAGAGTTCCTTCCGGCAGGCTACCATTGCCCAGACGGGAAGAGTCTCCAGTAGCAATTTTTCAGTAATGTATTTTCTTATTCTTATTCCATCTTTGCCTTCATTCTATGGCTGTTTAATCTTTATTCATGAGATGATTAATTCTATGAGTAGCTAAACCCTTTATTATAGTATTATGTGAGAAGCCTTAACCATTGCATGTATGAAACCAAAGCATGAATTCCAGTCTAATTAACTAGTTCCATAATTCCTTGTGTTTATATGTCTAAAAACTACGGTCGTATTAAGTTTGATCACCTTAATATAGATCTGGTAGGGCTAGTGAGTGGCACAACTACCGGCCGAGTAGTACAAGTTTAGTTTGATAGTAATCTCTTGAGCATCGTCAAGGGGGGTTACTGGTTTTGGGTTCTCCTTATTCTTAATGCTTCTAGATTAGTTAATACGGTGATTGCAGAACTCGTGGCCTATTAATTAAACTAGATAGGGAAATAACCTTGATTGTGGGGACTCACGGGGGCTGTCAATTAATTAAGGAAGAATTGGATTATGATTGCGGGGACTCGCGGTAATCTATAACTAAAATGACATAGGATAATTAGACAGTAAGAAGCGATTTATGATTGCATTCATACTGTTAAGGTGGATTGCATAATATTGGAATATCTCTTAATTAATTTTTAATCTATTTGCATATTTCTATAAAAAAATTGCTAATTTCAAGGTCTTTTGGAGACACAAAAGGTGACTGTAAGTCAAGTTTGGTTAAATTACATGTTAATTTAGAAATTGTGTTGAAATTGCCGTCTCTGTGGATCAACCCTGTACTTTGCTATGCTACGTTTTATTAGCTTAATTGGTGCAGGTCTTTAACAGTACTTTTTACTACATTTGATAGTCCCGCATTGGGTTTATCAAATTGACGCCGTTGCCGGGTACGGTTACAATTTTAATTTCTTTTTCCTATTAATGTGCTTGGTGTTTTCTTGTGCTGTGTATGAGCAGGTCTTCAAAACCTGTATTACTGAGTGATCTAGAGATTGAAGCACAATTACTTAAGCTCATAGAATCAGAGTCTGTCAACTGACTGAGAGAACAAACGGACGGTAGCTCTGAAACAGAATCTGTCAACCGATCGAGAGAACTAACGGACGGTAGCTCTGAAGTAGAATATTCAAGTTCTGAACCTGAATTTGATATCATGGGAGATAAACACGAGGATAGATAAGGGAATGGAGACAAAGAACAACAAAGAGAACCAGCACCAGAACCCACATTGAAGGAATTGAGCAGTCAAGACACTGACGATAGAGCCTCCGTTGTAGTCACTCCAGAATTGCCCAATGGTTTCCCACTAAAGAATGGCTGGCTTAATGGCATCCCAAAATTCCATGGGGGTGCTAGAGATGATCCTCACAATTTCCTTGCCGAGTACGTGAAGAATTGTAAGGTGGGGCGTCTACCAATTGGAGCCTCCATCGATCAACTGAAGTTAGTGGCCTTTCCCTATGTCCTGACACGTCTAGCAAATCGGTGGTTTTCCTCACCACCACCAAATTCCATTACCACTTGGAAACAGATAAAGGAGCTGCTCCTGAAGCAGTATTTTCCTTCGACCAAAACCAATCTGGTCATGAAGGAAATAAGCAGCATTCAACAAGAAGCTGATGAGTCCCTTGGCAATTACTGGATACGATTCAACGAACTGGTGGAGAGTTGCCCAAATCACAAGTGCTCAGAAGCACAACTACTTCAGTATTTTTTCCATGGGATAACCACCAATGACTGGAACCATGTGGATTCATCAAGCAATGGAGCATTCCAAAACAACACAGTAACCAGGGCCAGGAAACTGATCGAGGATACTATTGAGTCAAGAAGTCAATTTGGGGAACCCTCTCGAGTCACCAAACGGCATACAGAAGTAAGATTTGTTGATGATTCCAGTGACGACAAGTTGAACCATATTACTTCTAATATGGAGAAACTGACTGCTTTGGTAGCAAAACTCACAACTCCAACCAGTAGTAACAAGGAGGAAATTGTTTGAGGATGTTGTGGACATCAAAGGCATTTTTCACAAAATTGCAACCTTGTACATGAGGATCCCATTGCTCAAGTCAACGATGCTGGGAATTGGAATATTAATATCAATGGGAATTAGAATCGTAATCCACCGAGGGACCCCTACTCTTACACCTATAATTTAGGATGGAATAAAAATCCAGCTTTTGGTTGGAAGAATCCAGAAGAAGGAGTTCAGGTACCCTTCAAGTCAAAAGCCAATCAGCAAGCTCCACTTCTGAATACTGGGAACAATCAGAGTAATAGGAATACTGGATCAATGTACAGGCCACCCAAGCAGAGAAATTTTCAGAACTCGAATCAGATTAATCAACCAAGGGGTGGCAGAGCTATAGAGGATGCAGTAGGAGATCTTTTTCATCAACAAAAGGTTCATTCAACTACCCTCAATGGGATTATAGGAATTCTATCTCAACTGTCGAGTTCCATACAAGAGTTGAAGGGGAACCAAGGGAAATTACCTTCTCTAGTACATGTTTCATGTATGGAGAATATAAGTGCAATAAGTATGGGAATAACAAAGGTTGGGGAACTAAAATTGGAAAATTCAGTAGCTAGACTGAGTTTGAATGAAGGGGCACCATACCGACCACCCCAGCAGTGGAATTTCCAAAATCCAAGTCAGAATCAACCACAAAAGGTTGGCAGAATAGTGGAAGACGCCATTAGAGAGATGTTCGAGCAACAGAATGAGCAAAGAATTGCAATGGAAGGGATAACAAGAATTTTGTCCTAATTATCGGTATCCATGCAGGAGTTGAGGAGAAACCCAGGTCATATGCCCTCTTAAGTACAGGTTCCTCCTAAGGAGAATGTGAATGAAATACAGTTGAGAAGTGGGAAAATTCTAGAGAATGTAATTAAGAAATCACAGTCAGCAGGGGCCAATGTACCCAAACCGATAGGTGTTCGGGATACTAGAAATTTAGATACAGCAGAATCTGAGGAGCCGATCATTTTAGATTTTGATCCTGAACCTGCGAAGAGCCCTGCTCTAGTTAGCAAAGATGTGTATAAACCTATGTCACTATTCCCAAATAGCTTGCAGCCCAAGGCAAGGAAAATAAAGAAGGACCCGATTAACTATTTGGAGGTTTTCGAAAAGATGGAGGTCAACCTTCCATTCTTGAAGGCAATTAAGCTTCCCCGAGTTGGGAAGTTTCTGAAAGAATTCATGGCAAGAAAGCCAAGAGGGGCGAGAAAGGTGGTGTTAGGAGAGAATGTCTCGGCAGTGATTTAGAAAAAGCTCCCTCCCAAATGCAAGGATCCAAGTATGTTCTCTTTACCTTGCATCATTGGAAATAGGAAAATAAAGCATGCTATGTGTGACCTTGGTGCTGCCATTAATGTTATGCCTTTGTCAATTTATGAGACTTTATCTGGTGTTAAGCTTGTGGATACAAAGGTAGGAATACAACTAGCAGATAGGTCATGTGTGCACCCTGAAGTTGTACTTGAGAATGTTTTGGTGAGAGTGAATTCCTTTGTTTATCCTGCTGACCTTTATGTGATTAAGATGCATAATGATCTGGCCAAAGAATCTGCTGGTGTATTGTTGGGTCGGCCATTTTTGAAAACTTCTAAGGCAGTGATTGATGTGTACAATGGCTCTATCCGTTTGGATTATTGTGATGAAAAACATACTTTTAGTATCAATGATACCATGAAAAGTCCACAAACGGTTGTGAATAATGTTGAGCTGTAAGACCCTTTTGTCCAAGAATCTCTTGAGACCAATTTTTTATAGGACAAGGAAGATAAGGTTCTACCTCAGGGATTGAATGATTTCAAGAGCCAGAGTATGAGCTAACGCTTGACTTGAAGGAACCTCCAGGTTATCAGAATGACCAGAATTCTGCAAAAGGATGTGTCGTACGAAAAAGAAGCAATGTAAAGACATGGCTTAGTACACCATAAAAGTTGATAAAGTGAAGTTACTTGGCGAGGGGTCTGTTGCCCAAAAGTGCAAGTGCCAAGTCTATAGTATTTCAAGGATTCAAGCCAGATTCGAATAGTGGAAGAAACTTCACTATGGAGCAGTCCTAATTAATACTTGAGAAGCATAACTGAGTCTAGACAAAGACTTAAAAGGAAAGTGCTAGTGGGAGGCAACCCAATTTATTTTTCTTTTCAATTTCATGTTGGTTTTCTTTTATTTTTAATATTATATATATATATATATCTATTTATGTTGTCTTTTCATTATTTTGTTTTATGGTCATACTTTTTGGGCTGAATTATTTTGTAGAATGTGCAGGTACTTGTGGGAATTTTTTTTTTTTTTTTTGCTTCCTGGACAATGTTTGGACTACCTAGTCCGATAATCTGCCCAGGTAAGTTCTAATTCCCATGCATAATCTTTGAGAGTTTAGTGTGTTTGTTATATGTGTCAGTCGGTCCGTCAGTCTTTTTCCCTGCTCTTATAGTATTTGCTTGAGGATAAGTAATTGTTTCAGTGTGGGGATGTTTATTTGTATTTTGTGACTGAACTAGATCTGAAATAAGCAACATAAGTGATGTGTTACATGAAGTGCGCATGCTGAAGTTTTTGAAGTGTTAAGTTGAGAAATCCTTTGCTAGCTAATCAAAATATGCATGTATTCCCTTTTCTCTTAAGCCACTGTATTGAGCCTGAATGTTATGTGAGAATCATTTGTTTGCCGGCCTGAGTGTCAAGATGGTATGAATAGTGCATGGCGAGAAGATGGGGGACCTTCTTAGGATTAACCTTTTTTGGCTTAAATTCTGAACCTACCAGTTTATATCCTTAGAAGCCAAGTTGAAGCCTTGTTTACAAGTTCGTTTGAATTCACTAAATGAGCCTAGCTAATTCATGATTAATCCTTCTTTCCCCCCTCCCCCTCCCCCCCCCCTCCCGCCCAATGTATATGCTTTGCTATAATGCTTAAGTGTTGTTAAATAAGGTGGGTTGTTGTGTATTGTGAAGTCATAGAGATATTTGAAGAGTATAAATGTGTACTAGTACTTGAAAAGAAGCTTTGAAAAATGAAAAAAATCAAATCTATCAGTTCTAAAGTTTAAAAGCAAAAAATGCATGGAACTGAAAGGAGTTGAGTGAAAAGAGCTGAATAAAGGGTTCTAAATTTTTTTATATTGTTGGGCTGTTTGATTGAGAAGCAAGATATTCCATGAAGAGTGAAATTCTAATAACAGGGCAGGCGACCGATTTCCCAGACAGATAGGGGGCAGTAATATGGAAAAGAGTGTAGCAGTAATTGTTCTTGTTTGTTAAACACACTGGGTTTAATGTTTTTTGCAGGTGGTTTAGAACCCTTAGGATCTGTCCAAGTGTTCGAACCCTAGCTTTACATTGCATCCCATGATTTGAAGGTTGTTTCTTAACTGCCGTGTGTCTATTCCTTTTATACTGTGGCGATGGTCGGCTATCAAGCATGTATGATTCTGGCTAGACTAGGATTAAATTTTATCCTGAATTTTTCTTGTGAAAAAGTGAGGGTGTGAATTACAGACCATAGACTACAGTTGTGGGAATTATTGCATATTTTGTGTTGAGCTTCTGAAGGATGGTTTTTGAAAGTATTAAATAGCTTTCACCTGAATGTGATGCTGAATTTTGAGTAGGATCCAGCAGAAGGAATGAGGTAGAAGTTTGTGTGTCAAGTCATAGAGTCAGTTTGCCTTTTATTTTGTTCATGTTCTCTGTTAGTCATGTTGGTTGCTTTGTTTTTTGCATGAAATATTGTGTGATGCATGCTAAGGGAGGGGCTATGTTCTATTCTTCACTTCATACTTGAGGGCAAGTGTCATTCAAGTGTGGGGATATGATCTGACCCCTTTCAAACTATTATTTTAGCATCTTTGAAGGCAGTTCTCACAGGCTTTTGCCCAAGTGTTTAGTGTTTTATGGTAGATTTGGAGAACAGTCTAAATAAGGAGGAAAGACGCTAGAACGAGGATTTTGGAGCAAGAGATGTTTGGTCAGAATGTCAAACGGGTTGTGGCCCAAAAAGTAGGAGAAATTTGAAGCCCATTGGAGTAGCTGAAGTTCTAGAAGGATCCAGAAATTACTGCAGGAAAAGTCAAAAGCTGAAGTTCTAGAAAAATCCAGAAATTACTGCAATAGAAGTGAAAATTTGAAGCTCTAGAAGAATCTCCAGAAATTAATCGGTTGTTTCCTTCATCTGAGTGATTTGCTAACTTTGTCAAAGATTGTTGTATCTCCTTGAGTGATGGGATATTTTTACTTCCCTTTTACTGAGGGATGATTTTTTCCTCTCTATAAATAGGGGTACTCTCATAGGTAGAAGGCATTCAGTTTTCACTCAGTTTTCATTTTAGTTTTTCATTCTTTATTCACATAGAGTTTTTCTTTAGTTCTGATACAGTTAGCATATCATGATACATTATTCTAGCAGTAGTTCTATTTTATTTAAGAGTTCCTTCCTGCAGGCTACCCATTGCCCAGACTGGAAGAGTCTCCAGTAGCAATTTTTCAGTAAAGTATTTTCTTTTTCTTATTCCATCCTTGCCTTCATTCCACAGCTGTTTTAATCTTTATTCGTGAGATGCTTAATTCTATGAGTAGCTAAATCCTTTATTCTAGTATTATGTGAAAAGTCTTAACCATTGCATGTATGAAATCAAAGCATGAATTCTAGTCTAATTAACTAGTTCAATAATTGCCTATGTTTATATGTCTAAAAACTACGATCGTATTAAGTTTGATCACCTTAATATAGATCTGGTAGGGCCAGTGAGTGACACAACTACCAGCTGAGTAGTACAAGTTTAATTGGGTAGTAATCTCTTGAGTATCGTCGAGGGGGGTTACTGGTTTTGGGTTCTCCTTATTCTTAATACTTCTAGATTAGTTAATACGGTGATTGCGGGAACTCTCACCCTATTAATTAAACTAGATAGGTAAATAACCTTGATTGTGGGGACTCACTGGGGTTGTCAATTAATTAAGGGAGAATGGGATTATGATTGCAGGGACTCGCAGTAATCTAGAACTAAAACAACGTAGGATAATTAGACAGTAAGAAGCGGTTTATGATTGCATAATGCATATGGTTAAGGTGGATTGCATAATGCTAGAATATCTCTTAATTGATTTTTAATCTATTTGCATATTTAATTTTGCGTATTTATATAAACAATTGCCAATTTCAAGGTCTCTTGGAGACACAAAAAGTGACTGCTAGTCAAGTTTGGTTAAATTGCATGTTAATTTGGAAATTTTGTTGAAATTACAGTGTCAGTGGATCGACCCTGTACTCTGCTGTGCTACGTTTTATTAGCTTAATTGGTGCAGGTTTTTAACAGTATTTTTTACTGCATTTGATAGTTCAGCGATGGGTTTATCACTACACATTATATGTTTTTCAACATGCATTGACATTAGGGTTCTTCAAACGAAGAAATTCGATTCGATTGACCCAACCCAAGTGGATCGAATCAATTTCGAATCGGTAATCAAAAATTTCAGATCGGTTCAGATTAGGCTCTGTTCGGATTGGTCTGGATCGGTTCAGTTCGGACCCGATCCGAATATTTTTTTTCTTATTATTTTAGATAGGGTCATATTTATCCTGTGCAGGATTTTGGAGTGGATCCAATTCATGTAATACTATTGCTCACAAATTACAAATTATAATAAATTGACAACCTCACATCACAAACACGAAGCTAAAATTCATCCCCAAAGACGGATGTACAAACCTGGGGGTGGGCGAGATGAAGTTCGCAAAATGGGCGGAAATTTGCAATACCTCTTTGGGTCGGAGCATGCCTCTTTCCTTTCTCTGGGTCGAAGCATGCAATTTCTTCTATCAGGAAATCGATGGGCATTGTGAATTTTTTAGCTCATCGATAGGAATATTATAAGTAGTACAAAGATGGGAAATCGATGGGAACTTTTAGAAGCTTCAGATTTTTCTTTCAACAAGCAACAATGAAGCATTGCGGAGTGGAAGGTGTCGGCATTGGCTGATTGAGAAAAGTGAAGATAATGGAATTAGACTTCAGGTATTTTAAATTTTCACCTAATTTTTTATTTTTATTTTTTTTTAAGGTTTGGATCAGAACCAATCCAATCCGAACTGATCCGAAAATTATGTTGATTTGAAATTTTTTTTGATCCGATCCGATCCGAACCAAAATTTCGGGTCGGATAGGATCGGCACGATCCGACCCGAACCGTGGGTCAAGTGAACAGCCCTAATTGACATGCAAATTACTTATATAATTTAAAACAAATAATGTAATCATAATATCGCAATATGCATCCAAAATACTTTACAACCAAGTTTTTGCAACTTTACAATTAACCAAATTATGCAATCTTAATTTACTGCATGTATGTAGGACACCATGTCATAATAATTTTTATGTTTCTAAAACATAACTTATTATTTCATACAATTACAAATACAATTTTATTTACATAAATTTCTCCCCCAAACATAACACACATGTCTTTTTCAAATGACAAGTTTTGATCACAAACTATTGCTTGACATCTTGGCCACATGTGCTTCCATATAAAAGTCCCTAGAGGATTTTTCCTCTTTCTTTTGCTTCTTTAGCAACTGACACTAATATTTATAATGCTCGATTTCATTGTAACTAAAACACTTGTCTTTCTTCTTTTTGCCTTTGCTAAGATCTTCAGCATCTTTGATCCTTTTTCTGGGCTTGTTCTTTTATCCTTCAATGACATTGACTCCTGATTCATTGCCTTTGTCATTAACATGACTTTCTCATTTTTTGAGAATTTTCCTGCATTCCTA
This sequence comes from Leptodermis oblonga, assembly GCA_016801395.1. Classification (NCBI taxonomy): domain Eukaryota; kingdom Viridiplantae; phylum Streptophyta; class Magnoliopsida; order Gentianales; family Rubiaceae; genus Leptodermis; species Leptodermis oblonga. Next base: position 28,352,401 of record CM028760.1, read on the forward strand.
ACTCTTCTTCAATACAAAGAGAATTAGCAAGACTTTCGAAAGTGATCTCAGTTTTTCCACTTTTGAGATCCCTTTTGAAATCATTACAAGAGGGGTGTAATCTATCAATCAAAGCATTTACAATAATTGATTCTTCTATAATCATGTCATGTTGTGTAAACTGATTGAGCATTTTTTTGATTTCAGCAAACTGTTGCATTTTAGGCATATTATCTAACATTTTAAATTTAGAAAATGTGATAACAAGAATTTCTTAGTGTTGAAATTCTCCTGCATGTACCTTGCTTTCAGTTTGTCCCACATTTCCTTAGCCGTAGGAATTAATTATCAGAAATCATCCAATTTGTCACCAACTGCATTTATGATGTGTCCTCTGCAGATTGCATCATCTATCTCCCACTTCTTCCTTTTGCGAAAGTGGTCCAGCGATTCTTCATCTTTATTCTGTGGCTTCAATGTCTTCAACACATATGCAAGGTTCAAGGAACCAAGACAAAGATGCATCTCTTTCTTCCATCTTAAAAAGTTCCCTCCATCAAACCGATCCAACTTGACAATGGATGACGTCATGTTTTCCACGTTGGTAGCCATTTGTGTGTGATAGGACTTGTCATGGGTCTACCAAATATAGTAAAAGTACTGCTTAAAACCTACAATTAAGATGCTAATAAAATATAGCACAATAGTAGACAAGGTCGATCCACAGAGATGGCAATTTAATTCAATTTCCAATTAAAATGCAAATAAAACCAAACTGTTGACTAGTAGTCACCTTTGTGTCTCTTAAGAGACCTTAGAGTTGTCACTTAAATTTAGCAAAATAATAATTAAACTAATAATTAAATAAAAGACTTAAAACAGATATCAATTAATAAGAGGAAATTCTGGTATTATGTAAATCCACCTTAATCTCATGCATGCAATCATAAATCTCTTAACCTGTCTAATTACTTATGCTGTTTCAGTTATAGTATTACCGTGAGTCCCCGCAAATAATTCCAATTCTCCCATAGATTCTCGATAATCCCCCGCGAGTCCCTGCAAAGGAATTATTCTCTAACTATGTTAACTAACAGACCGGAGTCCCCGCAAACCTTATTAATTAACAAATATAAGCATTAAGAACTAGAAGAACCCGAAACTAATAATTCCTACTGACGATGCATTAGAAATTATTACCCAATTAATCCTGTACTACTCGGCCGGTAGTTGTGCCACTCACTGACTCTACCAGATTAAACTAAATTGATCAGGCTTAATAGAATCTTAGTAATTAGACATATAAACACAGGCAATTTAGAAACATAATTCATTAGACCTTAGATTAATTAATTCCTGGGTTTCATACATGCATGGATTATGGCTTCTTACATAATACTAGAACTAATAAATTGGCTACTCATGATAAAACATGAAAAACACATAAATATAAAAGAAGACATTAAAATAGAAAAGAGAATAATGTACTGGAATTTAAGAATTCGCGATCTGACAACCACCGGTTTGGCCAAATGGTAGATTGCCTGTCGGGAAAATCAAAAGTTTCTATTGAAACAGAGCAAAACAGAACAGAACAGAGAAAAACAGAGGAAAACTATAATAAAATGAAACTGTATCTTGCGTGAGAATTACTTGTAAACTAAGAAACAATTCTCTATAAAACTTGTCTAGAGAACTTCTATCTAAAAACTTGTATCTAAAAGTCTAGGAATAATCCCATATATATAGGAATACAAATCAGCAATTAACCAATCTCCTAATGGAATAAGGAAACCTTCTTCTACTTGGAAAGAGAATTAATTAAGCACATGGAGTTTCTTCAAATTTGGTAACTCCCAACTTCTCTCTTTAATTCCTTCTTGGATTGGTAATTTCCCAAAACTTCTTTGCTTCTCCTTTAAGCTTCACAGCATATTCCATCTTGCATGCGCATGGCTGCCCACGGATTTGATTCAATTGCAATCCAATTGGATTGGATTAATTTCCAATTGGATTCGGCCCACTTGGATTAATTGGAATCCAATTTGATTTACTCCAGATTCCGAGTTCAATATTCCAAATTGGATTTAACTTTCATGCAACCTATTCCTTCTTATGATCCGTCTGGAATTTGGCTACGGCTTCATGGGTTTTCTTCCTTCTTGGCCCACAAGTTGTGTGGGCTTTTTTTATGCTTCAAAATTCCTCTTTTTTCACCTCTCTTTTGCAATTGGGCTTGATCTCTAAAACTGAAAATAAACATTAAAACCTTGGGCAAAAGCCCGTGAGAACTGCCATAACAGGTGCTAAAATAATTCACCTAAAAGGTGCAGATCAGTGTGTAATAAAGCCTAAAGATTGTTGGATATTTTTGAACAATAATTGAACCTTACAACACAAAAAAAATCAACTAAAGTGGAACTTTATTTCTAAAAAGAATAACTAATCTAATACAATGGTGGAAAACAGTAAATGCCTCTTCAAATAGTGTAAATGTACTTTCCTTTAGGATTTATTAGTCCTCTTATGTGTGCAAGGATTTTAGGACTAATATCCTTTTGAGATAAGATGATGATAATCGTTAGAAGTTTGCACTGATCCAAACGATCTACAGAACAAGTGTGAAAAGGGCAAGAATAACTTGTAAGATGAGAATGATTTGTGTCTTTGAATCATCGTCCAAAGGAGTTTATTTATAGACGTTCAAAGGATTCTATTCAATAGTCACATCTCTTAGGAAAAGGTAGGAAGAAACAGAACTCAATTCGGATAAGAATTGAGTCGGGAATCACACTTTTCATGAAGAGATGCAACACTTCAGATGTGAAAAAACCTTCTGGAACTTGTCTGTGCACCTATGCAACTCTCACAGTGCTCTCACAATTTTTGGAGCTCTTCCGAGCACCTGTGCGACTCGTATCGGTTCTCTCACAGTGGCAGTTAGCTTTGTTTAGCTATTGGACATCTTCTGAGGTCCCGTGTGACTCGTATAGGATCTCGGACATCTGTTCCTTATTGGAAAATCTACTGGACATCATCAGTTTTTCTCCTTCTTCCTTAGTTAATTATTGGAAAATCTCCAACAAAGTTTCAACCTATTATCATATTTTTACCATTACAAGGCACCTTTCTTAGTGCGGTGTAATCCAATCTATACTTTTACTTAATAAATGGTCTCTTTACAATTTCTCTAGTGTTCAAACTTTCTTTGTGGGGTGTTTGATGGTTACAAAAAAAAAATAATAATAAAATCCACATCCCTGGGTTCTTATTCACAGTTGTGTTGAATTGATGTACCTTCTTTTCAATTTTGTGGTTTTTTAGAATCTCTTTCTGTTGGTCTTTTTATGGTTACAACTTAAACTGTCCCAGCCTTGTGTTCTTATTCACAATTGTATGCCTTTCTAGACTGTTAGAAACTAAAATGTCACCCCCTTGTGTTCTAATTCCTAGTTGTGTGCGTTTCTAGACTGTTACAAACTAACATTTTTTAGCCCTGCTTTCTTATTTGCAAAGACTAGCCCGTCTGCATTATCTGGGAGTTTTCGAAGGGTAATAACCCATGTGGCTAGCTGAAAAATTATTACACTAGTATCTTTCATCAACTGAAGCATCCTCTAACTTTGGATTTACAATTCTCTAAATTACAAACTTTCTTTGTGTGGGTTTTATAGTTACAAAAAAAACATTCCACAACCTGCGTTTTTATTCTGATGAGCACATCCCTAGTTCATCGACAAATCCACAAACAAGTGCATCCAGAGAAGCTGAGGAGGTCCGAGTTCTAAACAGAAGCCCTACAAGGCTTTAGGATCAAATTCCATCTCAAAGGGATCCACTTGTAGATATCACTGGACCAATAACATGGAGTAGAGCCAAGAAGTTGAGAGAAGATCTCAACAACTCGGTCCAGACTTGTGCAAGAGAAGCCCAAGTGATAGTAGAAGCCAACGCCTTGGAGGATAAAGCCGAAAAAGTTCAAATTGCCACTCTTCTCACAATCCTTAATGAAGAGGCACAACCAACCATTCCGAAATGAAAGAAGGCTATTTCTTGAAGTTCTTGAAGACGCCGGAAGGTTCTTTGACTTTAAAGAGACGTTTCTTGAAGTTCTTGATTTTCTTGAAAATCGTGAATTTCATATTTTATAGAATCTTGAAATTCTTGATTTCGAGATGATTCTAGGAGATTTCAAAAGATTCCAGAAGCTCCCTACATCAATTCACCATGCGCCATTACAATTGGGCCGACCCAATCCATGGAGCCCATTCCACACAAGGATCGGCCAACTCAATCCAAGAAGCCCACACGCAAGTTGCTTGCCAATTACGTTAAATATTTTGGGTTTGGGGAAGGATAAGGATTTGTGCATGTTTCCTATTCCTACTCTTAGTTTGTTACAAGTTGGTTTAGTTTGTTATAAGTTTGTTACAGCTAGACTAGTTTGTTAGTTTCCAAAAATGATCCCTTCTTGATCTCCTTTTTGGGATAGGATTTACAATTGTTTTCCTATTTGTTTTCTACTTACCAAATTCAGATACACCTACCTAATATGGTGACCGAATTCATGCTTACTCCATTACCTAGTTCCTTTAGGTTTTGGTTTGTAAAGGGAATCAATCTCTTGATTGGTTTCCAATTCAATTTCCTTTTCCTAGTTCTTTTAGGTGAGAATTTTGGCTGCCCTATCCCTATAAATACCAATTCTCCATAAGAACACATTATTCATATCTTTAAACTATTAGTTTGAATACTCTCATTTTATTGCCTTATGTATTTTGCATGCTTGTAATTTACATATTGCTTGAAACTTAGCTAAATAGGTTATTTTTCCTACCTAATTAATTCGTATGTTTCAATCTTATTCCTCTACTTGGTTCGATAATTGCATGTTAAATTAGCTTAGGTTAGTTTACTTTGTTTATTGAATTCCGGTACGGGGTAAGACCCATACGAGCTACGCCGCTTAATCAGACTTTCCTTGGAAACTTTCCGCATAGTGTACTTCGGTCCACATCAATTGGTATCAGAGATAAGGCTGGTTTCATGGCTGGAGGAGGTTGGAGTAACACAACCGAATCATCTCAGGTGTTTTCTTTTCCTGTTTTCTTTATTTTCTTGAAATCTATGGGATAAATATGCATCTTCTTTGGAGAAATTTTTTTTTTCTTTCAAGCATAGAATTTGGATTGTTTGGTACTGTTTTTGCATATTTTCCAATCAAAATTCATTAGAAAAATTGAACCAAATTTCAAAGTACTGAAAAACGCAATATAGGGTTGAAATTTGCCTTCTTTTTGCGAAATTGGCCTTCTTAAAATTAATTAGGGTTTGGGTTTTTGTTTTGCTAGGGTTTTGGGTTTTAGGTTGAAAATTTTGTTCACCGGTTTCTGCAACACTAGGGTTTGAGAGACACCTTTGTGTTGCTATTTTTGCGACTAATTGCTGGGCTGTTTTTGCGCTTTTATATACTCCCTTTGTGCGATTCTTTTGTTAAAGTCTGGGGAGTTTTGTGGCTGATGTTAAGAAGCTTACCTTATTTGCATTTTGTGATTTGTATGCACTAGTTCTAGATACTTTTCTGTGGGATTCTTGACAATATATTGGATTCTTAGAATTGTGTCCTTGTGCTATTGAATTTGTCCCTGAGAATAGGTTAGGAAGTCAAAGTTTGAACTTTTCTAACCCTAGGGGTTTTCTTAAAATCTCATATCTATAGTTGGGAGGGGATATTTTTGCAATTTGGGATATTTTGCATATTGGGGAATTGGTAATTAGCTGGGATTAGTTTCTTTAATTACCTATTAGGAAGGTGATCTCTTCTTTGGTTAGTTAGGTACTTTCATAAGTTGTTCAACTCTGCTAATTCTCTTGATTCTAATCAATTCTTGAATTGCCCTGCTTTCAACTGCTAGTTGTACCTTTTCACAAGCTACCTGGACATCTACTCTTTAATTCTATTTTGGATTTTGTCATCATGCACCCGTCATTATTTTTGAAATTTGAGGGTTTCATCCCAAAATTTCCTTGTTGTGCACCTCATATCTGAACTATGCTATCAAATATCGTTTGCAAAAAGATTTTCAACTTCAAAATAGAACCAAGTATATATTTTTCAAAAATTTTGCTTTTTCCTTAAGTAGCATTGCTCTGTGTGAATTGCTGTTTGCTTTATACCTTTGTCAATACTTGGAAATTGAGTGGTAAAAGGCTTGAGTGAGCATACGACAAGGGCGCCACCCTAGAGTGAAACATTGGGTTGTGTGTAGCTGTTAGGTGGGATACACTTGGGGGATAAGGGGGTAAGGTTACTCTACTCATTTTTCCTTGTTCTTAGCAAACAAATTTTTGTTTTCAACCAATGTCAGGTGGTAGTTCTGTTCCCGTTAGGAATGAATAGTTACTGGGCGCAATTACACAACTCTTAGCACAATTTGCTACCCTCATGGAAGAGGTTGCTAATATGAAGGCTGAAAAGGAGCATAGGCATGAGGAGTCAAAGGAGGACGTATCTACCAATGACAACACTGCCTTTGCCATGGCTTTTGAGGGTTTAAGTCAATGCAAAATGATCGTGCTGCCTTCGTAGGAGGTACGAATCCGGAGGATTACTTAGACTGGGAGATAAAGATGGAGCATGTTTCCCAGCTTCATTCAATCCTAGAACAAAAAAAGGTTCCTCTCGTTATGGTCAATTTCATGGACTAGTCCCTGGTCGGGTGGAATCACAAGATGGAACAATGAAGGAATACGTGTCCCATGCAGGCACGTGCTCCGCCTCTAACTTCGTTTGATTTGGCAACTGTTATGCATAAAACTTTTGTTCCTAATTACTATTTTAGGGAATTGTATAGGAAATTACATACTCTTGTACAAGGACCTTTATCTGTAGACACATATTATAGAAAGTTAGAGCTGGCCAAAATTAGGGCAAATGTAATAGAAGACGAAGCTGCTTCAATGGCTCATTTTCTTAGTGGCCTAAACAGGGGTATAGTTTTAGTCGTCGAACTTCAGAATGCAACTACACAGAAGAACATATTGCACAAAGCTAGAGTTATATAGGAATACCTGAAGACAGTTCCACTCGTCAGGAAGCTTGCCCATACCCTGCTGGCTTAGAGAAAGAATCTGGTTTACTCTCTACCCGTGAAGAAGCCGTTTAGCTCAGAACAGAAGGCTATTGTACCCACCCACCACCCTATCTTCTTCCACACCAAAAACGCCGGCCACACCCCGGCAATCCATCCTCAATGTCACCTGCCACAAGTGCTCCGACCGTGGCCACTACATGTGTGACTGTCCCAACATCCGTAGGGTTATGTTAGGGCAGGATGGTGAGTATATTTCAGAGGAGGATAAGGACATTGATGACAACGTTACGTCTTTTCAAGTTAACTAACGGCAGTAAGTCTACTAAACCGATTAAGCACTTAGAGATCATCGGAGAAGATCCAGCAGAGAACCTAGTTACTCGATCCTTGATTACAGCTGCTCTCGACGATACATCCCAATGAACAAACATTTTCCACGCCAGAACTAAAGTTAATGGGAAGCTGTACGTTCTAATCGTTGATTGAGGGAGCTGTGCAAACGTGGCCAGTGAATATATGGTCAAAAAGCTGAAGCTCCCCATACTCAACCATCCACGTCCTTACCGGCTACAATGACTCGATAGCTCAAAAAGCTACGGGTCACCAAGCAGGTAAGTGTACCATACGCTATTGGGAAGTTTGAATCCATGGTTTTATGCGATGTGCTTCCAATAGAGGCGTGTCATATTCTGCTCAAACACCAATAGCTCTTCGACCGGAAGGTGACTCATAATGGGGTGGCAAACAATTACTCGATCTACCAGGAGGGAAAGATCCCTACGTTCCTACCCATACCACCTGCTGAAGTGTGTTCAGAATCAATCAGGATGAAGGAAGCTATTTCCAACTAGGCAGCTCAAAAGTGCCTGGCCAAGGAAAGGGTAAAGAATCTGTAAAAGGGTAGTAAGGCGAACTCCGATAAGACTGATCAGGAAAAAGCTAAGGGTAGTTTTTTCTCTACTGTAGGGGAAGTAGAACATGTGTTAGTAGAAAAAGATGGTGTCCTTTTTTTGGTTTCTAAAGATAATGTGGTAACTCTGCCGACGTTCCTCGGGATATTCCTATGGAAGTCGAGTTTTTGTTGTAGGAATTCAACAATGTCTTTCTAGGAGAACTTCCGCAAGGATTGCTGCCTCTGCGTGGGATTGAACATAAAATTGACTTTGTAGCTAGCACCTCAATTCCAAATTGACCTGCCTATAAAGCAAATCTAGAGGAATCTAAGGAATTACAAAAGCAGATCGACAAACTTTTGGCTAACGGTCAGGTAAAGGAAGCACTTAGTCCATGTACTGTACCCATCATTCTTGTCTCTAAGAAAGATGGTACAAGAAGAATGTGTGTTGATTGTAGGGCTGTTAATAAGATAACAATCAAGTATAGGCATCCTATTCCTAGGCTTGATGATATGTTAGAGGACTTGTATGGCTTAACGGTTTACACAAAAATAGATCTTATACAGGGCTATCATCAAATTCGCACGAGGGAGGAGGATGAATGAAAAAATGTTTTTAAAACTAAATTTGGTTTATATGAGTGGTTAGTAATGCCCTTTGGCCTAACAAATGCACCTAGTTTTTTCATGAGATTAATGAATCATGTGCTTCGAAAGTTTATAGGTAAGTTTGTTGTGGTTTATTTTGATGATATCTTAATCTATTTTAGAGACATCAAATCATATATAAAACATATTCGCTTGGTGATGATTGAATTACGTTAATAAACTGTATGCCAATGTGAAAAAATGTACTTTCTGTGCCGAGGAAGTTGTGTTTCTCGGTTTTGTGGTCTCTAAAGAAGGCATCAAAGTTGACGATGCCAAGGTGAAAGCTATTAGGGAGTGGCCGACGCCAACAATGGCCACACAGATAAGGTCTTTCCACGGTTTGGCTGGATTTTACTGATAGTTTATCAAGGAATTTTCTACTAAAGCCGCGCCACTAAACGAATTGTGCAAGAAGAATCTACCGTTCTTATGGAGCTAAGCTCAGGAAAATGCCTTTACAGTTCTTAAGCATGATCTCACTCATGCACCTGTCTTAGCATTTCCTGATTTGAAAAAGTTTTTGAACTAATGTGTCACGTATAAGGATTGGAGCAGTTTTAATTCAGCAAGGCAAGCCAATTGCCTATTTTACTGAGAAATTGAAGGGAGCTTTCTTAAATTATCCAACTTACGATAAGGAACTCTATGCCGTGGTCCGTGCTCTTGAAACTTGGTCACATTATTTAATTACCAAAGAGTTTGTTGTACATAGTGATCACAAGTCCCTTAAACATTTAAAGGGATAGGGTAAGTTAAATAGACGTCATGCTAAATGGGTTGCATTCATAGAAACTTTTCCTTACATTATTAAATATAAGAAAGGGAAAGATAATTTGGTTGCTGACACTGTCACACTGGTATGAAGTTCTAGCTATCTTAGATCATTCTATGCTAGGCTTTACATATCTAAAGGATTTATATGATTTTGATCTTGATTTTTCTACTATATATATATATATATATATCAACCATGTGAATCTGGTACATTCCATAAGTACTATAGACAGGATGGATTCTTGTTTAAGAAAAATAGGTTATGTATCCCACGTAGTTCCGCTGAGAAATTACTGGTTCGTAAAGCTCACAATGGGGGTCTTATGGTTCATTTTGGAATACATAAAATACTTGACATGTTAAAAGAACACTTTTATTGGCCTCATATGTGAAAAGATATACACCATGTTTGCTCACGTTACATTAACTGTTTAAAAGCACAATCTACATCTAAAGCTCATGGACTTTACATGCCTTTACCTATACCTACTGTATCTTGGACTGAAATTTCTATGGATTTTATTCTAGGTCTCTCCAGGACACAAAGAGGCAATGACTCCCTATTTGTCGTAGTCGATCATTTTTATAAAATGGTTCACTTTTCCTTGCAGGAAATCATATGAGTTCGACTTCATGGGATCCCGCACACCATTATTTCTAATCGAAAGGTTAAATTTCTGAGTTACTTTTGGAAGACTTTGTGGTCATGCCACGGTACGAAACTCTTGTTTTTGACTACAAGTCATCTGCAGACGGATGGTCAGATGGAAGTCACCAACAGCACCGTTGGCAATCTCCTTCGGGCTTTGATAAAGAAGAATCTCAAAAGTTGGGAAGAAGTCTTACCGGTTTTAGAGTTTGGCTACAACCGATCCATGCACTCCTTGACAGGGTTCTGTCGATTTGAAGTTGCCCACAACTTCACTCATTTGATGCTTATGGATCTATTCCCTTTGCCGGTAAAGGATCAGGTTAATCTAGACGGCGCCCAGAAAGCTGAAACCATTAAACGCCTGCACAATAAGGTTCAGGCAAACCTTAAGAAAACATATGCCAGAGCCACCATCAATGCAAACTAGCGGCGCAAGGATATGAACTTCGAACTAGGAGATTGGGTTTGGGTTCACATGAGAAAGTAACGATTCCCTGTTGCGAGAAGGACAGAACTCCATTCCCTGAGCCTTTCAAATTGTTTCCAAGATGGGGCCTAATGCCTACAAGCTTGATTTTCCAGGTGAGTGTAGTGTTTGTAGTTTGTTTAATGTAGCTAACTTGTCTCCGTTTACATATGAACATGATGAAGATTTGAGGTTAAATCCTTTTCAATAGGGAGGAGAAGATGAGGGCATCCCTAGTCCATTGACAAGTCCACAAACAAGTGCATCCAGAGAAGTTGAGGACTTCCAAGTTCTACACAGAGGCTCTACAATGCTTCAGGATCCAAGTCAATATCAAAGGGATCCACTTGTAGATATCACTAGCAGAGCCAGGATGCTGAGAGAATATCTTAACAACTCAGTCCAAGCTTGTGCAAGAGAAGCCCAAGTGATAGTAGAAGCCAACGCCTTGGAGAATAAAGGTGGAAAGGTTCAAATTGCCACTCTTCTCACAATCCTTAATGAAGAGGCACAACCAACCATCCCAAAATGAAAGAGGAGGCTATTTCTTGAAGTTCCTAAAGACGCCGAAAGGTTCTTTTCTTTTAAAGAGACGTTTCTTGAAGTTCTTGATTTTCATGAAAATCTTGAATTTCATATTATGCAGAATCTTGAACAATCTTGAAATTCTTGATTCTGAAATGACTCTAGGAGATTCCAGAAGATTTTGGAAGCTCCTTACATCAATCCACTATGCGCCATTACAATTGGGCTGACCCAACCCTTGGAGCCCTTTCCACACAAGGTTCAGCCAGCCCAATCCAAGAAGCCCACACACAAGTTGCTTGCCAATTAGGTTAAATGTTTTGGGTTTGGGGAAGGATAAGGACTTGTGCATGTTTCCTAGTCCTACCATTAGTTTGTTACAAGTTGGTTTAGTTTGTTACAAGATTGTTACAGCTAGACTAGTTTATTAGTTTTCAAAAAGAATCCCTTCTTGATATCCTTTTTGGAATAGGATTTACAATTGTTTTCCTTTTTGTTTTCTACTTGCCAAATTCGTATACACCTACCCCATATCGTGACTGAATTCATGCTTACTCCATTACCTAGTTCCTTTAGGTTTTTGATGTGAACCCCTGATCCCCAATGCCGTGGAAACCAAGAACTCGATGCGAAAAGTGCCAAGGAAAGTCTGAATGCAAGACGCAGCTCTTAACTTCTAGAATCCTTACCCTTGGATTCGGCAGACTACTAACTTACAAAGTAAATTAAACAAGCAATTCGAACCAAGTGGAGAATAATAGAATCGAAACAAAGCTTAGCAATAGACAGAGCAATTATCTATTAGCCTATAGTTTCTGTAGCTTTTAGCAATTAACATACATGCAAATTACATAAGCCCAAAATAAGGTGAGTGATTAAAGAAGTATAAAACTATAACTTAAATCATTTAATCAACTAATTAAAAGGTGAATTCGGTCAGCCCTAAAGAAACTAGGAAAAGGAAGTGAAATTGGAAACCAATCAAGAGATTGGTTTCTTACAAGAACCAAATCCTAAAGGAACTAGGAGTGATCAAAGAAGGTAATTTTGGCTGCAAGGGAATGAGTTGGCCGAAAAATACAAGTAAACAATAAGGAAATAAACAAGTAGAAACAAATCACAAAAAGGTTTCATGAAGGTAAACCTTTTTGGTAACTACTATCCTAGTAAGCCTTGTTGTAACAAACGTGTAACAACCTAACAAACTAGTAACAAACTTTGGGTAGAATTAGGTAACATGCACAAAACCTAATCCTTCCCCTACCTAAGCTTCCAAGTGGCGTGTGGGTTGCTCCTTGTGGGCTTGGTCTGGCCGAATTAATGGATTGGACTCCAATGTGGGTTTCGGCCCAAATAAGATGGCGCATGGTGGTGATAATGTAGGGAGCTCCTGGAATCTTCTGGAAACTCCCGAAATCATTTCGGAATGTCAAAAATCAAGAACTTCAATATTTTCAAGATTCTTCAAGATTCAGTAAACCACGTTCTCAAGAAAATCAAGAACTTCAAGATTTGTCTCTTTAAAGTCCAAGAACCTTCCAGTTTCTTCAAGAACTTCAAGAAACGACCCTTTCTTCATTGTGGAGAGCTTGGAGATGCCTTTCCTTCAAGGATCTTTGAATAGCATGACTCTTCTACTTCTCCTAGAATTCTTCTCAAGGGCTTTGCCTTCTGGTTGGCTTTGTGGATTCTGACTCATAACTTGTGTTATTTTTATCCTTGGATATCCTTATCACCTGCTCTAGCACTAGCAAGGATTTAGCCCATCCTTTTTTAGATGGATAGCATACATGTGATCAATGAAGAATCATAGGTCTCCCCCATCTAAAACTAAATGAAGAAATTTCTTTATTCTTGTCTTTGATGTGAATTCAGTTCCACACCTCTCATTTGTATATTAGAGATTATTAGAGATAAGAGTTAGTCAAACTCTTATCCCATTATCATCTCTATTATTCAACACTGCATGTACATAAATAGTAGTCAACCCTTATTCCCAAAATCCTCCCCATCATCCTTTCCATACAATCCTCCTCATATTAATGTTGTATCCCTAGAATTATTCCCGTAGTTAATTTATTCATATCATATGTGTAAAGGTTAGGTATAAATAGGAGATTACACTCAATGGAAATGCAGGCAATTATTCATACTCAACTCTATACACTTCTATATGGTATCAAAGTCTCATCGATCCTAAACCTCTTTAGCATACCTCTCCCTCTTTAGCTATCATCGCTATTATAACTAATGATCAACAGATTGTTGACATCCCCAACCCAAATAGTTCAACTGCTAATCATCACAATGTGACAATCCCCATCCCAAACAGTTCAACAGAATCCCTTCACCTCATAAACCTCTCCCATACCAACTTCACAAAGCTCACCTCCACCAATTACATTGCATGGAAACTCCAAGTTGAGGCCATCCTATTGGTTATGACCTCTACAAGTACATTGATGGCTCGCATCCATGTCCACCTCCCACTATCCGCACAACTGATGGTGAAACACCCAACCCGGCCTTCAAACTGTTATTTGGCGCTCTTGTCGGATCTATCTCGTCCAACCTCATTCCTCTCATCCAGAATTCAACCACGTCCCATGCGACATTGCAGACACTTGCCAACACATATGCTTGCCCAACTCGTGGTCACATCAAGCAGATCAAAGACCAGATCAAGCGGGTGAAGAAAGGCTCACAGTCAATTTTGGATTTCACGCACTTCATCAAAGGCAAATCCGATGAACTCGCGGCACTCGAAAAACCACTAGACCATGAGGACCTCATAGAAACAATCTTAAGGGGGTCTAGATGAGGACTATTGCCATATAGCTAGCATAGTCGATGGACGGGACACCCCTATCTCATTCGACGAACTCCAGGAGAAACTCATCAATCGCGAACTAGTTCTGAGGCAATCTTCGGCTACCTCATTCGCTCATCCTGCCACAGCCAATGCAGTGTTGACTCGTCACCACAGCTTTCCTCGGTTTTCAACACTTCGACACCAGTCGTGGTCGCCCGCACCTCGCCCCACCAACCATGGAAGTTCCCACCTCGGCCCTCACTACTCGGCTTCGGCCCAGCCTTCTCACCCTGCAACTAGGCCCTTAAAATATATGGGTAAGTGCCAAGCCTGCAAACAATGGGCTATACAGTTGCCCAATGCCCCATCTTCAACCTAGTACTTGTCATCTCTCAAGGGGGAACCCGCTCCTCACCCCCCTGGATCCCAGAGGCAACCACAGGCTTATGTCGCTCAAACATCAGGTGCCAAGACTCCCACCTGGCTTCTTGACAATGGAGCATCCCACCATGTCACATTGGACCTTGGCATTCTAAGACACCCTACGATTCGGCTACCCTTTCCGTCCTCAGAAAATCACTCCCGACGAGGAGGAGAGGAGAAGCAGGAGTGGGGGTTGGTCATTCAGGGCTCTCGCCCAACAATCAGTACAAGAGTGTAATTAATAATTCTCTATTAATTATTATTACATAACAAGATTCAGAGTTGTGGTAGCTTTAAAACAAATTTCCTGTCGGCCTCACTACTAATCGCATCAAGCCAAGCAAAATATTCATATACATTCACCTAAAAAAGATATATAATGGAGAGGGTGAGCTTCACTAAACTCAGTGAGAGACCTCAGGTTTTCCGTCTTACAAAATTTCCCACCGTTGATTCTCAAAAAAATGAGGTCGTAAGAAATTTCCAATATAGAAACATTTGTAACCAAAATAAGGTGGAATTATCAAGTTTAAATTCCAATAATACATGTATAAGTACGTTTTGCATTCTTTAAGTAATACACGATTAAAATCATGTCAAGTATCAAATTCAATATCAGGGCATCAGAGGAAGACTTTTATTTCATGCATATCTTATTCATGTAATAAAGGATAATAATCAGGCAAGTCAATTCATTCAAACATATTAGGCAGAACCAGCAATTCATGCATTTTTAATTCTTGTATCATATCATAATAACGAAGTCAAGTAAATCAATGTATCATATCATAATAACGAAGTCAAGTAAATCAAGTAAGTCATATACATCATGCGAATCAATCGGGTCATGCATCTCTATTTCTTAAGGTGGAGAATGGTAAACAGTTTAGGCAAGTAGTTCATACGATTATGGCCGGTGCATGTGTATCATAATATCATTGGTACCAATTTTATATGCAATAGTCTTTGAGCCACTAGATTTCTAGCGAGTAGAGTCCCCTAGCAAACCTTCTCAATAAGGCAAGTCAGAGGGTTTAGTCAAGTGAACAATAGTCATGTACAGATGGTTTGCAAAGCACATCGCCACTGCGGCAGCAGGTATAACGGAGGTATGCTCGACGGTAGTGGTTTTGGATCCAGGCCCATTATATCAGTCAAAGGCCACAAGTTTTCCTCTCATAGCGAGGAGTGTCGGACGTGACAAATTCTGTGTGCTGCTCATGTAACATGAGCACTCACAAGGCAGGAGACTAGTAGGGTCTTTTCATTTTTTTCACGCTAAAGCGATCATGGCAACACCAGTTTACGTCATACATTTCTACAGGCAATATGCAATCGTATATGACTTACTTTTTGAAGTCTAAAATCCTTCTAGGTTATAGGTCATATCCTTACTAAACATTAATGATATATGTGTAAAGCAGGTAGTATGCATGGTATAACATCATTCATACACATAGCAAATAAACATATATATTTCATGTAACAATCCAAATAAGAGAACAATAATAAATGACGTGTGGAAAAACCTCGTTGGTAAAAATACACACACAATAGTACATATAGCTACACGTAAGTACTACATAGATAATTTATTTAAAACTTATGAAACTAGTATGTAATCTCTAACCTTTCGTTGGTGAAATGGAACATCGGTAAACTAAGTCAATTCGCGATCAATGTCGATTCCTGCAAAGCGAGCGTTCTAGCGTGAGTTACTAAAGTTTGACTTTAGCTTTTGGGGTTACGGTTGACTTTTTGTTCAACTTTGAATTTTTGGTCAAACTTTGACTTTTCTGGTTACGATTGGTCAAACGGGTCAAACTTAACTATGCTAGTCAAGGTCGGGTCAATAAGGTCAAACTTAGTCGAACTAATCAAGGTTAAAGGTCAAGAAGGTCAAAGGTGAATTCTATGTCAAAATTCAAGTTAAAAGTCAAAGATCAATTCAAAAAGTCAAAGGTCAAGTTCAAATGGTTAATTTGGGTAATAAATATCTATTTTGGAAATAAAGTAAAGTTTTGGTCAATTCCAGAAATATTGTAAAGTTTTTAACCCCTTCTTGAAATAAATAAAGTTTTGGATCTCTTCTTGAAATAAGATAAAGTTTTGGATCATTCTGGAATTAAACAAAGTTTTGGATCATTTTTGGAATTAAAACAAAGTTCTGGGTCACTTCTGGAAATCAAGCAAATTTTTGGACTTAGAGTAAAATTTTGGAAATAAGCAAGTGGTTGGTTCTGGCCGTTGTCCGACCTAGCGTGCGATTCGCATGCGATTTCACATGGCCTTTTTGGTTCTTCGATTTTAACAAAGAAGGAAAGAAAGTTTTGGAAGCTTGTCCGATTCGGACACGAAATCAGATGGAATTACAAATTTTCCAGAAGACTTCTGGTTGAAGACCCTACTTTCGGGGTTGGTTTAAACAGGTTTCCTAATCATTTAAATTTATTATAAATTCATAAATCTATAGTTCAACATATGGGCTATCCATAGGAACTTAAATAATCCAAAAATAAGTATTGTACACATATTAAAATTTGTGCCGAAGTAGAAACGAAAACTGTTTTTCTGGAAAAAGGAAAAAAAAAGTACTGTGGCAATCAGTCCACTTCTTAAAAACTACACATCATCTTTTCAAAACACTTTACAGAATGGTAACTACAAGTACCAAGAAGGTTCAGTTAAAATTCAGAATTTTTGGATAGAAGAATAATTAAATATTTCAATTGCAAGTTTCAGTTTCCTGTATCTCATTTTTACCGAGCAATCCACTTTACACATTTATATCTCCCAATTCAATCATCTGTTTTCAACGAAATTTGGCAAATTATAGTCCTATATACGATAAAAAACCTGTAGAAAATTCGGATAAATTCGAAGTATTAGATTTTTGGTGAGCTTCAAAAGTTGGCTGATTCGGATTCTAGCAGTCAAGGGATTATGTAAAATTCATATCTGAGTAATGGTCCGTCCAAAAATTATGAAATTTGGTGGAAATACTCCTAACACATAGGTTATGATATGGTAAGTACAATTCTTCGAGATTATTCTTATAGGTGTAGAAACAACAAAAATATTAAAGCTAGCATACCGAACGAAGGAGTTTCGCAAGACGACGCAATTTGTGGTCAACTAAATCCTTCTCCTTTTTAACTATTGCAGATTTGAGTACCTAGAAATCATGTATATACATATAGAGGTTAAATTTATATGGTTTTCCAAAACCATTGAATGGAGAAAGAATGGATTAAACGGAGATTGATTGCTAAACCAAAACTGAAAACTTACCCTTTTCGTTTTTCTCTAATTGAAGCTTCTGGGATGTTTTCCTTTCATCCTTCTTGTATTGTAAAGCAGCAAGAACATAGAGAATTGATTTTATTCATGAAAGGCATGAATATAGAATTCGTGAGAAGGTAGTGAGGAGGAAGAAGACGGTAGGAAGAAGAGAAGCAAGAACAAACAAGAACAAGCAAGAGAAGTTAGTTTGCTGCTTGAGTTTGTAGTAGAAATTGTATCGAACAAGATGGAAAGAGGAGCTTTTCGTGCGTGTTAAGTGTTGGTATTTGTAGGAGAAAGATTGGTCATCAAGTGGGTGCAAGAAGCAGAAAAAATGGGCAAAAGAAAATTTTATAAAAAATAAAAAGGGCTGCCCGAAGCTACCCGCGACCAGACTCGCGACAGCAGTGGCTGTCGCAGGTCCCAGTCGCGGGCCCTGGTCGCAGGCGGCTCCTAGACGCATAGGGGATGCTTTAGGTGCCAGTGAGCCCCTTGGCCCTTGCGGCCTTCCTGTGCGCCCCTTGGCCACGGCGACTCCACGCTAATATTTTTTATGCATTTTTCGTTTGCTTGCCGTTTTTTCGTTTTAGCTCCGTTTTCTTCGCTGTTTGTTGTGTTGGTTCACTCGTAAACTTTGTTTTTATTTTATGATTCAAAAATATTGTGGGTCCCACGTATGGAGGTGTTTTTCTTATTTCTTCATTTGCTCGCCGTTTATTCGTTTTAACTCCGTTTTCTTTCCCATTTTCGCGTACACTTCTAATTTTCATTACTCTTATGTTTTCTAACTTTTTATTCATGCTAGACCACGTTTTCCAACCTATATTTATTAAGGAGTCTACATACTCCATAGACGCTTAGCAAACACACAATTAATTCTAGCAAACAAGTCATGTTTTACATCATTATTGAGGTAAGCAAGTAACGCTTCATAGTGACACGTAAATTAAAACAAAAATTTTTAATTTTTCACTATTTTTATCCTTAAGATTTTTGTTCTAAAATTTGGACTTCACATTCTCCCCCATTTAACGGAATTCCGTCCCGGAATTCCCTAATTCACCCTTTGAATAGGTGTGCGTAGATCTCGCATACTCTTATTAAAATTTTTGAAAGAATAACTTTTAATTTTTTACAAATAGTTGTACGAGCGGGTACATAACCAGGCAAGTGTTGCTAGACCAAAATTTAAAATTTTTAGCTGTAGGTTTTTAGATTATCCGTTAGAGTCAGGTATCAAATCGGTCAAGGGTTCTTGAACTAAAAATTTTAAGTTTTGCTAGTAAAGGTTGTCTGAGTACCCGTACGAGTCAGATATCAAGTCGGACAAGGGTCGAACTATATAAGCCCGACTTAGAAATTTCATAAATTTTTTTAAGTCTTTCCTAAAGTTCCTCTTTCACGATTTTCTTCTCAACACTCGTCCCGAACAAATTTCCTACCCCATTTCTTACACAATCAAAATCTTTCAAATTCCTTCCATACAATGCTTCTCTACTTCTCAAAGATCCTTTTCAACGGATTGAATTTCAACTAAACCTCCAGAATCCTTAAATCTCGACCTAGGGTTTCCAGCTTTCTGTCGGTTCAAATTTTCCCCAATCCTTCAAATGGTTAGTCTTCTCAACTTCTATACATTCTATCTTGTAAGGTTCCTTAACACTGTGAAATTGTACATTGTTTGATTAATAGATTTACTTATTTTATCTATTTTGTCATCTGAAGTGATGAATCATTTATTTTTAGAAATGTTCGTGTATTTCCTTCCAAATACTAGATTGTAGCGTAATCTTTTAGTTTGAAATTTGGTTTTGTTCTATCACTTAGGATGATAACCCTAAGTGCTGGACTTATTATCTTTTCAAAACTATTTTTAATCATTTTAGAGTTTTCTCTAAAGTGCTAGACTTTAAGGTTTCTCGAATAGCTTCCAACATGCTATATTTATTGGTTTGTTTGGATTTTGTTGCTAAGATACTTCAGGTGGTCTCATGTAAAAACAGGGGAAAATCTGTCCAAATTTTTGCAAAAATCTATGTTTAAAACCTTCTTTTTGTTGTTGTTTTCCTATCCTGAATTGTTGCATACTTTTACAGAATATGATTTCGGATTTTAATTCTTATATGAACTGAGTTCCATTTCTTCCTGCCATTTCCTAAGAGGTGTGACTTGGTCCTACTACTAGCCGTTACAGGCATACGTATTCCGGTTGTTACAGGTATATGTATTCAGCAGTTACAAGCAACATATTCTAGCCGTTAGAGACATACGTATTCTAGCCGTTACAGGAATTCGTATTGGTTTGCTCTAGCCGTTAGAGACATACGTATTCTAGCCGTTATAGGAATTTGTATTGGTTTGCACTTCCTTTCCTATAAATAAGGTTGGATTTTTAGCAGAACATTGCACTCGAAACAACTCAAAAATCTGCATTCTCTCTTAATTTACTTTATTAAATTTCTGTTCAATTGTTTAGAATCCTTTTCTCAATGGCCGATAATCAGTGGAATTGCTGTGAATGATTTTGGATAGAGTTTCTCTTTTGAGGTTATCATTTTGGGTATCTTGCTGGCTATCTGGTTACTTTGGATGCCATCTATTTTTCATAAATAAGAGCTGATTTGTGGAAGGGTAATGAACTCTGATGCAGAACAAAATATGCACTCTAAGTTTGTGTTTAGTTTCCCTTTGTAATCCTGTGTCATGTTTCTTCATTTTCTTATTGTACTGTTAAGACAATGAAGTGTCAAAGGCTTTGATTGTTCAAGAGTTTTCTTCTTACTTATTGCTTATTCTTTCTTTTGGAGATTTCCTTAACATTTAATCTGAAAGAAGACAGAAAACAAACTAAACAAGTTGTGTTTGAGTAACTTGAATTCTTAGACAATTTCCGAGGTTAATCTATATCATCGTTTCTATGGAATATGTACAGAAAACTTGCATTAAAATCTATGATTTGTTGTCATGAAATAACTCAGATTCATACACATATTTCATTCAAGTCATTCATGAAACATAATAAGTAAACAGAGAATAATATTGTCATACAAGTATCGTGCCCTACTCTCCGCTTCAATGATCGATAATTTTCTTACTCCTTATGTATTCCATTCCCATTTGTCAAAAGTTTTCCATCAAACCTATGTTCTTATGTCACGTATCCTTCAAATAATATAAGCTCCTCAAGATTTCATATTTAAGTTCTAAACCTTGGATAGAATCTTTTGCAGTTTCATTCCAAGTTTCTAAATATAGATTTTTAAGAAATCATTCAATTTTCCTTAAGTCGTTTATGTAGGAAATCTTATCAAGCTAAAGTCTTATGATTCTCAGATCCCCAAACGTCTGAGAATTATTAAGATTCAATGTTTTAAAATTTAAGACCTTTGCTCTTTTAAGAACAAAGGCTCTGATATCAACTGTGATGCCAGTGGTATCACATTTGACACATAAAGTTTTATGATTCCCAGATCCCAAAAGTCTGAGAATTATTAGGTTTCAAATTTTTAAATTTGAAGCAGCCATTCTTATAAGAACGGAGGCTCTGATACCAACTGTGACGCCCCACGACCCTGCCACCCTTTTCGTCCTCAAAAAATCACTCCCGACGAGGAGGAGAGGAGAAGCAGGACCGGGGGTTGGTCATTCAGGGCTCTCGCCCAACAATCAGTACATGATTGTAATTAATAATTCTCTATTAATTATTATTACATAACAAGATTCAGAGTTGCGGAAGCTTTAAAACAAATCTCCTGTCGGCCTCACTACTAATCGCGTCAAGCCAAGAAAAATATTCATATATATTTACCTGAAAAAGATATAATATTGAGAGGGTGAGCTTCACTAAGCTCAGTGAGAGACCTCAGGTTTTTCGTCTTACAAAATTTCCCACTGTTGATTCTCAAAAAAATGAGGTCATAAGAATTTTCCCATATAGAAACATTTGTAACAAAAATAAGGTGGAATTATCAAGTTTAAATTCCAATAATACATGTATAAGAAAGTTTGGCATTCTTTAAGTAATACACGATTAAAATCATGTCAAGTATCAAATTCAAATCAAGGCATCAGAGAAAGACTTTTATTTCATGCATATCTTATTCATGTAACAAAGCATAATAATCAGGCAAATCAATTCATTCAAACATATTAGGTAGGACCAGCAAATCATGCATTTTCAATTCTTGTATCATATCATAATAATGAAGTCAAGTAAATCAAGTAAGTCAAATACATTATGCGAATCAATCGGGTCATGCATCTCTATTTCTTAAGGTAGAGAAGGGTAAACAGTTTAGGCAAGTAGTTCATAAGATTCTGGCTGTATCATAATATCATTGGTACCAATTTTATATGCAATAGTCTTTGAGCCACTAGATTTCTAGCGAGTAGAGTCCCCTAGCAAGCCTTCTCAATAAGGCAAGTCAGAGGGTCTAGTCAAGTGAACAATAGT
This sequence comes from Leptodermis oblonga, assembly GCA_016801395.1. Lineage (NCBI taxonomy): Eukaryota > Viridiplantae > Streptophyta > Magnoliopsida > Gentianales > Rubiaceae > Leptodermis > Leptodermis oblonga. The sequence goes on from CM028760.1 coordinate 28,374,407, forward strand.
CATGTACAGATGGTTTGGATCCAGGCCCTTTATATCATTCAAAGGTCACAAGTTTTCCTCTCATAGAAAGGAGTGTCGGATGTGACACATTCTACGTGCTGCTCATGTAACATGAGCCCTCATAAGGCAGGAGCCTAGTGGGCTCTTTTCATTTTTTTCACGCTAAGGTGATCATGGCAACCCTAGTATGCGTCATACATTTCTAGAGGCAATATGCAATCTTATATGACTTACCTTTTGAAGTCTAAAGTCCTTCTAGGTTATAGGTCATATCCTTCCTAAGCATTCGTGATATATGTGTAAAGCAGGTAGTATGCATGGTATAACATCATTCATACACATAGCACATAAACATATACATTTCATGTAACAATTCAAATAAGAGAACAATAATAGATAAGGTGTGGAAAAATCTCCTTGGCAAAAATATACACACAATAGTACATATAACTACACGTAAGTACTACATAGATACTTCATTTAATACTTATGAAACTAGCAAGTAGTCCTTGACCTTTCGTTCGTGAAATGGAACGTCGGTAGACTAGGTCGATTCGTAGTCAATGTCGATTCTTGCAAAGCGAGTGTTCTAGCGTGAGTTACTAAAGTTTGACTTTAGCTTTTCGGGTTACAGTTGACTTTTTGGTCAACTTTGACTTTTTGGTCAAATTTTGACTTTTTGGGTTACGATTGGTCAAATGGGTCAAACTTAGTCATACTAGTCATGGTCGGGTCAATCAGGTCAAACTTAGTCGAACTAATCAAGGTTAAAGGTCAAGAAGGTCAAAGGTGAATTCTATGTCAAAATTCAAGTTAAAAGTCAAAGGTCAAGTTCATATGGTCAATTTGTGTAATAAATATCAATTTGGGAAATAAAGTAAAGTTTTGGTCAGTTCCGGAAATATTATAAAATGTTTAATCCCTTCTTGAAATAAATAAAGTTTTGGATCTCTTCTCGAAATAAGATAAAGTTTTGGATCATTCTGGAATTAAAACTAAGTTTTAGATCATTTTTGGAATTAAAACAAAGTTGTGGGTCACTTCTGGAAATCAAGCAAAGTTTTGGACTTAGAGTAAAATTTCGGAAATAAGCAAGTGGTTGGTTCTGGCCGTTGTCAGACCTATCGTGCGATTCGCATGTGATTTCGCATGGCCTTTTTGGTTCTTTGATTTTAACAAAGGAAAGAAAGTTTCGGAAGCTTGTCCGATTTGGTGTCCGATTCGGACACGAAATCAGATGGAATTACAAATTTTCCAGAAAACTTCTGGTTGAAGACCCTACTTTCGGGGTTGGTTTAAATAGGTTTAAAAAAAATTTAAATTCATTCTAAATTTATAAATATATAGTTCAACACATAGGCTATCTATAGAAACTTAAATAATCCAAAAATAAGTATTGTAAATATATTAAAATTTGTGTCGAAGTAGGAATGGAAACTGTTTTTCTGGAAAAAAAGGACTGTGGCAATCAGTCCACTTCAAAACTTCATAACTTAAAAACTACACTTAGTCTTTTCACAAAACTTTACATAATGGTAACTACAAGTACCAAAAAGGTTTATTTAAAATTTCAGAATTTTTGGATTGAAGAATAATTAAATGATTCAGTTCAAAGTTTCAGTTTCCTGTATCTCATCTTTACCAAGCACTCCACTTTACACGTTTATATCTCCCAATTCAATAATCTGGTTTCAGCGAAATTTCGTACAATTATATTCCTATATATGATAAACAAGCTGTAGAAAATTCATGGCTAAATTCAAAGTATTAGATTTTTAGTGAGCTTCGAAAGTTGGCTGATAGGCTGATTCGGATTCTAGCGGTCAAGGGATTATGTAAAATTCATATCTGAGTAATGGTCCGTCCAAAAATTATGAACTTTGGTGGAAATACTCCTAACAAATAGGTAATGATATGGTAAGTACATTTGTTTGAAATTATTCTTATTGGTTTAGAAACAACGAAAATATTAGAGCTAGCATACCGAACGAAGGAGTTTCGCAAGACGACGCAATTTGTGGTCAAGTAAATCCTTTTCCTTTTTAACCGTTGCAGACTTGAGTGCCTAGAAATCATGTATATACATATAGGGGTTAAATTTATATGGTTTTCCAAACCATTGAATTGAGAAAGAATGGATTAAACGGAGATTGATTGCTAAACCAAAACTGAAAACTTACCCTTTTCGTTTTTCTCTAATTGAAGCTGCTGGGATGTTTTCCTTTCATCCTTCTTCTATTGTACAGCAGCAAGAACATGGAGAATTGATTATGATCCATGAAAGGCATGAATATAGAATTCGTGAGAAGGTAGTGAGGAGGAAGAAGACGGTAGGAAGAAGAGAAGCAAGAACAAACATGAACAAGCAAGAGAAGTTAGTTTGCTGCTTGAGTTTGTAGTAGAAATTGTATGGAACAAGATGGAAAGAGGAGCTTTTCGTGTGTGTTAAGTGTTTCTATTTGTAGAAGAAAGATTGGTCATCAAGTGGGTGCAAGAAGGAGCAAAAACGGGCAAAAGAAAAAAAAATTTAAAATAAAAAGGGCTGCCCGAAGCTACCCGCGACCAGACTCGCGACAGCAGCGGCTGTCGCAGATCCCAGTCGCGGGCCCTGGTCGCAGGCGGCTCCTGGGCGCATAGGGGCTGCTTTAGGTGCCTGTGGGCCCCTTGGCCCTTCCGGCCTTCCATGCGCCCCTTGGCCACGGCGACTCTAGGCTAATTTTTTTTATACATTTTTCGTTTGCTTGCCGTTTTTTCGTTTTAGCTCCGTTTTCTTCACCGTTTGTTGATTTGGTTCACTTGTGAACTCTTATTTTTATTTTATGATTCAGAAATATCGTGGGTCCCATGTAGGGAGGTGTTTTTCTTATTTCTTCATTTGCTCGCAGTTTATTCATTTTAACTCCGTTTTCTTTGCCGTTTTCGCATACACTTCTAATTTTCATTACTCTTATGTTTTCTAACTTTTTATTCACTATAGGCGATGTTTTCCAACCTATATTTATTAAGTAGTCTAAATACTCCATAGACGCTTAGCAAACACAATTAATTCATGCCACGTTTTACATCATTATTGAGGTAAGTAAGTAACACTTCATAGTGACACGTAAATTAAAACAAAAATTTTTAATTTTTCACTATTTTTATCGTTAAGATTTTTGTTCTAAAATTTGGGGCTTCACACAACCCCTCTCTTCACTCCCCGTTTAATGTGTTTGACAACATCGTGATTGGTGATGGTATTGGGCTCCACATCTCCGAAACTGACTCATCTTCCCTTCCCACCTCCTCTCACACTTTTCCCTTACTTGACGTTCTCTTTGTTCCTAACATAAAACGAAATGTAATCTCCATATCTCAATTCGGCAAAACCAACCATACTTCCATTTCTTACCATATTCTTTTCGTGTGAAGGATCTACTGACAGGAACCCCTCTACTAGAAGGACAAACTAAAGATGGTGTGTATGAATGGCCGACACGCACTTCGGCCTTGGCCCACTCCAAATCCCAGTCTTGGACCTCGTCCCAGTCTCCCTCCGCCTACACCAGCAGCAAATCTTCGGAAAGTACATTGCATCACCGCCTTGGTCATCCATCCGAGTCAACTCAGAGACACATCACTTCTAAATTTGGTCTTGATTTAGATAGGTCTCAGTCTAGCCCCACTTACTGTCATGACTGTCTGAGCAATAAAAGTCACAAATTACCATTTTCTGTCTCATCACTTCTGCCTACCTCTCCTCTCCAACTTCTTTATTCCAATGTCTGGATCTCCCCTACTCAGTCTGTTGATGGCTACAAATACTATGTCATCTTTGTGGATCACTTCACTCACTACATCTGACTGTACCCTCTCAAACACAAATCTGAAGTCGCCACCATTTTTCTTCGCTACAAAGCTCTTGTAGAAAACTTCTTTTCCACAAAAATAATCAGCCTATATTCAGAGAATGGGGGGAAAACATGGGCCTCGCTAAGACCACTGGTCTTGCACACTACTTATCCACAAATGGCATCTCGCACCTCACCACCCCACCACACACCTCGAAACACAATGGGTTCTCCGAACGGTGACATCGACATATTGTTGAAATTGGTCTCTTTCTTCTTTCCAAAGCCTCCGTCCCCCTCCGATTCTGGTCATATGCCTTTGCCACTGCTGTGTACCTCATCAATCGTCTTCCAACACAACCCTTAACATGACATCTCCCTACCACAAACCTTCGGTTCACCACCCAATTACCACAAACTTTGAGCCTTTGTTTGTCAATGCTACCCTTGGCTTCACCCTTACTCCGCTCACAAATTCGAATCTCGCTCCACCCCTTGTGTATTTCTGGGCTACTCCCTCACTCAAAGTGCTTACCTGTGCTTTGACCCCAGCACACAGCGGCTCTTCTCCTCTCATCATGTTCGTTTCATTGAGTCTGAGTTTCCCATGTCCAAGGTCCATTTGAACCTTGCCCGTCCTACGGAATCAACTACTGCCGCCTAGCTCCCATCCCTCGCCCACCCCCCGACATTATACATATCATCTGAAGGTTGTTCCAGTGGCTCCTTGCCCGTCGACTCTACCAGACCAGATGTCCAAGCCCCAGCAACCTTGGCTTCGACCTCATTCTCGGCATCTCTCTCACCTCGACCTCAGCCTCTCCCTCGACCTCAGCCTCGGCCTCTCCCTCCACCTCTCCCTTCACCTCTCCCTCAGCCTCGACCTCGTCCCCAGCCCCGACCTCATCCTCGGCCTCCCACTCAGCCTCCACCTCGGTCTCGGCCTCGTCCCATCCCTCAACCCCATCACCACCACCCTCTCGCCCACTGGCATTACCACCTCCTCCAGTTCGTACCTCCACGATAATCACTCGCTCTCAAAACAACATTCACAAACTAAACCGTAAACTGACCCTCTGGGCCCAACTTGTCCTCGATCTTGAGCCAACCTGCGTGACCCAAGCTCTCGAAGATATCCACTGGCGACAAGCAATGTCCTAGTAGTTTGATGCCTTAGTTCGAAATGGGACTTAGGAGCTAGTCCCTCCTTTAACTGAGCAGAATATTGTGGGGGTGCAAATGGATTTTTCGTCTCAAAAGGTTATCTGATGGTTCTGTTGACAGGTACAAGGCTTGCTTGGTAGCCAAAGGCTTCTATCAATGGCTAGGTGTGGACTCTCATGAGACGTTCAGTCCAATGGTCAAACCAACCACCATTTGTTTAGTTCTATCACTTGCAATCAGCTGGGGATAGGACCTACACCAGCTTGACGTCAACAATGCCTTTCTCCAAGGCATCCTTACGGAGGCAGTCTACATGGGTCATCCCCAAGGCTTTGTTGATGCATAAAACCCTCACCATGTCTGCATGTTGCGAAAGGCGATATACAGACTCAAGCAAGCTCCTCGGGCATGGTATGATGAACTTCGCCACTTCTTCTTTGCATCCCGCTTCACGAACTCTGTTGCCGACACCTCTTTGTTCATCTTGAAGGACAACAGTACCACCCTCCTGCTCCTTGTCTATGTGGATGACATCATCATTACAGGTAACAATGCAGCCAAAGTTCAGGCTTTCATCTTTACTCTTGCCCGTCGCTTCTCTCTTAAAGACCTCGGCCACCTACTCTACTTCCTTGGAATTGAGGCCACTCCTCAACCTCGGGGGCTACTTCTCTTCCAGCGTCACTACATTTCTGACCTACTGGCTCGAACAAAGATGACTATTGCCACTCTCCTTGCCACATCACCCACTTTTCACTCCACGCTGATCAGGCCCTCCCCGACCCAACTGAGTTCCAAGCTGTGGTTGGGAGTCTTCAATATCTGACTCTCACCCGACCAGACATTGCCTATGTCATTAACAAGTTGTCCCAATACATGCATCGTCCCACTACTGACCATTGGAATGCGGCCAAGCGACTCCTTCGCTATCTCTGTGGTACTATTGATCGTGGCATCCTTCTCTACCATAGTCGCCTCTTGCCTTCCACGCATACTCTGATGCTGACTGGGCGGGCAACAAAGACGACTTCACCTCCACCAGTGCTTACATTGTGTACCTCGGCCGACACCCGATATCTTGGAGCTCGAAGAAACAATGCACCGTCGCTTGCTCTTCCATCGAAGCTGAACATCGGTCTATCTCCTCGACGGCAGCCGAGGTCAGCTGGATCACCTCTCTCCTTGGTGAACTAGCAGTCTCACTCCCTCAACAACCGGTCATCTACTGTGATAATGTGGGAGCAACAAACCTCTGCTCCAATCCCTTCTTCCATTCGCGCATGAAGCATGTGGCCCTTGACTCTCACTTTATTTGTGAACAAGTTTAAAATGGTACTTTACGAGTCACACATATCTCCTCGGTGGACCAACTAGCTAATGCACTCTCCAAGCCACTACCTCGGTCAAGACTTGTTGATCAAGATTGGTCTCTCCTCACGGAGCTCCAACTTGTGGGGGCATAATAGAGATAAGAGTTGGTCAAACTCTTATCCCATTATCATCTCCATACAACACTCCATGTACATAAATAGCAGTCAACCCTTATCCCCAAAATCCTCTCCATCATCCTCTCCATACAATCCTCCTCGTATTAATGTTGTATCTCTAGAATTATTTTCGTAGTTAATTTGTTCATATCATATGTGTAAAGGTTAGCTATAAATAGGAGATTACACTCAATGGAAATGTAGGCAATTATTTATACTCAACTCTATACACTTCTATAATTTGGTATACTTATAGTTGTAGTTTCTTTTTCAAATTTAATTGAATATTTCAGTTGTTTGTTGTAGCACATCCTTTCTTCAAGCAGTTTAATCTAGCTGACAAAAATGTTTGTTCTTTTTCAAAAGCAAGTGAAAAATTAAAAATCCCTTTCCTTATATAGATCACTGTGTGGTAGAGTATGAAATGCTTAGGTTTCCACATCTTTCTACAGGTGTTAAATGCAGTATTGCATTTACTAAATGCAGTACCGATTTTATTATTAAAAAAAAAAAACCAAAAAGCCCCTGAAACAACTCAGCAACAATTTTTACTTTTTTTTTAATTTTTTTTTGCTTCTCCTTTCGTGTCTATTTCTTCCTCTTCCAGCAAAAAGCCTAAAAAGCCCTTTAACAAACCCCAAGTTGGGTTTCTTCCAACCCAGGCTGTAGTAAGAGGGGAAAGGGGAAAAAAAAAAAAGGAAAATGTAGCTACAATAAAGGCAAAGGGATGTTGCTGCAGCCCCAAGCCACCGCAGCCTGGGGTTGGAGCAACCCCAGGAACCCAGGCTGCAGTAAGAGGGGATAGGTGAAAAAAAAAAATAAAAGAAATAAAAAATGTAGCTGCAGTAAAGGTAAAGGGTTGTTTGATTATTTTTATTTTTTAATAATATAAATGATACTGCATTTAGTAAATGATGTACTGCATTTAACAACACCTGAGAACTTAGAGTAAATTATGTACAAATTAAGGAACAACTTTTGTGAGTGCATGCTCACCTTTTATGTTTTTGTTTGATGTTAGTATTTATAGAATGATGTTTATGGATGGCATACAAAAAATTTGTCAACTCTTGGGTTGTTATACGGAACACTCAAAACTGATGGTCACTTTCCATTAGAAGCCAACCACAAGCAATCATATTACTGTTTTTGAAAATTAAAACACATCTAAATATGGATATACTGCTACATCATAGCCTACATTTTTCCTTAATGCAACATTCAATAGGTTTGCACTAATTCATAGGATGTTCCTTTTTGAGTTTTATGTCAGCTAAGAAAGAATCATACAACAAACTATGTAGATGTTTATCTTCTAGCTGAATATCTGACTATGTTTTATGGAAATACTGGTAAAGGCTATTCTTTTTAGTTTAGTTGACAAGGATTTTGTAATTTAATGTATCCTACTACTTTTTGAAGGCTCTAATCCAATAGCAATCAGCGAGGCCATGTAGGATATTTCTAAGATAATGTAATATCTTTGGATTACTTGAATCTGATGACTATATTATGTTTACTAGTAAAATAATTTTCTAGAACCGTTTTATGGATAACGGTAGAGCATGCCATTTAGGCCCACGTTTTACCTCTTCTTTTTAATATTATAAATTTTGTATATGTGCCGTGAATATTGTAAATATGTAAGTAGTGAAGCATTGTAATGCTATTATGAAACTTTCTATTTTATGTGACATATACAATTTTTTTTATCAAAGTTACATCAATACGAACTTGTGGCAACTGATTATCCACATATGCATTCCTTATTAAAATTAGCGCTTTCACAATCATTACACTTTCATTGTAATAATATGTGAAAAAAAGGCAATAGTAGTCCACAATCTTTACCTCTGTTTCAAATATAGTCCACAATATTTAATATGTATCAAACATAGTCCACATTGTATCCATTTTGTTTTAATTTCAACCCAAAAGACAAAAATTGTACCAAATTAACGGTCAACGAATTTGACCGTCAGTCAAAGGTGGATTTGACCTCCTAAAACCACCCCTAAATTAGTCTATATTAAAGATTGTGGACTACATTTGAAACATGGGTAAAGATTATGGACTACTATTGTATTTTTTTCCATATTATTTAGGAATAACACATTTGTCTTACTTTTGAAGATATTGACAATTTTGATTCCTTTTACTTACTATAGGAGTTTCCCAAGTCACAACAGATTATGTTACAATTGTATTATATTCATCTCAAATTTGCATTTTTAAAAATTAATTACTCTCTCTGTTCTATTAGAATAGTCCACTTTGAAAAAAAATTTTGTTTCAATAGAAGAGCCAATTATAAAAAAAAAATTTCTCATCATACCCTTAATAATATAATCATGTATGGTTCACAATTATCCCATACTTAATAAGTACGGATAAAATTGGAATAAATAGTGTCAAATTAGCTATTTTTAGTTGTTGTTCCTTAATATTTATAATAAGTTGTACATTGGTCAAAGTGGACCCTTCTAATGAAAAATTAGACTCAAACTTGTAAAGTTTTCTATAAAGTACCCAAACAACCTGAAAATCTTCTTTAATCTTTGAAAGTGACTAAAACTATCAAGAACTTCAAATGTAACATAGAAAAATGTCAAATTCAAAAGAAAAACAAAACAAAAGTATTACGAAATCAAACAAAAGTTTCATAACTAAATATTTTCTGTGAGATCTCGTAAAAGTTTTCCCTAGGATTGGCCGTAGGTTGTATTTTATGTAAATTATTTTAATTCCAAATATACGTATAGTTATGGACTTGTATGATTTTCTTGAGAATTTTAATGAATGAAAGCTTATTTTTTGATCATAAAATTTTAATCTTTATTAGGATTAAGATGTTAGCAATAAGGTTAAAATTATGTTTAAGTAATAAGTGTTAAAGTACTTAAGTAATAAAAATAAAGAATTAAAAAATAAGTGAAAAATGGGATAAATGGGGACTGACCGGTTTTACCCAGTCCGAGAGTGGGTAAAACAAATTAGAGTGGTTTTACCCAGTCCACAAACTGTAAAACCGATTGCAATGGATAAGGGATCAATTTTACCCGATCGTGGAATGGGTAAAACTGATTCCACCACTTCACGGAGCAGTTTTACCCGGTCTCTGAATGGGTAAAACCGATCCGGAGATAAGATAAAATATTTCACCACTTGAGTGAGCGGTTTTAACCAATCCGAGAGCGCCGATCTGGGAAAATGACAAAAGTACTCCGACCGAATTTACCCAATCTTGGGACGGGTAAAACTGATTGGAACGGTTTTTCCCGATTCCCGAACAGGTAAAACTGATCGGGAGCTGTAAATGAAAAAAATTAAATTTTCAAGATAATCACGAACCATTTGGCGTATTAGGCAAAGATTGCCTATAAATAGGTACTCCTCAGCCCTTACAAACTCATTTCACTCTATGCAAACTCAAACCAAAAAGAGAGGGAAAAAGAAATAGGAAAGAAGGAGAATAAGGAAAAAGCTAGGAAGCTAGGAAATGAGGAATTTGTAACAGGAATTCGACTCCACAACGTGGATTTCGTGCTAGGGAGACTCAAGAGCATTGAGGTAAAACGTTTTATTCGTTTGTGTGTTAGGAAAATGGAAAAGATGCATGAAAATAGGAAAAATGAAGTTTTAGAGATTTTGATTCAAAATCTTTATGATTTTACGTTGGTTAAGTGTTAGGGATTGATAGGAATGTTGTAAGTGCTGTAGGATTGATTTTGAACAAAAGGAATCAAAGGAAACATGTTTTCAAAAGATTTGATCAAAACCCGAAGCTAAAAGTTGAAGAAAATGTTTTCTGGAAATGAGCGGGTAAAATTGATTGTCCAATCGGGTAAAACGATATGACACTGAAAATTGGATTTTTGAATATTTTAATTCTTTTGTTTATTTTGTTATAATTCCTTTTATAAATCTTTACTAAAATTATTGTAACAATCATTTAAAGGAAACTGAATGTGCACTGATGGCATGTCATTGTGATGGCATGTTTTACAAGCTTTTAAAATAGGGCAAATGACACCAGTGTGCGTTTGGCCACTCATCTTTCTAAAGTTATAATACATAAACAAAGCACATCAAAAATATTCACAAACACATAGGCATCCAAGAAAATATATAAATGCGAATGAACTTTTCAAATCTCAAAACATTTCACACATTATTTTAAAGGGCAAATGATACCAGTGGCCACTCAACTATTTGCAATGTTCAGTTTTGGTCACTCATATTTTTTGTGCGCGTGTTTGGCCACTCATCTTTCTAAAACGTGTCTCTGAATTCATTCTGCCAAACTGCGCTCAAATTTGATGGAATCCGTCCAACTGTCCTCAGCGCATTACAAACAATCTCAGTGATCGAAATCCGGGCAGACTCCCTTGAGATTTCATCAAAATCCTTCACTACAAATATGAACGGAACTTTCTCATCCTTTTCCCAATAAGCCGCCTTCTTGGGATCAAAATTAGTCGCTTTCTTCTTCAATTCCACAACTCTCTCATCAACTTTTGCACTCAAATCCCCACGGGTCGTGTCACTTTTCGCTTCCTTTAGAGGACTCTTCTTAATCTGGGCTTCTTTAATTTCAGCTGAATTGGCCTCTTTCAGCGTAACTTGATTAGGATTAGGGGTTTGCGAACCCAGCACTTTTGATTCTTAGGTCTTCGCTTCCTGGGGTGAGGATTCTTGTTCGGCTGCGGTGAGCTTCTTTTCTTGGCACCTTGGCAACAAGGATTTCGAAATGCATTCGAAGGTTTTTCCCCCATGGTTCTGAGATTGACGTTTGGACGGATTTTGACATAATGGGTTTAGAGACACGTTTTAGAAAGATGAGTGGCCAAAAGCACACAAAAAAAAAGATGAGTGACCAAAACTGAACATTGCGAATAGTTGAGTGGCCACAGGTGTCATTTGCCCTTTAAAATAATGTGTGAAATGTTTTGAGATTTGAAAAGTTCATTCGCATTTATATTTTTTCTTGGATGCCTATGTATTTGTGAATATTTTTGATGTGCTTTGTTTATGTACTAAAACTTGTGTTTATACATGGGACGCCCTACCCCGACCCCCCGTTCCCTCGAATCCATTCCCGACAAGGAAGAACAAGATGGGTTGAGTGGGCGTCATTCAGTGGTCGCGCCCAATAATCAATACAGATAATAAATAAGAATTACTATAAAATTGTATTTATTACCCTAGCAGTTCAAGCACTTCGTGGCAGCAGAAAAGTAAAGATAAAGTCTGATCGAGGACAGTCATAGACCAAATTATCCTCCCAAAATCATAATTGTACTTAGTCTAACTATTACAGAGTTCTTGTCTTTACTTCTTTTGTTTGCGCCCATCGGCCTTACCTCTATCGTCACTCAAGTCAAGCCCTAGTAAAATAATAAGATGGAAAGGGGTGAGTTTCACTAAACTTAGTGAGAGACCTCGGGTTTCCTTAGGAAAATTCCCATCGTAATTCTTTAAATAACAGGCTGAGTAAGCGAGTAAAGAGTTCATGAATATATCTATATACCAGCAGAATTATAGGCATGCATGGAAAGCAGGTAAACAAGTCAAGCACGTCAAGCAAGTTGAGCAGGTCATGTAGTATAGGTAAGCATATAGCAAATACTAACGTAGGCATGGCAGCATAGATACAACATTTATATGCAACACATTTGAGTCACTATACTCCTAACGGGCAGATAGCACCGTCTAGCAATCTCATATTAAAGCTAAGTCAGAATCTATTCAAGTATCGGGTTGTTCTTGTGTGATGGTTTGCAAAATACATCACCCCACGGCAGCCGTATTGGTAGAACCAGGTATGCTCGAAGGCAAGGTTTTTGGATCCTTGGCCTTTTTCCAAATCGGGCCAAAATGGGTGTTCCTCTCATATAGAAGGAGTGTCGGCTCCCAGTGACACGTCTTTCATCGACAAGCCCTACTAGCGAGCAAGCAACTACTATCTAGTCAAGCGGGAAGACTAAGTGCCCAAGTCTTTCCAGGTAGGTCCTTATGACCTATTTCACGCTAAGGTGATCATGGCATCCCTAGCATGCTTCATACATTTCTAGAGGCAATCATGCAATCCTAGATGTCATTATCATGGGTCGGGCTTAGTCCTTTCTTGGCCGATGCATAATGTTTGTATGTGTTCATGGGCATACATCTCTAGAGGCAATTATGCAATCCTAGATGGCATGTAATTAACCCTGAGAATGCACCAACCTTATTGGCTACTATGTCATGCTTTTAGATATAGGTGCATGCAATCATAGGTATTCAAATGATCATGGCAAGTCATGTACATTCAAGTCAAGTCCAGTATGGCATAATCATGGCATCATCATGTTAAGCAAACATGTATACACACTTAGCAATCATGCAATCTAGGTGTGAGTGTAACAACGGTTGACTAGATCGATTCACGATCAATGGTCAACTCCTGCAAAGCGAGTGTTCTAGTGTGAGTTATTAAAGTTTGATTTTGACTTTAGGTCAACTAAGTTTGACTTTGACTTTTAGGTCAACTATGTGTGACTTTGATTTTAGGTCAACTATGTTTGACTTTGACTTTAGGTAAACTATGTTTGAATGTCAAGGTCGAAGGTCAAGGTCAAGGTCAAGGTCAATGGTCAAGAGTCAAGGGTCAAGGTCAATGGTCAAAGGTCAAGGTCAATGGTCAAAGGTCAATGGTCAAAGGTCAAGTCTCACTTAATGTCAAGTTTATAATTAAGGTCTAGTTTAAAAATAAGGTCAAGTTTCAAGTAAAGGTCTTTCTCAAAACTTTTTTGGTCATTTCTGAAAATAGGGTATCATCGTTGTCAGGAATCAATCTGTTATCATGAATCATTGTCAGGAATCTGTTATCATGAATATGTTGCCAGGAATCAGTGTTAGGAATGTATGTGTTATGAATCTGCTATTATGAATATGTTGCCAAGAATCATTCTCAGGAATCTATGTGTCATGAATCTGCTATTATGAATATATTGACAGGAATCTATGTGCTTAGTTTGTATACTCAAACTTGTGATTGTTCATGTATGATCTATTGTCAGGAACCTTTGTCATAAATCTGTGTTAGGAACTTGTGTCAGGAATCTTTATCAATGAATGCTTGAACTACATGAATGCGGAATATATGTGTGAATGCCGAGGTGAACTATCAGATGGTTCATCATTCATATAGAACTTTGATAGCTGCCCTTCATCCTCATTATATGTCTGTGATTACTCTTGGGCTGATATGATAATAAAAGGGTGCCTAGTCTAATTTAATAAATTTTGGCTCAACAAATTTTATTTCTCAACCAACCCAATAAGTTTTTATGGGCCTAATATTGCAGGGAAATTAATTTTTTCCAGATCCAAATCACACAATTGTACCAGCCTTGACCCAACCATTTTACCAAAGTGCACAATTGACCCAACCAGCCCAAAACATTTTCCCCAAATTAATATCATACCCTAACTTTTAGTTAATAAAAACTAAATTAAAAGAAATGGATACTTTAAGTACTAAATTGTAATTTGCAATAAACTTGTGGGGTGTACTCATCTTTTTGTCTCTTTAAGTTAATTTGACTAGAAAATAGTGCATCTCAACTAAATTTTATGAAAATATATGAAAAGAATGAGAAGTATTACTATATAAGGACTTAATTGAAAGAAAATGATACTTTGAACACTAAATTATAATTTACAATAAATTTTAAGAACTTAATTGAAAGAAAATGATACTTTGAACACTAATTTACAATTTCCAATAAATTTTAAGGACTTAATTGAAAGAAAATGATATTTTGAACACTAATTTATAATTTACAATAAATGTTAAGGACTTAATTGAAACTTTGGAACGACTAACTTATATTTGATAATCAATAAAATTTTGATTAGTTATATTGGGTACAATGTATAATTATTGGGGTGCCATAATAGTAAAAATAATTTAAAAGAATACGTAATAGGGTATCATTTCACATTATTAAAAGTTATGGGGAATATATAAAAATTTTAGGGTGCCTTATTTTTATTTTTTAAGTAAATTCATTTGGTATTTAATTTGAGTTCTATAAGTTAAATTCAAGTCACTTATTGGATTAGTGGTTGATGGTTGTGTCTTTTTCCTAGTGGACATGGGCTCAATTCCTTGCAAAAGCAAATCTAATTTTTATTTTTTAAGTAAATTATTTTGTTATTATATTTAGGTTCTGAAAATTAAACATAAATCACTTGCTAGTTTAGTGGTTAGAGGATTTCCTATTCTTTGAAAGGACAAGGCTTTGAATCCCTTTGGAAACAAATTCAATTTTTATTTTTAAAGTAAATATTTAGTTATTATATTTAAATTCTGAAAAATGAACATATATCACTTGTTGGTTTAGGGGCAAAGGTGCATTTTTGCCACTAACGTTCTTCTCAAGGTCTAATTTTGCCACTAATGTTTTTTTAGGTCCAAAAATGCCACCAACGTTTTTAAAAGGGTCTAACTTTGCCACTAATGTTTTTTAGGTCCAAAAATGCCACCGAAGGTTCCAACTTTGCCGCTGTATCTTTGTCACTTGCTGGGTTTCATATTGCATTTCCAAAACTGGAAATTGCAGAACCTTGCATTTATAGAAAGAAAGAAAGCAAGCAAATTAAGATGCTAAAGGATTCCCGACGATCTGCACCAACCCAGTCAATTAATTGCTGCTGTATTAAAACAGCAGTAGCAGCTTCTGTGCCTTCTTCATTAACCCAATCAAGAAAGGAATTTTGGAAAACCTTGGAAACAGAAAAGCTTATTACCAACAGGGGAGTCCACCATGGCAGTAAGCCCTCCATTAACAAAAGGCAACACCAGCCCAAAACCTTGCAGAATATCTGAAGCTTCAAACCGAAATAACGGTTCAAGGCAACTGTCAAACCTAAATCTTGCACAAAAGGCTCCAAAATCTATTTTGGTTCATGGAAAATAAAGGTCTAAGAATCCAAGCTCAGAACAGACTCTGAAAGTAGCAGTAAACCACCTTCGTCTTCAGTCATTCTCGTCATTCTCTTCTTCCTCCTGAATCTCCCTTCTTTCTCCTTCGTTCTTGAACCACCATTAACAAATAATTTCCTTAAAATGGAGACAAAGATACAGGGCAAAGTTGGGACCTTCAGTGGCATTTTTGAACCTAAAAAAACATTAGTGGCAAAGTTGGACGATTTTAAAAACGTCGGTGGCATTTTTGGACCTAAAAAAAACATTAGTGGCAAAGTTAGACCTTGAGAAGAACGTTAGTGGCAAAAATGCACCTTTGCCCTTGGTTTAGTGATTAAGGGACTTCCCATTCTTTAAAAGGGCAAGTGTTCGAATCCCTTTAAAAGCAAATTCAAATTTTACTTTTTAAGTAAATTGTTTAGTTATTCTATTTAAGTTATGAAAATTGGAACATAAAGTACTTATTGGTTTAGTGGTTAAAGGACTTCCCATTATTTAAAAGGGTAAGGGTTTAAATCCCTTAAAGAGCAAATTGTAGTTATGTTTTTTCAAATAAATGTTTTTGTGACCGAATAATATATTGGTCACCAATTTTGGTAACCAATGTGTTGAGTTTTTAGTGGGCTCCTTTCAAAATGTGTCACATTTATAATTTTAATGGGACCCCCTATTGCATTGGTGACTCTAAAAAATTTTGGTCACCTTATTCGGTCACAAAAAGGCATATATATATATAGTACCCCGAAAAAGCCAAATACTAAGGGGACTATTGTATTTTCAGTCATTAATGCGGTCACTAAATGATCAACACTTTTTATGGGACCCACCAGAATATCACATTATGGTGCCCAATATCTCCATTGGTCACATGCCATGTGTAATTTTTGTTAAGCATATTACTCATTTAGTGACCTCTAACAAATTGGTCACCAAAGTTGGTCACCAATTTTAAACCGTTCAAGTGGATCCAGTAAAAGTGTATCTTAAACGTTACACATTAGTGACCAACACAAAATTTGGTCACCAATCACACACACTAAATCTAAAATAATGCGTGGGACCCATAAACTGGAAATTATTACCGTGACCAGCGTATTTTTTGGTCACTAAATTTGTCACCAAACGTGGCCCCAAATAGTTTCGTCCACTACATTTGGTCACCAATTTAGTGACCATTTTGTTGGACACCAAAACACTAACGGCCGGCAACTTCATGACTAAAATTTTTTCGATCACTAAAATTGGTCATCAAATAGCTGAAATTTGGTGGGAATTTCTCCCCCCATGGCTTTGGTGACCGATTTGGTGACTGACTATTTCAGATGGTCACCAAAAGCTGCCCCAAATGTAGTTTGAGATGACTAAGCAAAATATGGTCACCAAAGGGTATATTTGGTGACCCCCAAAATTCCGGTCACCAAAGGCCTTTTTTCTTGTACTGTTTGCCTAAGACTAGCAATTGTATCTTTTGCCCTATCCTTCCTCAACGATTTGAGATCTTACTCAAGACTCCATTTGCCTAGACCAAAGGACTTTTGCTTGATCAACCTCTTGATCAAGACTTTGACAAAAAGCCTAACTTAGCTCTAAGCTAGGACCTCTACCCTTTGCCTCATCTAAACTCTTGGATAGGACTTTAACCCCAATGCCCAACTTACCTCAAATTGGGACTTCTACAATTGGCCAAACTCAACCTCTTGAGTTGGGTCTCTCCTTCTCATCTTGCTCCCCATTTCTTCTTGCATAACTTTTTACACAAGAGCTTAGGACTTGCTTAATACAAGTTGCCTACACTCAAACTCTTGAGTTAGGACTTTTCTAGATGTGTTTACAAATAATGAAAGCTCCACAATGGAGTTTACCAATGACACAACACTTTGGGCACAATGGCCTCTTTCTAATTCTACCTTAACAAGCTAATTTGACAATTGAATGTATGAAATAAAGTTTGAGGATGTTTCTTAACAGTAGTAGAAACAACCCATTCTTTATTGTGGAATAGTTGTAGGCTCATTCTCTTCAAAAACTTCGAGTAGAATGACATTTTTCACCTTCCCACCCCTGTTCTCCAAGTCTTTGCCTAATCACTTGGGCTTGTCTGGAGCAACTCTGTACAAGTTCATTGGGATATTCTCTCAATTTCCTGACTCTATTGCGTGTCATTGGCCCAATGATATCTATAAGTGAGTCTATTTGATAGGGATTTGGATTATGAAGCATTGTTGGCTTCTGTGTAGCACTCGAGCTTCATGTGTGGACTCACCTGTATGCGGACTTGTCGTTTGGGATGACCTACTTAAGTTTCTCAGCTTTTAACCCTTGAAAAATATTTTTCATTGGAATTATATATTTTTCTCAAATTTAACAACTTATTTAAATACTAAATCATATCAAAATTCATTATTAGAAAATAAAAATAAAAGAAAATTCTTCAATAAATTTTAAAAAAATTATAGTTGTTGTAGGATATAAAAATATCTCTATCGCAAATAGATTAATACACAACAGAATAAATAAAACAAACAATGAAATAACACATAACTTAACGTGATTCGATTTCAAAAGATCTACATCCACAAAATTCACTATATCATCAATCACATCAACGACAATACAATATCATAGGCATAAGCATGAACACTTAATCTCTTATGACCTAGATCTAACCCATAAACCATCAACGAGACATAAGCATAATCACCCATCTCTTATGATTTCGACCCCAATAACAACACATCGCAATACACAACTCGGAGGCAAAGAGCCGAAAGGCTGCATTTCTGACCTTTCAAACTCTTAACTCAACTGAAAATAATACCCTCTGGAATCTTTATATAGACCCATAGTTACCCAAATCCTTCTCAAAACTAGTTTCCCAAACTAATCCAAATTGAAAACAAACTAAACAAATAATTATTAAATCCTACTACACATAAAATTTCTTAATTAAGTTTGGTTTGATTTTTCAACAGTTGCCTTTTTAAAAATAAAATTAGAATAACAATATAGATATATCTTTAAAAGAGTGAACAAACTTAAATATACTTTTACTTTTCCATTGTGTTCGCTTTGGTACCTATACTTTTTTTTGTAGCCACGAATGTACCCATACTAATCTAAAGGGGCCAAAAATGTACTTTGCCGTTAACTCCGGTCAGTTTTGACGGAATTGCTTTTTTTTTAGGGGTATTTTCGTCCTTTCACTATTCATCTTCACTGTTCATCTTCTTCCTCCCCAAATTCCTACACCCTTCCTACTCTGCCACCGTCCGCCTCTTCTCCATCCAATTATTAAAGAGCAGAAATAGCAACATCAGCTAAACAACAACAACCAAAAAGAAAATGGAAAATGAAGCGAAGAAACAAGATTTCCTAGAAAGCTATGCAAACGTAATCATCAAAGGCTCGATTACAGGGTTCGATTGACGAAAACGACGACGATGGGGAGGGAGGAGACGACGGAAGCAGGGATCAATTGCAGAACTGAAGTTCCGCAATCGAATTTATGAGTTTTGGTTCTGCAATTTTTTTATTGCAGAACCGAAGCTCTGCAATCGAATTGCAGATTGGTTCTGCAATAAAAAAAAATTACAGTTTTGATTGCAAAATCGAAGCTCTGGAATCAATTTGATTGCAGAGCTTCGGTTCTGCAATCAAAAAATTGCAGAACCGAAGCTCTGCAATTTTTTTATTGCAGAACTTAAATTGCAGAGCTTCGGTTCTGCAATTAAGAAATTGCAGAATGGCAAAAAAAAAAGAAAAAAAAAAGAAAAAAGAAAAACAGCAATCGGAAGACGATGACGACGATGATGGGAGGGAGGAGGACGACTCGAAGACGGGAGGGAGGAGGACGGCTAAAGCAGGATGGAGGGAGAAAATTGGCAGCCGGCGGTGGGGGAGAGACATAAAAGAAAAGGAAAAAAAAAAAAAAAAAGAGGAAGAAAATGATGAACAATGAAGGGACAAAAATGCCCTTGAAAAATGGCATGTGAGTTGCATGTGATGACAATTTCGTTACATTTAACGGTGAGTTAATGGCAAAGTACATTTTTTATCCCTTTAAATTAGTATAGGTATATTTATGGCTAAAAAAAAAGATTATGTACCAAAGCGGACACTTTTAAAAAGTAAAGGTATATTAAAGGTCGTTCACTCTTTTTAAAAACTGTAAAGTTTAATCTAATTCTATGAAAAGACCTAAAAATATTTTCGAGAGATTAAGGAAAAAAAAGCCAAAGCTTTTGTCATTTGCCTATCACTACTAAAATCTTTATTCCATATTAATAACTTAAGAGAATATATAAAATAAAGTCAGTAACTTGTTTTACATTTAAATTTGTAAAACTTCATGCCAAGCCTGAAAACAAGTAAAATTGTCAAATTGAGGCCGAATTTGAAAATTGAAAACAAAAATCCATATTGGGCCGAAATAAAAATAAAAATAAAAATCGGCCGGGCTGGGTTTTGCCACTTTTTGGGCCACTTCATTTACTGACGGTTTTGAGTCTTTTGACTAGTTTTAGCCATTTCCTAATTAATTTTATACCGAACCGGCTTTGTTAGTATTTAGAATAAAATCGATTTAACATCGCAGTACAAACTAACATGTTATGGATTATGAATTTTAAGATACAACACTTATAATAGTCAATTTGTTACAATTTATTTCACTAATGTCTTTACTTTCTAAGTATAAATTAATTATGAATAACACATTATTCTATTAGCTAGAATATGAAGAGTAAAAGATCTGAAAGTGGACTATTATGTTAAAAATGGAGATGAGATATTTTGTTTGCTCATGTACTATGTATTTCCTGTCCATCCTCTCGTAATAAAAGATGAAACTCTTATGTCACATGATGGGCCGGAGTCTTGAGATTTCCTGTAATTGGGATATCTGTGCAAAACTTTTGGTTTCCCTTGATTTTTTCTCAAGACTTGATTTCTTGTTTTGAAACGAGAAAATAAGAATGGAGATGGCCGGTTGACCGATGATTGAGTCGTAAAACAAAAGATTTAACGTGTGATTTAATATTTGAGTGGTAGAAGAAGATGTTAACTTACTTATTTTATTAAATTTCAAGAAAGAAAGATAAAGTAAGAATTAATAATACTCCGCAACTTTTATTTTTAAAAAGTTAAATGGTCACTGATGTTGGATATATAAAGGCTAGTGTTATTGCCAGATCAGTTTTTAGCATACAGATCAAAACAATTATGTTGTTACTAAAATAATACTCTAGCCATGCTATTCACTATTGGAGGCTGGTTTTCGGAAATGAAAAATTGAAAGTTAAAAGAAATTTGTCGAGGTTCGAGCAAGGGCGAGAAATTAGTAGTTTAAAAGGAAATCACAACTTTTATAGAAAACAAATATGATGGATATTTAAAGAGAAAATGAGTAGGTAGTAAAAACCCACAAGTTTTAAAAGGAAATATGTAAATGTATACTTTCAATTTTGACTTTAAATACATGAGTATATGTAGCCTAGTGGTAAATTTAGTGTGCAGGAGTCAAGTGCTTTTGCAGGCGCGAGTTCGATCCTTACTGTAGGAGCAAGTGCAACAGGCACCCGCCTCCAATAACCTTAAAGGAGGTGGGTTTGAAGGGGTTAGCTGCCTCCAATACTCCCATACTCGGAGATTTGGAGGCGGGTGCCACAAGAACCCGCCTCCAAAACAGGTAGTTTTTAAGGGGTATTGTTGCACCCACCTCAAATAACCTTAAAGGAGGCGGGTTTGAAGGGGTTATTGGAGGCGGGTGCCTGTATTGGAGGCGCCCTCATTAGAAGCGGGTGCCGGGTCGCGAAACCCGCCTCCAATAGGGGTTAAAGCCCGCCTCCAATAGGCAATTTTGGGGTAGTGCTTCACTCAAGTTCTATGTTGTTGCAAGCGGTGGTGTGGCAGTTGTTTGTCCAAGGAAGGCGATGAAGATTTGTTCAAAAGAAAGAGTTTGAGATATAATTGGAGTTGTGTTAGTCTAAAACTTGATTTTAAGGAAACTGTGTTAGAAAATTTAAACCAATCTTAACTACGAAATTATATTTGTGCCCAAATTTAATAATTACATGAATCGGTTTTGAAAAAAACTATTTTAAGAAGGATTTGGTAACGGTTGGGTCTATATAAAGAACACATGTAGTATAAAATTTAGGTGAGGTAAGAGATATAGAAACTTTTCTGTTATCTGCCTATGGGCATGAGACAAGAGTCTTTTGCCTTATTGATGTGTTGTTATGAGCGGGAGGTTTGTGTTTCTATTTATACCAGTTAATGTAATAGGTGTGTAGGTGAAGAAATTACGGCTTGCACTGCCTGTAACATGATTTGAAATTGTGGGTTAGTGTGGATCAATATAGATCAATTGAGATTGGACCGCATTAAAGTTGGTGTGTCTCTCCTTCCTATGTTTATTTATTCTGTTGCTTGTTAATCTCTGTGCACGATAGGAATATTTTTATATCCTATATTGAGAAAGAATTTTTGTTTTCTCCCGCTCTCCCTTTCTCTCTTCCTCTCAGACTCTAGCTTTCATCTTATCTAATCTTCTTCTCCCATCTCACATTAATGGGAGATGGGGAAAATAGTTTTTTTTCTTCTATAATTTTCTATTTAATTTATCTTTGTCTTCTATGATGAGAGTTTTTTGTACGTCATCTCATAGTTACAGTTCTCGTCTTTTCGAATAAACGAGTTCCCTCCCCTTATAAATAAATAGGCATTTATTAATTTCAAATGAATATCCAATCTGTTGGGAGATTTTATCAAATAATTAATGGCAGATTCGATATCGGATTCATACCTCTATCGGTACAACATTTTTCCAGTGCAATGACAATTTTTTATTTTACTAGTTAGATCTTTATGGATTATTACTTGTTTAGATATGTATAGATTTTATTTAGTTTATTTTCAAGTATTTGTATCTGATTATTATCAAATCAAATTATTCACAGTTGTATTAATGATTTTTTTCTTGATTAATGATATGACCTTTATTAAATAAAATAGAAAAGAAAGAAAGGGAGTAAAAGCATGAATGTAGAATGAATGGATCAGTCATGTAATTGTACCCAAAAAAAAAAAAAAAAATAGTCATGCACATGTAGAAGGTTCAATTCAATGATACCTTTAATGAAAGCTCTTTTAAAAGAACTGGTAAAATAAACTGCACTATGCACGGTGCCCTATAATATGAGAAATATATTATACAAAAAACTAATATATTTATGAGAGTACTAATTTTAATAGGGAATGGGTGTGCGGAAGTTGGCTCACGTTGGTATTGATGTAAACCCAATGTAAATTTGCTATTAGAAACTAAAGGATGAAATTTCCATTGTAGCATTACAATGTTTCAATGCCTACATATTTACAATATTCACAAAACATAACGAAGATACTACCAACAACCATACCAAAATTTCCAAGCAGGGGCGGAGCCACCTTTAAGACTGGTGGGACAATTGCTCCACCAACACACTTCAAATTTTCTTTTTTACTATATAAAATTTTACAAAATTTGTATTTTGCCCCACCAAAAATTAAAATAATAGGGGTAAATATTTGTAACAAATAATTTTGCTCCTCCACACCTTCGAAGTCTAGTTCCGCCACTGTTCCCAGGTAAAAATTTGTTCTAAATCAAATAAGTATTGACAATAACAAAGTTTATCTCCTGTATTGGAAAGAAGCAGTAGAATATGGGTGTAAATGGCATGCTTCACCGTATTTATCTTGAGATCTCTAAACTGTATCCATATATAAAATGTTTTAAAAGAGCAAAATATGTAGGTTTTTAGTGGAGAAGGACAACCATTGATATAAGAGAGTACGACCACCTATTTTACACCCCTCAGTTTCATCACATTTCCTACTTATGCCATAGCCGCCGGATGAAAAAAAAAAACGACCACCAAATGAATATGAACCCTTATATTTTTTTTTCACATCCCCCAATTATGTCATCATATAGATGAAAAGATATCTCCTTTAATTACAGATGAAAAGATGCCTTTATTCATTCCACATGGGAAAAATATCTCCATTGAGTTGGTTTTGCAAGCCACCCATAGTAGGAAGCAAGCATAACCGTTGGATATGAAGGACGACCACCAAATGAATATGAACATTTAGATTGCCTCACATACTCCAATTATGTCATCATATAGATGAAAGATTTGAAAGTATGACCGTGTCCTTGAAAATGTTGACTTACAACTGAATATGTATCTCAGTTTTGAAAATATATTTTTATAAATGAAAATTTCAAATATTAAAAATGTATTATAAATGTAAGGATCTGTTTTGAAAACGGTAAATATTTTTGGAAGAATTAGTATTGTGGAAGAATTACATGTATTATGATAATACATAAATTAATTACTTAATTTACATTATATATTATAAATATATAGAATATAATTTATGATATATATAATAAAACAAACTAATATATAAAAATAAAATAAAAAATTATAGCAACCATGGCTCATGGAGTCATGGGTTTGAGGGAGAATATAAGAAACAATATTTATGGATTAAAATGTTAAAACATCTGATGAATTTAATTACTAGTTACAATACATTTAACACATTGAGAAAATTAATTTTTAATATTTACAATTAAATAAAAAAAAAAGAAAATTAATAATTTGAACCCGAAAAAAAAAGACCAAAATTCGGAACTAGAATCGAAATCATAATTGAAACCAGAATTGAAACCGGAACCGTTCCCCCAAGGTTTTGTTTCTAATTTTTTTGGAACCGCAACCGACGATTCCAGAACAGGGGTCATGTCTACTCGTGAATAGCAATAGTACCATTGGTACCATTCACAAGTATTAGTAATATTCTCTTCACATATCACTTTAAGGATGAGAAAAACAAAGTAAGAAAAAACTAATACATTTTTAAGAAATGAAACTACTACTTAAGAAGATTAGCACCAAGAAAATTAATAAGTGAAAATAAAATTTGAAACTATACTCAAGAAGAGTAGCAATGATACTCTTTTAGAATATACTAGTGCTACTGTTAAATAATAGCAATGCTACTCTAAGAAGCACTAAGAATAAAGGTAAAAATAAATAAATAAATAAATAAATAAAAATTCTACTTCTACTCTTCAAGAGTAGCAATACTACTCAAGAAGAGTAGCATGCTATTGCTATTCTTGAAGGAGTATCATGCGACTTTTGAAGGAAGTAACTAATATCCGATATTCTCTTGAAAGAGTATGTGTTAGCATTTGAAGAGATAACTGATACTCCTTTAAGAATTAACTGATACCAAAATTCTCTAGAAAGAGAATGAGTTAGTTTTTTTCAAGAGGTAACTGATACTCGAAATTTTTTTGAATGAGTAACTCATAATCTAATTGATGTCTAAAAATTTTTTATTTTATTTTTAAAATATGTATATTTGCGTATATATGTGTGAATGAATGACACAACATCGCATGTATAAACTATATTTCAAAAAAACTACACCGCATCTTATTTCAAAAAAAAAAAAATCTACATTTCATGTATAAACCAGTGTCACCAAAGTTTTTGCTTTAGTACGAAATATAAAATGTGTTTAGAAAGAGAGAAATATATTATTCCCTCCGTCTCACTCAAAGAGTCCACTTTAAAAAAAATTTGTCTCATTTAAAGAGTCCACTTTGAATTTATTTACTTTTTATACCCTTACTAATATTACAATGTGTGATTCACAATTAACATTTACTTCTAAAGTAAGGATATAAGTAAAAAATATGGTGATAAATTACTTATTTTAGGTGTTGTACCTCACAACGTTGTACACACACCCGCCTCCAAAGGGGCCTGCACAGCCTTTGGAGGCGGGTGCATGTCCAATAGTTAAACATTGGAGGCAGGTGCCGGCTCCAAAGAGCTTTGGACATGCACCCGCCTCCAATAGCTAACTAATTGGAGGCGGGTCTTGTTGAACCCGCCTCCAATTAGAACTTTGGAGGCGGGTAGTAATTGGAGGCGGGTCATGTTGCACCCGCCTCCAATAATTCCCCGTAAAAAAAAGTTAATTTCTTTTTTTTTTTTCACTTTATGGCTTTGGTAGGAATCGAACTCGCGCCTACATATTTACTTAACTCTTGCACATTAAATTTACCACTAGGCTACATATACTCATGTATATAAAGTTAAAATCAAAATTATACATTTATATATATTTTTTTCTAAAACTTGTAGTTTTTATTACCTATAATTTAGTGCTTCTTTTAAAAATTATTTTCAACACTCAAAATTATCCTAGTGAATTATTTTTAAATTTATTTTCAACTTTCAACAGTCCAAAACAAAGAAAATTTTCGAAATAATATTCATTAAAATTTGTAAAAATGCACCATCCTCTAATAAACACGATATTGGAGGCAGGTACAAAGCCTTTTTTCGCCTTGAAGGAGATTTGGAGGCGGGTGCAATAACATGCACCCGCCTCCAATAGCTAACTAATTGGAGGCGGGTCATGTTGAACCATTATGTTAACAATTATTGGAGGCGGGTGCATGTTGCACACGCCTCCAGTAATTGTTATTGGTAACCCCCATGAGGGGAGCCGGGTGCGGGCACCTCCAAAGGGAGGCGCCCGCACTGGAGGTGGGTGCTGCCATGCGGCACCCGCCTCCATTGTCCCTTAGGACCCGCCTCCCTTAGGAGGTTTTGGGGTAGTGAACCTATAATAAGTTGTACACATTTAAAGTTGACTCTTTGAGTGGGATGGACGGAGTATATAGTATGCATACACTGCGAAACTTTTTCCAACTGGTTTAAACTTTGAACAAAATTGTATATGACCAAAAGACTATTCATTATGAAGTAAAATCATGTAAACTCGCCAACCACCTCGAAAGGGTTACAAGTATCTTAATTTAGTCTTAATAGGTAGTAACTTTTATCTTATTAAAAAAGCATGTTCTAAATTTCTAATGAAGAGGTGTAGTCCAAATTAAATGTGGTAAATCACGCTTTCAATTTAAGAAAGGAAAAAAACAAAGCACGCTCTTTACTCTCTAGCATACACTCATACGGTTGCTGGTTAGATCTCTCAAGATGATGGTAACAAGTGAAGACAAAAATTATACTCAATCTGTTCCAACATAAATTCACTTTAGAGTCGTACCTTATGACTTATAAACAGTTGTATTATTGGACCCTTTCCATCAGAAGAATCCAAGTTTGAAAACGTAAATATTTTTATGCGTTTAATGTATAGTACCTAAAATAAGTAATTTGTCACAATATTTCAACTTATGTTCTTACTTAATTTTTAAATATAAGTTTTTTTTTATTATTAACGTACCCCACATTTTATATTAGTAAGAATATAGAAAGTGAAAAATGAAAATAAAAATTGATCAACTTTTCGTTTGAAAAAAAAAAAGGTTTAAAAATAGGAGTTTTTCTAATGGGGTAATCGCTAATTATGAATTACCGTCGGTAGTTTGGACAAGAGAAAAAAGTGAATGAAAAGACCTTAAACAATAATCTTGCTATTCTAATTTCTAAGTAAAAGGCAGGGAAGGGTAGTGAGTGGCCCTTAGAAAAAGGGCAGTGATTAAGAAAGAAATGATTGAGTTGACTATTTGGATGTGTTTGGTGTGCGAAAATGTGAATGGAAATTAGGGACATCTCATTAGGGCCGTTCCTATATATTTACGGGCCCTCTTTTGTTTTTTATTTTTTCTTTTTTATTAAGGTTCTTATTGGATCTCGCAATTAAATTATTTCATCCAGTTGAACAGGGTTCAAATCTATAGTATTGTACCCTTTTATATTATCATAAATGTAAATATATATATATATATATATATATTCATCAATAATGCTTTTAATTTTTATTTTTTAAAATATGTATCAGGTTCAAGCTCATAATCTCAAGCTTATAAAACTCCCATTAACCACCACTCCAACCATCCCCCATCAATAACGCTTTTAAAATAAAAAAAAAATTTCAACCAAAAAGAAAATATAAAAATTCACTTAAAAATTGTCATTTATTTTTTGTATGTTTAGATGCAAAATCATCATCAAGTTGTCTATGTCTCCTTCTAAAAGATTATTTTTAATTGCAGTTAAAACCAATTTGTTTAGCCTGTCCTGCAATATATAGCTAAACCCAAAAATAATTTAAGTCACAATTAAAATATAGATATTCAAACACAAATTTCATAAAATAAAATAATATAATATATCATATTCAATTATGTCACGGTGAGATCCGAGGGTAAGGCCTTAATTTGAATAGCAGCCTATTCTATAAAAAATTAATCAAATTTTATTACGTTGAATGTAGTTTAGTGGAATGGCAAAAAAAAAAAAAAAAAAAAAGAAGAAGAAAAAGAAGAAAACGAAAAAGGAAAAAAACTCATTTGTTGTAAAAATGAGGCCCTGCGCATGTGCACAGATTGCACATGCTCAGGGCCGACACTGAATCTTATATCCGAGAATCGATAAATCATTCATTAAATGAATCATAAATTGTCTTTTAAAGGATATATAGTTTAAATTATTAGATTCCTGTACGTTTCAAACATGAGAATTTTAATTTTAGGAATCAAATGTCCATTCCCCCTATTTCCATTCCTGCGTGTCAGACACACCCTATATTAATATATTGACACTGCTAATTAATACAATTTTGCAATACCTTTCTGATTTATGTTTGCATTAATATTTTTCATCAAGAATCAATTAAAAACATTAATTAAATTGAGATTAATTTTTCAACCTTTTTTTAGGAGAGAACTATAATGACCCGTTCATATAGAGACAATCCTACTTATTCATATATTTTAAGGTAAATTTTAGATTAAATCATTCAGTTAGTCCCTTAACTTGGGTTGTTGTATTCATTTGCTCCTTTAAATTGAAAACGTTTTTATATCTCTTAACTTAAAATTTTAGTTTACGATGTTCCTGAACCCAAATTCTAACAATATTTGAGATATATTCATCTAACACGTAAGTTGTTTCAAGTTAAATTAAGATAGGAACAAAGTGATTTAACATTATTTGTTGCCTCTATTAATATGTGTGAATTTCACGATTAGTCAAATATAGTTTAAATGTTGCTGAAATATGGATTCGAGATCGATTTTGAAACAAAATTTGAAATTAAGGGATTAAAATAAATTAAAACGTTGTCAAGTTAGGGAACTAACCAAAGACAAAAGCTCAAACTAAGGGACCAATGAAGTGATTTATGCTAAATTTTAATATATTTTTTAGTAGCGAAAAGACTAAATTTCAAAAATGGTACCTTACATATTGTCTAAAAACTTTTTTGATCCATTACATTTTAAAGTAACTTTTTCAGTCCCTTACTTTTTGAAATTGAATTTCTTGGTCCCTTAATAGTTTTTAAAAAAAAAAAATTTATTTTACCGTCTTCTTCTTCCTTCCGTCGCACCTTAATTCTAACTAAATTCCTAATCCCATATGGTGGATCGCTGATGTTGAAGTTGTATGAGACGGATCGATGTGCTTCAAGTGAAGCAATTAATTATTGTATTAAATTTAGAAATACATTGCTTTTTTATTTTATTTTTTTATACCTAAATGTATTTGCGCTTTTGTCCTTCGGATAATGTGTCATGTGAGCAACACATATATAGACATAGATTTTTTTTTACGGATTGTAATTTGGGGACCAAAAAATTCAACCTTTGAAAAGTATGATACTTAAAAAAGTTTTTTAAAATTGTACAATATGAAAGAGACAATTTTTGGAATTTAGGGTCCATTTGATAAAAATTAATGCTTATATATGAATGCTGAATTAATAAAACACTTAACATCTTAATGCTGAAATATATTTTTTGAACCTCTGAATCGGAATATTTAATCACTCGATCATTTTGATAAATACGTCTGATCTTAATGCTAAAATATTAAAAATGTACCATTTTACCCTTACGTTGAATTTTTTTAATTTATATATACAAAATATCAAATTTTATAATAAAAGATAAATTATGATTAATGAAAAAAATAAGGAAACAAAATAAGATAAACACACTAAATTGAAATTTAAATACAAAAAGGTAATAATTTATAACAATTTATAAAAATTCAAAAAAGTGAAAAACAGATACACTGTTGTTGTATAAGAGAAATTAAAAATTTTAAAATAAAATCCATATATAATTAATAAAATTATGTAAGTAATATAAAACGTATAGTACAAATGAAATTTATAAAAATCGGTAAATGATATAATTTATTAAATAAATTTTATACCAAAATAAATTAAATTTTATCTAACAATATTATGATGAAAAAGTTTAAAATACATGGTATGCTAATGAAGAAAAAAATAAAATAATAATTTATTCAAAAATTAATATTTATAGTTACATTAAAATAAATAAAATAAAATGGGTAATTTCAGAAATGAAATATGAATTATTTAAAGAATTGTTACATAGAGTATTAAGAGATAAGTAATAGGATGAATTTTATCGCTTAAATTTTTTTAAGTAGTAATCATCAAAGTGTCTTACCAAAACACCCAACCATTTTGAATTGGCTCTTGAGCTATTTATATATGATAAATATCTACACTATTTTTTTAGTCCATAATTTTTAACAATACCACTAGGACACCCTTATATTTTTCTTTTAGTCCATAAGTTTTAATAATATCAATAAGACACCTTTTTTTTAGTCCTTAACTTTTAATAATGTCACTAAGGCACCATTAAATATATTTTTTTGCCCATAAATTTTAACAATGTCACTAAGGCACCATTAAATATATTTTTTGCCCATAAATTTTAACAATGTCACTAAGGCACCATTAAATATATTTTTTTGCCCATAAATTTTAACAATGTCACTAATACATTTTTTTTTTCTTTTAGTCCATAACTTTTAAAATACCACTAAGACACCCTTACATTTTTCTATTAGACCACAACTTTTACACTAATTTTTACAAAGACACCCTCATAGTTATGTTGTAACTCATAACTTTTAATAATGTCACTAAGATACTTTTTTTTTTTTTTTATAGACCGTAACTTTTAGTAATGTCACTCAGACACCCATGTATTATTCTTTTAGGACATAGCTTTTTGTAATGTCACTAAGACACCCTTATATTTTTCTTTTAGCACATAACTTTTAAAAATATCACCAAAAACCCTTATATTTTTCATGTTAGTTCATAACTTTTAACAGTGTCACTAAGGCACTCTTGTGATTTTCTTTTAGCCTATAACTTTTAACAAAATTACTAAAACACTTTTATATATTTTCTTTTCTAGTCCATAACTTTTAGTAATGCCACTAAGACACCCTAACATTTATCTTTTAGTATATATCTCTTTCATATATATCTAATTGAGAAATAACTAAAATAATTTTATTTTAGTCCATAACTTTTAACATTGTCACTAAGACACCCTGCTACTTTTATTTTAGTCCATAACATTTAACAATGTGCCCTTGTATTTTTTTGAATCCATAACTTTTAACAATGCCACTAAGGCTCCCTTATATTTTTTTTTCAAATCCCCAACTTTTAACAATGTCACTAAGATACCCTTGTATTTATCTTTTTAACTCATAACTTTTAACAATGCCACTAAGACACCCCCTATATTTTTCTTCAGTCCATAACTTTTAACAATGTCATTCCACTCTTGTATTTCTCTTTTAGCCCATTAATTTTAACAATGTCACAAAAACACCCTCGTATTTTTTTCTTAGTCCATAAATTTTAGCAATACATTAAGACACACTTATATTTTCCTAGTCCAGAACTTTTAACAATGTCATTATGGCACCCTTGAATTTCTCTTTTAGCCCATAACTTTTACAACATCACTAAGACACCCTTATAATTGAGTCATTATAAACTAATAATTTACCTTTTTGGTATATTTTGATGAAATTCATTTGTGATGCATCGTTTTTTAGTCGAATTAACTTAAAAAGACATAAAAAACTATTATGTCCCTAGAGTTTATATAAATTGCAGTTTAGTGTTTAAAGTACCAATTTCTTTTAATTTAGGGCATGTTCTTTTTGATTGGTTTGAGAACTATTTTGAAAACATGTTTGGAAAATAGTTTTATAATGTAAAAAGTGTATTGGAAATGTAAAAAGTAGATGCTGAATAGTAAAAAGTTATATTGGAAATAATGAAAAATGATTAAAATATATTAAATTTACTGTTAAAACTAAAACCGTTTTCAAAATCAAAACCAAAACCAAAACCAAAACCAAAAGAACAGGCCCTTAGTCATTATAAACTAAAAGTTTATCTTTTTTTGATATATTTTTATGAAATTTAGTTGAGATGCATAGTTTCTAAATTAAATTAACTTAAAGAGACATAAAAAAACCATTATGTCCCTAAAGTTACTCATAAACTGCAATTTAATACTTAAAGTATCATTTTCTTTCAATATGGTATTTATTAACTATTCTCTGTTCTATTAGAATGGTCCGTTGTGAAAATACTTTTTGTTTTAATAGAAGAGTCACTTTCAAATTTTGTAATTCTTCTATCCTTACTAATATGATCATGTGTGGTTTACAATTAGCCATACTTAATAAGTAATGATATAAATGAAATAAATTGTATCAAACTAGCTAATTTATATGTTGTACCTTTATACTCATAATAAGTTATACATTAGTTGAAATTGATTATTCTAATGAAAAAGATTGAATAATAGTTTAACTTTTTACACAGTTACATATAAATAAGTGTTGACATGTACTATTTGTCTATACTTTTTGTTAGTTTAATACAACACTTAAGGATACTCTCTTGTAGTATGTAGTGAAATTTTTGAAAATTATTTGTATCATTCAATTTTTCAAAATTATTTTTGTCTTAATTTGGTGAAATTTGAAAATGATTTTTTATCATTCAATTTTTCAAAATTATTTTTGTCTTAATTTGGTGAAATTTGAAAATGATTTTTTATCATTCAATTTTTCTTCTAAAAAAAATTATCACACAAGAAAAAAATTTGGGCCCATGAACTCTTGAATCTTTGAGAGTTCATTACCAAATCGTGAAATCACTTTGGGTGTAAAATTAGTTGGGGGTTACTGATAAATCGAGAGTTACAATTATTGAATTTGGTCCATTAAACCTCACGGATCTGAAAAAAAGGTGACTCTTATGGTTCGGTCTTCGGGTTTGGTAGGAAATTTGGTGGGTTTCTTCTTCTTCAACGATTTTTATTCCGATTTGGATGATTTCTTCACCGACTCATGGGTTTCAATTTCAGGAGGGAAATCATCAATGCTTGAATCTCCGGGCTGGCCAACGGCGGCGCTTAGACGGAGCATTTTGTGGATTGTATGACCATCGATATACCGATTTAGATTTGAAAATAGAGCCTTTCTGAACCGCCTAAAATGCTCAGTCGCAGCTCCTACGGGATTGAAAACTCAGATCTGGAGATGGGTTTTTGAGGAAAGCAAGTTTGGTTCCGAAATTCATCCAAGACTATGAGGATTCACCGAATTTCTTCTGCTCTTCCACTTTGGGTTTCTTCGAATAGGGTGCTGCTTCCGTCTTTCCAAAACTGGTGGGCTAAACTCTGCTGAAGAGATGGTGCTCCAACGGATTTGTGGTCGCCGGTGAAGACTGGAAGTTCAGGGGAGGTTGGCTGGGTCTTCTTTCTATTAAGGGTGGTATGGGGTTGAGCTCCGAGCAGATGTAAAGGAATGGCGCCAGTCTCCGATGGGGCTCAGATCGGGTCAACGGCGTAGGGTCGACGGCGGTACTACATCTGAACAAAGTTAGGCTGTGTTATTTTGACGGGCCTACGGCTGTGAATCTTCCAACGGTTTCTCCCTGAGTTATGGCGTCGGCGATTGGCAGGCATCTCCGATTATCTCTCTAACAAATTCGGGAGAAGGAATTGGTCGCCGGTGAGTCAGTTGCTGGAATCTGAGGATTTGAAGGTTTGCTGGAATGTTTGGTACTGGTTGGTGCTGGTAATTTTTTATTTCTTCTTTGGTGGCTTGGTGCATTTTCCTTGGCTGTTTCGGGAAATGTTTGGCTTTGTTCCTCTATTTTTTGCTGCGGAAATGGTATGAATATTGATTAGTTTTTGGCTGAAATGCATTGTGGACTTTAGGGAATTTTGCATTCATGCTTGGCTGTTCCAGCATGATTGTTAATTGATGGATTTTAACTTGTTAGATGGTAAATTTTTGGTTCAACTGTTTGTTTCTGAAGAGTCTTTTTCTTGAGTTGTAAGACTGGACTGAGTTTCGGGGTTTTGCTGCATTTGGCTTGGCTATTCCAGCCTTGTTATTGGAATATTCGGGTTGTGTGATGGAGTTTTTCTGCTCTGTGCTTTGAAATGTTCTGTTTGGGCTGGATTTCCTGAATTAATGATTTTGATGTAGAGTCAAGTGGTTGGCTTTGCAATTTGGAACTGAGCTGTTCGGATTATTGAAGTAGCTGAAATTTCGAACTGAATTTTTCTGGTTTTGTGTTCGGTTCTGGAAATAAATTTCAGTGCTGGTTTTCTGCTGCTGTGTGTCTGAAATTGCTGAGTAGAGTATGAATTTGTGCTGGAAAGTGATTTCTGGAAGAAGGTTGATGGATATCAGTTTTCTAAACTAGATTTTTGTGAAGTTAGCTAAATTTGTTGCTGAACTTAGCTGCTTTTGATCTCGAATTGTTAGCTGCTAGATAGTTTGTTTCTTTGTTTCTGTTTTGCTGCAATTTTCTGGAAAAGGCGCTGGTTTTGTGCTGTATTAGAAAATTTCTGGAATTCTGCTTGGACTTTGGAGGTGGAGGAGGTATTCGACGGTTGGATATTTTGCTGTTTAAGATAGGGCCTTGCCTTGCTGCCCCACTAAGGGCACTACGGTGCTGATTGCGTCTGGCAGTTAAGTGCAAGGGCCAATGCTTAATGGTTTTTGGTTTTTGCTTGCTGGATTGTTAAATTGGAAACATATTCGGAACTGCTAGATTGGTCCAGGTTGAAGGTTATGTTCAAGAATATTCAAGTGCTGAAATTGGAGTTCATGTGTTGGAATTCTGTTTTGACGGCTGTACGACTAAATTTCTTGCTGATTTCTGAAATTCTGGTTGCTGCAAATTGCTGGAATTTTGACGAAAATCTTGCTTTCGCTGGAATTTCTCACTAAAAGCTGCCTTATATTGCTGGATGTGGATGTGACTTTAGCTAGATTTGTGTTGCTGAATTTAGTTGCTGTGTTTTGTAATGTTCACTGCAGGAATTCAGGTTCTGGTTGGGATACTACTGGAACTTTTGGTGATGCGTGGTGTTGGAATTTCTGGTTCTATGGTTTGATTCGAAATGGGTCTGCATTTTGAATTGCAAATTTGGACTGATTTTCGGGTTTCAGCTACATTTGGCTTGGCTGTTCCAGCCTGAATAATATTTTCTGGTTTCTGGAATTAGGTTGAGATTTTGGTGCATCTTGTATGAAGAGTAACAATAGCTAAACTGGTTGTTAATCTCTGTAAGCATATTTAGAACCTTTTTCTCTTGAGTTCCTTATAACAAGTATGAAACTTTGTTCTCTAATGATTTGCTCAGTTTTGTTAGTTAGAACTGGATTGCATGTGGTGCCTGGCTTTTTAAATGACTGATTTGCAAGCCTATTGTTGCTTTTTTACAGCTAGATTAATGATGTAGTCCAATATGATGAATGTACCTTCTGCCATTGTTGAATGGATGTCAAGCTCTGGTGATTTCAGGTTTCTTGTCATTCATTTGCCAAGCACATTCATTTGCCAAGCAATTAGACTTATTTGCTCGTAGACTCATTTGTTCCACTTAGGGTGGTAGAAGACAAAAGTTTTTCTCTCACATTTGTTAGTTGGATATCGGTTAGATTGATTATGGTAGTTGGAAGAATCTTCGAGATTATTGTTAGTGGATTTATTTTAGAATTAGTTGAAATTAGCTTATTAATTGTATTACATTTTTATTGACAATTTGACAATGGGTTGTTGTCATTAATATTTGAATATTTAGCTTTTATTGATGGCATTTGTTGTCACTAAAATAATTGATTAATGTTAATGAAATATATATTCAATTAAATTTTTTGAATATTTAAATTTCTTTTGATAAACATTTCTTGTCACTAAATCTCGTCACAAAAATTGTTGACTTTCATAGTGACCACCATATTCTCGTCACTGAAATTCGTCACTGAAGTCTTTGACCATTTGTTTCCTACTGACGACTTTCTTTCGTCACTAAAAGTAAGTTACTTTTAGTGACGACTTTACACTTTTACTGACGCACACCTACTGACGACTTTTTTCGTCACTAATTTTAGTGACGACAGACTGGTCATCACTAAAAGGTAATCTTTAGTAACGAAGGTGCAAAAAAGTCGTCACTGGACCCTTTAGCTATGGACCTATTGTCGCGGTCACTTGACGACCCGTTTGTCGTCACTAAAGGGTTTAGTGACAACTTTTGGACTTTTGCTGACGACTTTTTGTTGTCATTAAATCCCATTTTTCTTGTAGTGAGTAGTGATTACCAACGACGTCGTAGTCGGAATAACTAACTCCCACAGAGATTATTTCTCTCGTAGAGGTCCCAAATGTTCGTTATGACATGTGAATAAAATTAATCTAAAGAAGAAATGATTAATTTTTTGTAGCACTTCACCCTTCTTTTCTACTAAAAAGTAGTTTCCTTGTCTTCTTGTGCAAACATAAATTTTCATCAATCAAGTTCTTAATTTTGTTGCATATATATTATATCCTTTTGAAAAAAAAAATTAGTTTACTTACATATAATCGATTATATATATATATATATATATAAATATATTAATTTTAAGATATGATTATTGTTCGTTATCATATTTTTTAAAAATATTTGTATGTTATGATAGTTTTCGTTGTTCTTAATTAATACGTCTTTTATATTTTTATTACATTTTTAACATTTAAAAAATTATTTTTTAAAATATACTTTAAAAATCATGATGACAAACAGATAAAAAATAAAAGACCCTTAAATATCACTCAATTTGAGATTCTGTTCGACTATGGAGGTGTAAATAGCAATAAATTTTTTTAGTGGAAGTCAAATAATTTTATAATTTACCTGTGTTACAATATAAATATCTATTAATAAATTTGTTTTTTTCTTGTAGGGGTCTGGGCTACATAATTAGTACTATCTTCCTCATCTGGTTTGTCCTATTGAAAGAGTCATGTTTCTAATACTAAAAAATAATATTATAAACATGACTTTTTTTTAT
This sequence comes from Leptodermis oblonga, assembly GCA_016801395.1. Lineage (NCBI taxonomy): Eukaryota > Viridiplantae > Streptophyta > Magnoliopsida > Gentianales > Rubiaceae > Leptodermis > Leptodermis oblonga. The sequence goes on from CM028760.1 coordinate 28,411,131, forward strand.
AGGATGGAGAAAATTAGATTTTCTGTCTGTCCTACCTCTATCTTCTCTTTTCACCCTCTCACAATGGAGGGTATGACCCAAACATCATATCACGGGGTTTACTTCTCTATTGTAAAAGGGTAAACATAAAAGATATGAATTATGGGTAGAGTAGACAGAAGATCTCATGAGGATGGAGGAAATACGTACTTTATTCAATCTAATATACCCAGGGTTGTTCACTTGACCCGCGATTCGGGTCAGATCGTGCAGATCCAATCTGAAATTTCGGTTTGGATCAAAAAAATTTCGGATCAGTTCAGTTCGGTTCCGATCCGAACCTTAAAAAAAAAAAATTAGGTGAAGTTTTAAAATACCTAAACTCTAATTCCATTATCTTCACTTTTCTCAATCCGCCGACGCCGACACCTTCCACTCCGCAATGCTTCATTGTTGCTTGTGGAAAGAAAAATCTGAAGCTTCTAAAAAATTCCCATCGATTTTCCATTGTCGTACTGCTTATAATATTCCCATCGATTAGCTAAAAAATTCGCAATGCCCATCGATTTCCTAATAGAAGAAATTGCATGCTCCCCAATGCTTCATTGTTGCTTGTGGAAAGAAAAATCTGAAGCTTCTAAAAAATTCCCATTGATTTTCCATCGTCGTACTACTTATAATATTCCCATCGATTAGCTAAAAAATTCGCAATGCCCATCGATTTCCTGATAGAAGAAATTGCATGCTCCGACCCAGAGAAAGGAAACCGGCATGCTCCGACCCAAAGAGGTATTGAAAATTTCCGGCTAGTTTGCGAACTTCATCTCGCCCACCCGCAGGTTTGTACGTCCTCCTTTAGGGATGAGTTTTAGCTTCGTGTTTGTGATGTGAGCTTGTCAATTTATTATAATTTGTAATTTGTGGGCAAAAGCATTACATGAATTGGATCCACTCCAAAACCCTGCACAGGATAAATATGACCCGATCTAAAATAATAAGAAAAACGAAGAAAAAAAAAACAATTCGGATCCGGTCCGAACCGAACCGATTCCGACCAATACGAATAGAGCCTGATCCGAACCGATCTGAAACTGATCCGACTCGTTTAGATCGGATCGGATTTCTCCATTTGAACAGCCACCTAAATTTGTTTTCTCAATTTTTTATTTGTTATTTATTTATTTTTGTTTTTTGGAGTAAGAGGTGATACCATTATCAATGTTAATCTTAGCAATAATCACACACTTTGACTACATTTTCAGTGACTGGACAGGTGTACTAGGAAGTGTAATTAAGTGGAAGTTGAAAAGATATGTTTTGTTGATTAATTATTTGAAGCATTAATTTGTGGTTAAATGGTTAATCAAATCATTCTGTAATTGCAAAGTCCAAATGACAATTAATTACAGCATCTCCTGACTTATATAATTTATTTTTTTCTACCACATCATATGATTGCATATATATAATAGGTGGCACATCTGGCTAAACCCCATTACCATTACAAGTTAAAACTAATGATCGATCCTAATTATTTCAATCCTCTCTTTGATTTGCGAGGGGAAAGTATGATAGCTTTTCATGAACATATATTCTTAGAGGAATGCTGATAAGGATGAGGACAGAGGAAGTAAGAATTTATCACAGGGTTACGATAGTAATTTTCCAAATTTCAAGGGGTACGTAATGTAGTTTCACAAAAGTTCGAGGCCAAAAGTAAAAAAAGAAAAGAAAATAATAAGTAATAACTAGCTAGCTGGCTATACATAATTGGCACTGAGTGATATATATATATATAGAGTTTAATATTTTTCAGGTTCATCCTGAAATAAGATTTATCAGGCATCTAATGACATTTTGCCAAGATATATGAGATTAATATATATTAAGTTTTCCCTTAATTAAGGAGCATGATTAACTTCATACTTCTCCTATTTATTAAGTATTCCCTTAATTAAGGAGCATGTACATTTTTGCATTGATATTCATTTTTAATAAATTAAATTTTATGTCTAAGGGTTCACTTATTTGTGTGTAGAGTATAGTTATTTTAATTTTTTAAAAATAAATATTTTTTCACTGATATTCAATTTAAAATAAATAAATTTTGTGATTAAGGGTTCATTTATTTGTATATAGGATATAGTTATTTTTAAAATTTTTTGATAATGCTTTTTTTATTTGTATTCATTTTTAACAAATTAAATATTGTGACGAAAGGTTCATTTATTTGTGTGTAGGGTATAGTTATTTAATTTTTTGATATAATTTTTTAATGAAATTATAATACACTACAAGATAAATGAATATTCCATCTAATTATATTTACGGTAAATGTAAAATTCGATTTTCATAACAAAAGTATACCATAAAATTAGAATATGTCCATTTATAAAAGATTAGGTGACAACATGTGAGTGGATATCTGGTGAATCCTGATATATCTTATTTCAGGATGAACCTGATAAATATTACTCCCATATATATATATATATATATATATTCCCATCTCTTTTCATAAGTATAAAAATGATTAACATTACAAACATGGAAAAGAAGGCTCATAACAAATGCCTCCTGCCTAAAAGTGAACAGACATATATGTATATATCACATTTTAATAAACATGATCTTTACAAAAGACTTACAAAAGCTTACCCCCTTTATAACCTTTATGGCATGCAATGCCCTTATTCTAGATCATTCAAATTTCAAATTTTGTATTGGCCAGGTCACATTATATATATATATAAATGTACATCTTTTGCCCTTTTTATTTGTATAGAACCTTCCAACCTCCACATGGGACCCCACCCAACTGAACACATATTCTTTTTCTTTAAGCTAAAGAGTAGCTAGTACTGTATATATATATATATATGCTGGGAAGGGTATTATAGTCATTTTAGTCACCAACTATTCTTTTGGTGATCTGGAAAAGTGAAGGAAGAAACATCTTTCATCAGCTCCTCAAAATCCCATTCCCCAACTCTCAGTTCATCTCCTTCCCAAAAACTCCCAAATCCACCAGCTGCTGCCATGTTTTCTACTTTCATGTTGTTATTAATGTTGTTTCTGTTATGATCACTAGGGTTTCTATCTACAAGATTACCCATTGCATCCGCCGCGGCGTTTATCGCCTCCAATGGGGGAGCAAAAAGTGGCCCTTCTCCTCCTGATCCTCCAATGTTGGTCCCAAAAATACCTCTGGTCTGATCATGATCATAGCTGTAAAGAAGATTACCAGCCATGGAACCTGCATGTGTCACATTATTATTGTTGCAGGGCTGTGCAATGTTGAAGTAATTATTGTTGGAACCATGCATGTTGAGACTTTGCTCTAGCATTGGCAATGGAGGGTTATGATCAAGCATGTTGCCAAGAGCCATGGATTGCATCGATATAGAAGAGGAAGCCGAAGAAGTCGAATCGATGTAGGCTCCTAACATGCCGCAAGTTTGTTCTTGAATGGAGATCAATCTCCCCATGACTTGATCTCTAGGCTGATCTGAGGATGAATCACTTGTATTTGGGGATGATGATGAGTTCTTGAGCCTCTTCTTTATTGTTGAGTTCCAAAAGTTCTTTATTTCATTATCAGTGCGTCCAGGCAAGCGTGCTGCTATTTGAGACCACCTTAATTCCAAAACAAATCAAATTAATTAATTAATTAATGTCATTTTCATTTTCTTTTTTATTTTTTTCAATTTATATATATAAATATATAATAATGTTAATTGAGAAAATATTTCAGAAAGGGTATGAAAAATTAGGGGTCCATTAATCGATTGAGGAATATATCACAGTCAATCTGTTAGAAAGGAGAAAATGAAAACGAAAGATGGTTTTTAGTTTAGGTGCATGGTTTTGCATGGTGCTTTCAAAAACCCTACATGGGAAAAGTGAGCCTATATAGCTAGATTCCTTAAAACTCCTCTCCAATGGCAGATTGATTGCATCAGTGTCTCTGTCAAAATTAGTCTTTTTTTTCCATGGGGAACTTAAAAAAAAAAAACAAAAAAAGCCCCATTTAATTATCTTTCACTAAATTTTATTATTTCACAAAAATTGATTTATTATATATATAATAAGAAATAATTAATTTCACTATCAAGCTAGTTAAAAGGAAAATAAATTAAAATGAGCAAGAGGGCCAAGGTCTTAGGACAAAGTAGAAATGCAGATCATTATTTTGTAAACATCAATTAAAGTATAATTAGTGAGGCCACGTCTGAGGTATGTGCACGTTTCGTACTACGTTTCTTGCATTTGAATATTACCTTGAAAATAGGCTTTTTTTTCCTCTTTGCTTTGATCTAAAGGTATTATATTTATATATATACACACATATATGTATGTATAAAGGTGATTTTTTTTTTCTTTTTCTGTGAGATAATCAACGAATAATTATACATCGAATAAATTTATGGTTTTCAATATAGGAGAGAAGTGTTGTCGAAACAAAAATGATTATGCTCATTGACCAATACTTCATGCATAAACCATCTTAATTATAGAAAACTAGACCTATAGTATAATGTGTGAGCTATTCTAATTAGCTTAACTAGAACTTGTTATAAGTCGTGGTGAAGTCAGAACAAAATCGACATATGAATCTTTTATTTTTAACACTTACATACCCTTGATCCCCCTTGATTATAAGTAATTTTCTTTAATATATTGTATAAATAAAATTTTTTCTATTCTTTCATATAATTAATTATCAAATCTAATAGTGAGTGTAAACAACTTTTTTTTCTCCTCTCTTTTCTATACATTATCTATAACAAAAACAACAACGTTTTGCACATTTTGAAACCTATATATCCTATTTTTCCCTTTGTTTTTTTCTCCCTCAAAAGTTCAAAAAAAGAGAGAAAAGCACACTCATTTAATTGTCAGTACCAGATGTGAGATTGAAGGTCACTAATTACTTTATTAATGTCAAGTATCTATCTATACAGTATGCTACTAAAATTCAAAACTTTTATCATTAGTTTTGGGACATTCATTAAGCATATAACTTGTCTACTATTAGTTAGCTTAATTTGATTGCAAGATAAAATGATTGTGATTATTATTTTATCTTCCTAGCTTGTCCCTCGCTATAGCTATTATAAACCGTTTGACCCTTTTGAAGTACATATCTTCAACCCTAAGACTTTCAACCTTCAAGTATATAATATAACCTGCATGGTTACTTTTCCCAAGATATATATAATATTTCACGTATATATTAACAGGTAGAACGTCATTGTAAAACCAGTTAACATGGATAACAAATAATATCTACTCATCTCATGTTACCTACTCATCTCATGTTACGTGAGAGGAAAGAGTCATGTTTATGATACTGAAAACAGTAGACACAAACAAATAGAGGGATCGATATATGGATATGGATACTTCTTCTGTTCCATTAGAAATATCCAATTTGAAAAATGTACAACTTTATATGAGTTACAAAGTACAAAATCCAAAATAAGTAATTTGCCACTGTTTTTCTCATGAATGTCCTTAGTTTCCAAATGTGAATTAATTTTACATGACACAGAATTATATTAGTAAATGTATGGTAATTAAGAAATTCAAAACTCTTATGCTGAAACAAAAGAAAACATTTTGTAACTAGACTTTTTAAGTAGAACTGAGGGAGGGAGTACCTGTTTCCAAGAAGAGAATGCAAGTGGATAATAAGCTCTTCTTCCTGAGGTGAAAAAGCCCCTCTTTTAAGATCAGGCCTCAGATAATTAATCCACCTGAGTCTGCAACTTTTGCCGCATCTTTGCAAGCCGGCATTTCTCGCAACATCGCTCCAACAGCCTTGACCATTGGTCAGCATATAGTTCATGAGTTTGTCATCTTCCTCGGGCGACCACAGCCCTTTCCTCAGTTTCACCCCTCCACCATTATTATTTATCGTATTGTTAACATTGTCGTTGCTGTTGTTACTCACGCCACCGCTACCACAAAAGGGCTCCGGCTTCCTCATTTTCATGAGCCCTTTTGAATCAAGTTTTGTCCCAACTGTTTTGCTGCCCGTCCCGGAAGCGAAATTTTTATAGGGAGGAGAAGAGAAAAGAAACAATCGGGCTCTAAAAATAGGATGGAAGAAAGGGAGAGACAGAGAGAAGCTGAAATGATGATCATTATGGCGTTAATGCTTTTGTGGGGTTTGCTTAGAAATGGGGGGAGTGTTTGTGAGTGTGTGTGTACTGTGCGTATGTGTGTGTGTGTTGGTTGAGGGGTCGAGTGAGAAAAACGGTTTGGAATGAGATAGGTGGTCGTCTTGTCTTTGACTCCATACATTGATTGTCTTTTTCTATGCATATACAAATTTCTTCAAACTCAAGCCAAGTTTTGCATTGCAAGACTCTACATAAATAACATAACCGTGTCTGACCTGCAAGAATAAGAATGGAAATAGAGACATTATATAGAGATTATATTGTTTATCTATCATATTTCTTTTTTTTATGTTTATTGTTTTACAAGCAGTGGCGGAATTTGGGTTTCAAAACTGAAAGGGCCAAAAGCAAAAAAATTCTTTTACAGGGGCCAAATACTTATAGAAACCTTTTTAGTACTAAAATATAAATACCTGTTAATAAAGAAATTTTTTTTTTGCTGGGGCATCGCATATTTAAATTAGTCTTATGTTCTGTCAGTGTTCACAAAGGAAATTAGACCCACCTATCAAATCATGAGACTCACTTCTTAATATAAAATGATAGGCACAGAAGACAGGAGTAGGGTAGATAGAATATCTCATAAACATTCACATATAAAAATGAATAAGTCATTCATTAAAAAGATTTTAAATTGATGTTGGGGGAAAATTATTACTTAAGTAATTAATTTTTTTTTCCTATTTATGTGAACGAAACATCAAAATTATAATCTCAAAAATGACTTATCTTTCTCCCTATTTCCATTCCCGTGCACTAAGAAAGAAAAAGAAGGGTGGGGGGTGGTTTGAAATAGTGTTTTGTTTTTCCTTTAAAAAAAGGGAAATAATAATTGGGTTATAGGGATAGTTGAAATAAGAAAAACAGAAAGTTTGTTTTGTAACCAAGCCAAGAGATTTTTGCTTCAACCCTACATAATCCTTTCTTCTCTCATGCATCTTATTCTTTCTTTCTCTTCACATGTGTAAAAAAAAGAATAATATAGAAAATTAATTAGTTAATTAATTAATCTGTGGTTTGCCTATATTAAAGTTACTACAAATTTAAGTGCATGGTTGACTATTAATTAATTAACATTACATAAATCCAACATCATTTTCAAGCAAATATGATGCAGATCGATCGAGCTGTTAAGTGGAAGACGAATTTTTGGCCTGGTTCATTAATTTAATTATGATTCTTTTTTTTTTTTTCACCTTCACTTTTGGTAAAAGTTGTCAATGTCTAATCGAAACGATTAGACTACATTATCTGCTTAGAACTTTTCATATTATATCTTGATGAGGTGGTCTAGTACTGTTAGGTAATTAGTAACTTGTGCATGATAAATAATGCCAGTGATATTCTTTAAGAAAAAGAAAAGAAAAAAATTTTAAGGTGCGCCCGGCATAAGGTGACACTGCCAGTTGAGGAGAATGGTCTAGCGGTCCGAAGTGTGGAGGATACACTTAAGGCGTTCTCATGCAAGGTATGGTGGAAGTTCCACAACTCACAAGTTCTATGGGCCCAGTATATGCGATCACGACCTAAATCAGCCAGGTCTTCGCGGGTTTGGAAACGCTTAATGGAGGTGGAACATGTTATGGCCGAGCACACATGTATCTTGGTAGGCGATGGTTCAGCGCTGTTCTGGTTTTCCAATTGGACAGGGAGAGGTTTTTCTGTCAGCTTTTGTGGACCCAGAGGACATTGAAGACCCACAGTTGACACTCCGCCAACACTAGGATACACGAGAATTATTACAATTCCCCTTTCAGGACCTGTTTCTGGAGGAGGTAAGGGAGTGCATTGAGGGGACTCCCCTCCGTTTTGAGGAGCTTCCGGATCGCTTGATATGGAAACCAAATGTGCGAGGCTGTTTCTCCATCAAATATGCTTTCGGGGTGATTCAGAAAAGGGGGAGTGTGGTATGCTCAAATCTTTGGTCCAAGCCCCTCCCACTTAAGCTCTCAGTCTTTATGTGGCATCTACTAAATGGGCTCTTACCTATGGATGATGCGCTCAGAAGGCTGGGTTTTCAGCTGGTTTCCAAATGCCCTTTTTGTGGTGAGGAGCATACGGTGTCACACATGAGTGGCCGCTAGCCAGGGAGATCTCGGCACACATGGGCGCTCTCCTGCGGATTTTGTTGTTGGCCGTTAGGGACCTATGAGATTTATTAGAACTTTTTGGGTGCAGAGATGACTTTGAAGTGGCACGACTTACCAAAGTGGTAACCGCTATCTCCCAGTAGCCGTCTGCTGGGAGATCTGGCGAGCCCACTGCAAGGCAATCCATGAACGGGAGAGAGTGGATTTAGGCCGGCTGAGGACTGTGGTTTCTAAGTCCATCTATGATTTACTGTCTTTGGCACCTTCTGTGTACCAATCTTCGACGGCGTTTTTGCATGGCTCTGTGCTACTGCGCTGGGCTTACCGCAAACATAAAGAGGAATGTATCATGATTTGGAGCATGCCTCCCCTTGGTCGCTTCAAGCTAAATGTAGACGAATCATCCTGTGGGAATCCAGGGCCATCGGGGGCGGGAGCGGTGCTAAGGGATTCATTTGGCAGAGTGGTTTTTGCGATTAGTGCTTACCTTGGAGCCCTCACGAGTTTTCTAGCTGAAGCACGTGCACTACTGATTGGCCTCAGTATCTATGATCGGTTGGGCCTACAGCAGATCGATGTGGAGACGGACTCCATGGTTTCGTTACAGGCTGTTCAAAAAGGGTCATCTCCTTGGCGATCAGCAGCACCATTGGCAAGAATCTCCAATTTAGAGCTTTCGTATGGGAGTATCTCTCATGTCTATCGTAAAGGTAATGTTGTAGCAGATGAGTTGACGCAAACCACAAGTTTAACGGTGCACACAGATTTCTTTGTCCATTCCATCCTTCCTATGAAAGTTAGAGGTTTGGTAGGTTTGGATGCTAGGGGCTTCCCCTATATCCGTGGTCAGCATTTTATTGTATAGGTTGCTTATGCATTTTACATCAATGTATCACTAAGGTAAGACTTATTACGTCCCCCTTAGTACATTTTTTATGGCTATTTTGCCATTGATTAATAAAGGGTCCCCAAACCCCGCAACCACTTAATCGGCTGTTACCTAAAAAAATAATAATAATAATAATAATAATAATTTAATATTCATGAATAGTATCAATGATATTTTTAAAAATATCACTTTAAGAAAAGAAAATGTTTAGTAATGATTTTTTTTTTTAAATTGATAATCGTGAATAGTATAATAGTAAATATCAGTGATATTTTTGATAACTGTCACTTCAGTGGGAACAGAACCTACAAGAGTATCACTCATGTAATTTGAGAGTGACATTCTTGTAGCTCAGTGTGTATTACAACAATGACACTAATGTCACTCTAGCTCGAGTTGTTTCAAATTAAATTAAGGGCAAACAAAATGAAGTATATTTTGAAAAATAATTTTTGTTTCAATAGAAGAGTCAACTTTCAAATTTTTTACTTCTCTTACCCTTACTAATATAATCATGTGTAGTCCACAATTAGTCTATATTTAATAAGATAAAAATGGAATAAAGGATGTCAAATTAGCTACTTTAGGTGTTGTACTTAATAATTATAATAAGTTGTACATTGATGGAAGTGAACCCTCCTTCTAATGGAATGGAGGGAGTAACATTCATTATTCATTTTTTGTTCGTATTAATGAGTGTGAATCTTACATGTTAGCTGAAAATAACTCAAATATTGTTCAAATTTGGATTTGGAAATCATTTTGAAACACATTTTTAAGTTGAAATACCAAATTAAATTAAACAAACATTTCAAGTTAAGGGATCGAACATATATAATATCCCAACTTAAGGGACCAAACATATACAATATCCCAACTTAAGGGACCAATGAAATAATTAATTAACCTTCAGATTATATTATGTAAAATGATACTACCATTTGTATACTTTTTCTATCTTATATAAAAAAAATTGTGTAAAGTTATAGGAATTCTTTTAATGAAAACAAATATACAATACTCTTTTAATTGTCTCATTCAAAAAGCTCATTCTGTATTATTAATAATATAGTAATATAAAGTGAACTCTTTAAATAGAACCGCAGGAGTATTGTAATATCTACAAGTCTTATTGTAATTATATAGGGTAAATTATATTTAACTCCCTCGAGGTTTGTCAAAACTACCAAAACCCCTCTGTAGTTTCATGAAACTACCAATACCTCATTGGACCGAGTTAAAATATAACAATTATCCTCTTCTGGCATCGTAATATTACATTTTCCCCTTTGTTGAGTCAAAAAACTAAACTCAAAATTCAAGTTTTTTTTTTTGTAAATAGGCAAAACAGTCTCCTGTCAGACAGTATGACAGTTGGACAACTAATACTTTCGCCCTTAAAAAATTGGATAATGCAATATTTCTTAAAGGGAAAGTGGTGCGTGTTGAACCATTTGACAGATTGAATACAAGTTTTTGAAGGAATTTGAATGTCCAGGGAGTGTTGGTAGTTTAAGGAAACTACAGGGGGTTTTTAGTAGTTTCCACAAACCTCAAAAGAGGTAAATATAATTTACCCAATTCTATATATATATATATATATATATATATAATGGCTTTATAAATAATATAAGTATAGAAGTGTATTTGCTGAGGCCAAAAGTGCATTAGTGAATTCTTAATAAATTTAAGACACATATGTAATGTGGATATATGCTGCAAGCCTAAGATGCCTTCCCTACATGAATATTCAGTTAATTATATTGTACCGCACCAAATCAGTCAAATGACATTATAATTTTGTACAATTGGAATGATATGGAACAATTTAATAATAGGAAAGCTAGCTGATTTGCACAATTAATAATGATACCAATTTTGAAAAAAAAGTTTCCAAAAGCAAAAAGTAACTAATAGGATCCCTTAAAATTCATCACGAATTAGGGGAGGCCACACCTCCAGCAATATATACATATATATGATGAAGAGCACAAAATGGTTAGAGGTTTGGTTTTTTACTCAAGGTTTGAATTTAGTTTTTGGAAAATAGTTTAATAATGTAAATTGTGTATTGAAAATATAAAAAAATATAGCAGAATTGTAAAAAGTTGTATAAGAAATGATGAAATCTGATTATAATATATTAAATTTACTGTTAAAACCAAAAAAAAAACCCAAACCAAAACGTAAAGAATAGAACCTAAATTTAAACCTCAGGGTTAGGGCATGCCTAGCTAGCTACAAAGTCTAAGCACAAAAGGAGGCCATAGATAATGAACATTATGTCATACAAGTGATGATACATAAAGTGAAAATTTACACTGAATTCATAGTGACTGATGTAACAACTACGTACATAGAAAAATGTTATTGGATATTTACAATTATAGTTGTCAAGTGGCTCCAATCATATAATGTCAAATCAATCACTAGATATTTTCACTCACCCAATTATTTTCTTGTGTGATATATTACATGCTACTCTCTCCGCCTAATGGTAGAGTCCTGTTACGAAAATGCATGTACTGTAAGTTTGACGGTACAACACTTCAAATTAGTAATTTGTTATTTCATTTATTTCATTAGAAAAGTCCAATTTCTATTTCCATTAAAAGAGTGTAGTTTTGATTTTTAATTTTTTTTGGGTGTAACTTTTGATATCCTTACTGATGTAATTATATGTGGTTCATAAATAACTAATATTAAAAAATAAGGACATTATTACAAAACATAGCAAATTACTTATTTTAGATGTTATACCTTACAACTCATACAAAACTGTACTTTTTCAAAACTAAACTCTTTTAATATGTTTCTTCATATTTTTCACACATCATGTCTTCACCTTTTAAAAATATGTAATGATATGGGAAGTATAAAACAAGTAAAAATAAAGAAATACTCTTTTAATAAGACAAAGATATTTATAAAAAAAATATGACTCCTTCGTTATAAAGAAATAAATATATAAAGAATTTATACACTGTGGATACAGGGGCACATATATGGTTGTCTCAGTATCATTTGGCAATCTAGATGTCCTTGTCAATGGAGGTAAATTTCATCATTTGAGATATTTCCATGAGCGCAGTCTCAAATTGATGGTTTTCAAAGCAATCCAAAAATAAATAAATAAAAATGAATTTGATTTTCCACGTGGATTGCTATTTTCTTGGATGTGGGACACCCTTGAAATGAGCCTCCAAGACGTTGCTTAACTGCCATATAAACTATTAAACGTAGTATTATTGAAAAGCATGCAAAAAGGGCCAACATAAAGAATTTGATGAATTGCAAGTTAAGCATGTGCGTGCTATATATTTAATTAATTAACTGTGAGCCCAATTAAAGATTTTGTTTTGGGTTAATTGGTTGATTAAATTATTCAGAATTAATAAGTTGGCAACCAAACCATTTTTCAGAATTGTATTAATTTATTAACCATCCATCTCTGTCGGATAGAAGTTCTGTGATTGTACATCAAACTCTGCATGCATGCATGGCAGCGATGGCATAACCGAATGAAAATCGGATTCTTGCAATTCTGATGACTGATGTGCACGAATAAATATACACTATGCAATGAAAATGACGCGTGTATATATATATATATATATTCTTCTTTCAATAAATAAGCGCGCATTGTATACATTCAATAATCTCGTCAAATGATTCACCTCCCTCGTAGTATTATGTGTGGGCATCCGAAGGTCATGAGAGTCAAATTCTCATTATAACCTTCACCAAGGATGTAAAATGCACCTAGTAGCTCCACGCTTCTTCAGCACATAGAACGTGGTAGTTTCTATCCCCAATAACTCTTCCCTTCCTCGCAAACCCCCCATTGTAATAGGTAGTCACGTCCCTACCCAATGGTGGAGCCACGTTTGAGATTAGTGGGGCACTTGCCCCGGCTCATCTTTTCAAAAACACAATTAGTATAGTATAAAATATATAAAATTAATTTAGGAGTATTTAAATAACTGCCCCACTAAAAATTATAATAATCGGGGCAAAGTTAATATTGACAAAATAAACATTCAATATTTTTTTGTATATTATTAAATCTCATAATTTGTTTTCCCTAAATTTTTATGTTCCCCACACTTATAAACCTTTTTATCACAAGTTTGAAAATGCAAACTCTTTAAACAATGTTGCATATATCTTTCTAATTTATTTCGACACATTGTTATAGTCTTTAGGTTGTGCTTTTATATATCAAGATTGGCAGCTAATATCGCTAAAGTGTTACTTATGCGCCCTTAATAAAAAATTTTCCTTTTTTTTAATCTAAGTGATTAAAAAAAACTGTAATTTATGGATAAAAATAATAAGGGCCATTTATCACCTGCACAGGGATATCAAATTCTTAATTAAGAGGATTTGATTGCTTAAGTGATCATATTCCTTCTCCTATTTATGCCTACCAAGCATGGGCATCTTAATATTAGCAATCAGATGTCCATTCACTCCATTCCCTTTCCCGCAAGCCAAGCGCACCCTAATATGGTCATTCCATCCAATTTAGGCGTTAATCACTTCATACAAAATGACTATTAAACCGATTTTTTTGTAATAATATACTTTTTTCTTAGGTACGTAGTTCTTCTATATATTTCTATCACTTTTTTTTTTTTTTGGTTGAAAGTTTGAAACAATATATTTCTGTCACTTGAGTATTCCAAAATGTAGTTTTTGTCTGGAACCACAAAGAGAACACTTGAATGAAAAGTAAGGCAATCATAAAAAATAAGGGGCGGGTGAAAACAAAAATACTCTAAAAGGGTTCTCAACTTTTTCTTTACTTTTCCATCACTGTTGCCTCGGGCAAGCTTTGTCCCTCTTTGTGTTCATTAGATTCATTCGTTGTCTTGCCTCCAAAATAAGCAAAGGCTTCATCAATTTAACCAGATTTTAATTAAACAGCGGCAGATCGATGAACAATAAATATATTTTTACTATTAGAAACTCAGACATCTTTGTTCATCATTTTTAATTATATTTGTGCAATTCACGTAAGCACTTTAGGGCATAATCTTTATGATTTATTTTTAATATATGTTTTTGAAAATTACTTTTTCGATGTAAGAAATATATTAGAAATATAATAAAGTGTAATTAAATAGTAAAAAAGTGTATTAAAAAAGATAAAAAGATAAAAGTATTATACTATATTAAATTTATTATAGAAATTAATATTAGGAAAAACACTTCTCTCAAGATTTTTGAACTACTTGTTGGAAGAAGTATCCCAACAAGTACACTACAGTTAAAAATAGAAAAAAAAACACCCAAGATTTAACGTAGTTCGATCTCAACAAATCTACTATATATGGGGAAAACACAACAGAATAGTTTACAATGTACTACACCCTCTCAACATATAAAGTCTCTCGCCATCTATTCTATTCTCACTCTCCCTTCTTTCGATCTCGTCGTCGAAGGCATAACAGGAACACACATCTCTTATGGCCTCAAAACAACCTACCAACAATAGTGTCGGAAGCATAGGCATACACATCTCCTATGACTTCAAGACGACTCCGCAACGTCAATGTTAGAGACATCATCTCTTCTTATGTCACGACGGCACACTCTCACCCAATCGAAAGGCTGGGGCTTCTGTTTATAAAGGCTGGGGCTTCTGTTTATAAAGACTGGGGCTTCTGTTTATATCCCAGGCGGGTGGATACTCTCTCTAGCATGACCTAATCCATTACAAACCTCTCTTATTTATAATAAATTTAGGTAAACCCTAATGGGTCCAGATTAATTATCTAGCCCAATATTAATCGTACTAGGATTTTGAGGAGATACCCAACAATTAAAATCAAAATAATAAAAATGAATGTTAGTGCTTTGGGGATTCAAAATTGTGCTCATCATCATCAATTTTTTTTTTTCTCATTTTTCCCCCTTCACTTTTGGTGTATTTGGGGTGTGATATGAGAAGAAGAGTAATGATAGATTTAGCAACAAATCATAACAAGTAGCCAATGAATGCATGTCACATGAGTTGCTAACAAAAAATTGCTATGATTTGTTGTTAAAACTATCATTACTCATAACAAGAATGTGTTTGCACATCGTCTCTTCTCTAGTTAAGTTTATTCTTAGAAGCCGATACTATATTAACTTGAGATCTTTCTTTTAATAAGTTGACAAAACTGGTAAACGACGGTCTAACAGTTTGACAATGTATGTCTCTTATTTTTCTTTTTTTCTTTTCTTCCTTTTAAGAAATATACGCATATTGATTTTAGTCTCAAAAGTACCTCGTGTATGTTATTAAACACGCCTATTATGTATAGCTCCTAATGTAGCGTGGTTATAAGTGTAGCTAATGAATTATTACGTATAGCCTCTAATCAATCGTGTATCACTTATATTCTCTAATGTATCGAGTTTAGCTGCTAATGTATCATTTGTTTCTGAAAAAATAAAATATTGCTTGTAGTAAGAAAGAAGGAAAGAAAGTATCGATTTTAAGATTGAAATATCGCATATCATGTATAACCTCTAATGTATCATTTTTTTAAAAAAAGTAACGACTGTAAAAAGATATTGTCGATACTGAAAAGAATGCATATCGATTTTAAACGCTGAAATATTGTTCATCTGACTGTTAGACGTTCTGATGGGAAGTTACCTCTAATAAGTTTACGTTACAATCTGCGTTGGATGTCACTCATTAAATATTCACTACAACAAACCAGTTCTTCAACACCGGTTATTCTAATGCTTTAATACCGAGTTTGCATTTTTTTTTGTTCCGTGCAAGTGATATGCGGTACGACTGGTCAACACCAGTTATCTGTGACCCGATCTTAAAGGTTCCGGATTTTCAACATCGGTTATTATAAAATTGGTGTTAAAGTGAAAAAAAAAAAAATTTCCCAGCATAATAGAAACTAATTAAAATAACGATAATATATTACACAAATAAGAATAAATTGTGCAAAAAATAGTTTAAAATGAGTCATTTTACATATATCCACCTTTGTATTAAAAATGTAATATTCCTATTACAATATTGGTAGAGCTATCGCTCGCCCTAATAAAAGATAGTAAATTACTACCAGACCTGCAAAACAGCTAAGATTAGCACAGTCAAATCCACAGGGAACGAAGTGATTATTATTCCTAAACCAACTGATTTCAAGCAATTGTTTGGTTAGCAACCACCTTTGTGCACCGAAGTGCCTTGTAAAGTCACTTGTGATTACTAAGTAAAGACACTAATGAAGAAGATTAAATTATCAAATTTATAAAAGCAATCCAGCAACATGTTAACGTACAATAATCTCATGTATGTCAATCACAAACTCAAAGATATATTAATTAGCATGTATCAAGCAGTTATAGATTACCGTGAATAAGCACAGACATAATCCAATTCTCCCTTATTTATCAACAATTACCGTGAATAAGCACAGACATAATTGTACTCTAATTAATATAGAACAGGCCGGAAAAGCCGACACCCATTAACTATACCAACAACATTAATAATTAGAAGAACCTGATTCAAGTTATTCCTAACCGCGTCACCAGTTTGGAATTACTAACCCTTTACTCTGCATTACCTGACGGTAACTTCACTACTAATTAACCTATCCACTAAATGACATGGAAGTAGTGAGACGGATTAATTGGTTCTACTGAATCTACACAAGTTGATCAGGCTCATATAAATTCTAGTAATGAGATATAGACACCCAGAGTGAAAGGGAACACATGCATATTAATTAAAAGCAATTCGGTTTCATGACATGCATCGATTAATTGCTATTTACATTATGCTGGATCTGAGAATTTAGCTACTCATATTAACTAAACTAATTAAACAATAATTATAAAAGGAATTCATATTAATCTAATAAATTAATAAACTAAAGAATATACTAACTAGCTACTGTCCAAAAGTACTACTTGAGTATATTAGCCAAATTAATAAATTAACTCTACTGGAACTTACGGGTTCAATCAATTAATTAATAAACCAACTCACATGCATGAACCATAATTTAAAATAATTAACTGATGCTACCGACTATTAATTTATCAATCGCGAATCCCAACTACTGATCGAAAAGAACAAGTGCATGCATGCATTAAACCTCTACTGGCTACGGAAGCAATTAATCAATTGAGAATTAAAATAACTATCAGCACCGAAGCAATCAACAACGAATTAGAAGAAAAGGAATTATGGATTAAACGCAAACCAAATACGGCCGATGGAAGAAAACTTCAACGCCGCCAAAATCCTTGGAATCCGAAAATACTCTAGCTACGCTGCTGCCGTCTATCTACGTACGGGAATTAAAACTAAAACTAGTATGAATCGGAATGAATAATTCTATACTAACTCTGTCCATTTATAATGTGCAGAGTTAGTTTAATATAAGGAAACTAACTATTCTCCTAAAAGGTAGAATTAAACTAGGAAATAACAACTAAGGCAGCAAAATTAGAATGGGAATAATGTATCATGGTAGGAATAAAATTCCTAAAAGTGTCACAAGTCGACTTAAACTAGGAAACATAGTTCCATAACAACTCTTCGTCATCAGAAGTAACTCAGATCTGGCAGGTGAATTAATTCCTTCTGGGCTCTTTCTCTTCAGGCTCAGTCATGCTCCCTTTCTATTGGGCCTATTTGTGTGTCATGAACCCAATATAAAGTATAGGAAGAACCCGTAACAGCTTCTCTACTACGCAAATGGCCCGTTAGGCGGTCAAAACTTCATTTCTGCTTTCTTTTGCAGTCCTCCTACACATCGCAACTAGTAACCTAAACCTGCATAATTTATTACAAATAACTGCAAATACCCGTGAGATCTGCGGATTTAAACCTTATAAATAAACAACGTAAAGACACACATCAAATATAAATGCTAACTAATATATTCATTTTGCTTTTTGTTTTCGTCTTTTGCTTTCCTTTCAACGCCTCCTCATCGTCTTTTTCTTCCATCAATTTCCTCTTCGTCCGGCTGCTTCCATATTTTCCTTCATCCTCACAGATACCTCAAACTTCTCTTTCTTTTGCTTCTTTGCCAGATAATGTACTCCTCATCTCTAGCGGCCATAGGTTGGTGTCGAAAGATCATTGGCCACCTTGGCCTTTGTTATCCTCCATATTCTCTGCCAGTATTCAGTCATCCTACTAGAGCAAAACACTTCTCTTATTTAGAGAAATATGGAAGCATCACTGAAAAATCGAAGGTCAAACTAGTCAATGGGGTGCTGAAAATTCTGTGAATTAACTAAGAATCGACTATAAAACCCAAATGAAAGCAATATAGGGCTATTGTCCTTATTGACTTGGATATCCAAATCAACAAGGATAATAGCCTTAGATTGCTGTCAAACAGTTTTTCCCATTGGCTTTTCACGTTCATTCACCAACTTTTCAAATACAACTCTTCCTCCCACTAGTCTAAGGTTCCAATCAATGCCGCATTCACCATTTTGGCCTTATGTTTTTCAGTCACACTTCCATATTTTTCTGAACTAGAGATTGAGGTGTTTGGCTCTGGTAGGATGACGGAAGAATCGCAGTAAATAGACATATAACAAGAAGTTTCAGAGAGTTTAAAACATATAGAAAGAAACTCCAGATAGTTTAAAGCAAGTTAATGTTTTAAACTCTCAATTTTCCAAGTTTTCAACCAACACCTGTGACACTCCAGATTCACCACCCGCGTGCAAGGGGTTGACTTCACCGGATGCCTGCCTAGTTCGCACCAGGACTCAGTATTGTTCAAAACAACCAACCGTTCTTTATTTCAATAATATTAAATCTATTACACAGCCCTATTTTACAAAATTCTCAAAATACAAACCTAATAAAGCTTTCTCGCTCTTCAACTTCAATCAGCTATCATCGGGGTTCAGGTCATCTTAACCTCGATAGTGAGCACAGTCATCTGGGTACGACCTATTGTAACAATTTCATGGAAAACATAAAACAAAATAGGAAAATGGAATGAGCCCATACCCAATGAGAGTTCACCGTTTTCGCAAACATTTACCGAGTTGCAAACATTACCCATGCATATAATTCAGGCAAATCCTAACATATAGCAATCATAACTTAAGCAATAATCACAGACATATAATGAGGATGAAAGGCATCCATCAAAGTTCTATATGAACGATGAACGAAGTGACGGTTCACCTCAGCATTCATACATATATTCCGCATTCATGTAATTCAGGCATTCATTAATAAAGATTGCTGACACGAGTTCCTAACACAGATTTATGGTAAAGGTTCCTGACAATAGATTCATACATGAACAATCACAAGTTCGGGCATACAACTAAGCACGTAGATTCCTGGCAATAAATTCATAACAGCATATTCATAACGCATAGATTCCTAACAACATATTCGTGATAATAGATTGATTCCTGACAACATATTCATAATCACATATTGATTCCTGACAATGGTTCCTGACAACGATTCATTTATAAACAATCACAAGTTCGGGCATACAACTAAGCACGTAGATTCCTGGCAATAAATTCATAACAGCAGATTCATAATGCATAGATTCCTGACAACATACTCATGATAACAGATTGATTCCTGACAAAGATTCCTGAGAACAGATTCATAATCACAGATTGATTCCTGACAATGGTGACTAACAATGATTCATAATCACATATTGATTCCTGACAATGATTCCTAACAACAGATCCATTTCGCCAATCATGCTTTTTTATTCATTTGTTCAGTTCAGGTCTCATTCATAAAATAACAATCTCAAAAGGACAATCTCAAAAGGTACACAAAGTTCACATAGCCAAGATTCACACATGTACGAACACAGGTTACAGTATACACACAAAGCATATCGGGAATATTCACAAATACATATGCATCCAAGCAGATATATAAACGCGAATGAGCTTTTCAAATCTCAAAACATTTCACACAGTATTTTAAAAGCTTTGCAAAACATGTCATCACAATTCAGTTCAATGCAAATTCATTTATTAATTACATTAATTCGGTATCCATTTTCAGTGAGAAACTCACCTCAGTCTGAAGATCTAAGCTCACGTACTAGCTATTCAGCAGATATGCATATATTTCAAGTTCCGGCCATTTAGTAATTACTTCTAACTAATAGAATTCTAATTTCTAACTTATTCCAAAATTTTAACTAATAAGGGCATAATGGTAATTCACCTATTTTTCTATTTAAACCTATATATCTAGAAAATAGGTATTCTAAAATTATCTATCCGGAAAAATAACTATAAAAACGTAATAGTTATAACCTTAAAGAAAATATAATCATTATGTCGTAAAGCTGAAATTTAAAGGATTTTTAAACATTATTTAATAAATAGTCCAAAATCGGACAAAACTTATAAAAATTATAACTTAAAAAAATACAAGTGTAAAATCCTTAAAATACTCGTTAAAATAGTTTTAACAAGAATTTATAAAAATATTTATAAAGAAATAATTAAAAGAAATCAAAATTGCGGAAAATCAATTTTCCTTTTCTTGGATCGGTTTTACCCGAGAACAAATCAGTCAAAACCGATTAAAATTTTTCCAGAAAACGCTGGATCGGTTTTTCCCGATTTATAATTGGCTAAAACCGGTCCATTATTTGTAAAACAGTCTTTACTAATTTCAAAATCTCAAAAATCGGTAAAACTCATTTTCAATTGGTTTTTCCCGATCAATCGGCCCTTTTCAATCGGTTTTCCCCTATTCCTTTTGGGCATAAACCGGTTTTCCCCAATTCCGAATCGGCTAAAACCGATTTCCAAGTTTTCTTTCGGGTTTGCCGAAAAAATTCTCTAAAATTCCATTTTTCTTACTTTCTTTTGTGTAAAATCAACCTAACAACATCTAGGCATCATTTCTAACATTTCCTAACCAAATTTTCCCATAACAACTACAAGATCTCAACCTTAAATTTCATAAAATTCTAAAACCTTCAAAATCTTGAAATATACATTATTTTCTAAAAACTAACCGAAAGAATACATTGAATTCCTACCGATGCATTCCGAATCCCTCCTAACAATGAATCACGGCTCCGGAATCAATTTCTAGCTTTGAGCTTCATTCCAAGCTTTTCCTTCCTTTCTTCTTCTTCCTTCTCCTTCCTTCCTTCCTTCCTCTTCTACTTTCTCCTAGTTTTTTCTAGTTTGGTTTGATTTTGGCAGAGTTTGGCATAGTGTGGGTGAAGAGAAATAGTGAAGGGAGGGTATCAATAGGTAAAGTTGCCTAATATGCCAAAGGCTAGAGATTATCTCTTTTTTTTTTCATTTCTGGCACACAACCAGTTTTTCCCGATTGCTCAATCGGTAAAACATATCAGAATCAGTTTTTCCCTATCAATAATTGGTTAAAACTGATTAATGAGGCGGTACCAATCGGTTTTCCCGATTGCGAACCGGTCAAAACATATTCGTTAAGAGGTGGTAATTTTTTTTTATTGTTTTTCCAATCGGTATTACCGATTGGTGAATCAGTTAAAACTGATTCATCCCAAATTCTATCCATTCGATTTTACCCGATTGTAAATCGGTTAAAACCAATTTGACTCAAATCTTATCTTCTTCCAATCGGTTTTACCCAATTGGGAAATGGGTAAAACCGATTCACACACTTTTTATTATTTTTTATTTATTTATTTTTAATTTTCTTATTTTCTAATTCCTATTTTTGAAAATTCCATAACTTCATAAATCATAATATTTCTAAACACATCATATCTTATGAAATTAAGAATCAAGGTTATCAAATTAATTCACATAGATAAAACTTGAAATTAAGAATAAGGAAATTCTTTTGAAATAAAACAATTTTATGATTATAAAGTTTTCTAAGGAAAATAGTTTTAATCCATAGTTCTTTTATAACAATTCCTATAATTTATTAAATGTTTGTAAAATATTTTTAAATACCTCGATCTACTTTTTAGAGGTGTATTTTAAATGCTAAAAACTTACGGGGTCACAACACCAACCACCAATCAGTACAAATATACTGACAATGGGTAATGGGGCATAAAACAATACCTATAAAATTTAAAACTTCAAACAACCATTACACCATGCTTTCAAACAATACCAAAAAATAAAAAGGCAAAAAAATAAAACAAAACCAAAATAAAAATGATTTAGATCGAATTGGACTATAAGGGGTGCCAATTCGATCCAAACACTTAGAAAAAATCCCAGTGACAAGCTTTGATCAGTACCCAAAAATATTGAAAAATAAAATAAAAAAATATAAAATAGGGTTTAGATCGAATAAGACTGCAAGGGCTTTGATCCCTTTGGCTACGCTTGGCACGCGGGAATGGGAATGGGGGGAATCAGCATCTGATTCCTGGGATTAAAATTCCTATGTTTGGTACGTACGTGAATCTAATAATTTGAACTATTATATCCTTTAAAGGGTACGCTTGGCGCGCGAGAATGAGAATGGGGGGAATCAACGTCTGATTTCTAGGATTAAAATTCCTATTTTTGGTACGTACGAGAATCTAATAATTTAAACTATTATATCCTCTAAAAGACAATCTAAGATTTCTTTAATGAAAGATTTATCCATTCCCGAATATGAGACCCCCATTCCCATTCCCGTGCCTCAAGTGCACCCAAAAGACAATTTAAGATTCCTTTAATGCAAAATTTATCCATTCTCGGATATGAGATGCCCCCAATTCCCATTCTCACTCCCGCGCACCAAGTGCATGCAAAGGGGTACATTGTTTTTGCGACAAGTATTTCTTTGGGCAGTTATCAATCAGAAGCGATGATATATTTTTGTCTATTACCTTGTTAAGAGCAAATATTTTTCGGTATACATATAGGTCGAAAGTTACTCTAAGATCAAAGGTGTATGGCCGTGGATGGCATCAACTATTTCAAGTCACACTGTCTAACAGTTCAACAGACACGATATTTTAACCCTTAAGTCGATACATTTATTAACTTGACTCGAAGTTGTAACTTTTATTTTTATTTTTATTTTTTGATCAAGTGATACTTTTTTTTTCCTTTTAAAACTAGTGCTTTTTACCATGATGCATTAAAAGCTAAACGCGATACTTTTTTTCTTCTTCTTTACATGCAATATATAAGAACACCGTTGAACGGTTTCTTAAACGTATCATATTCTTTTATTTAAATTGAAGTAACCAAAATGTGTAATCAAGATCCCTATGAATATGTTATCTCGAAAATGATTAAAAATACTTAGATTAAAACACTACAAGAAAAATAGTCTTGGTGACCAAAATCATAGTGGCCGAAAAAAATTTAGTCACCTAAAGTACCTTTTGGTGACCAAAATTTGTTTGGTTACCAAAATTTACTCACACCTGAAAATTTGGTGACTAAACATAAAAATGGTCACTATCTGGTCACTAAAGGCAATGGCAGGAACAATTTCCACCAGATTGATAGTTATAGTAACCGAAATTCTTGACGGGAAATAAGTGGTCACTAATAGTTCGCCAATAATTCTTTGGCGACCAAATAATTGGTCAGTAATTTGTGAAATTTTGGTGACCAAATATTGGGGTCACCAAAGATAAAAGTGGGAAGATTTCCTTCAATTTAACACCTTACAGTGACCACTTTTGGTGAGCATAAAATAAGTGGTCACCTAAAAATTTTTCATTAAAATTATAGTTTTGGAAATCAAATAGATCATTATTGTTTTAATCTTTTTTACATTATTGATTAATAATAATATACTGTAAATTTAACACGAAATATATCAATGAACTCAAAAAGAACAATTGAAAAAGTTATTAATGAATTATGTTAAAATTTTAAAAGAAAATTAGAGAATTATGATTTAGTTAAAACAAATACAATTTGTTATGGGAAAAAATTGCAATTAGAAGAAATGTAATGTACTAGGAAAAGGGAAAGAAAACTAAAAAGAAATGAAATGCAAAAACTAAAAGGATGGAAAGAAAAAAGAAATGTAATGTAGGATAAAAGAAAAGAAGAAAAAGAAAAGGAAAAAAAAAAAAAACAAATGCACTCGTGGATAAATGAAAATGAAGAAAGAAATGGACACTACATGTTATGGAGGATTAAAAAATTTATCCTTGTTGGGATTCGAACCCATGTACCACAAAAACATTACAAGAGCACTTACCATTAAATAGTACCAGTGCATTTACAGTCAGACCAGATCATATTTTGTGATTTATATACTCAATATGGTCCCATTATTGTTGCTTTAGATAAATAATGAACACTAATTGCATTGTTCCCCTTATCTTTTAAATAATGTTACTATAATACCCTAATATTTTTTTTGGTCATAAGTTTTAATAATATAACTAAAACACCCTAATAAAAGAATAGTAATTGATTTTATTGCAATTTAAGCTATTAACAAATAATAATTACAATAGGACACTAAAAATTATATTGTAAATTATAATCAATAATTATATTATTTTATTAATATTTCACCCTATAAACTAGTAATTCTTTTATGAGAACTTATTAATTATAAATTGTATCAAGTACAACTAATTTGATTTAAATTTTATGATCAATCAAAATTTAAATTATGTCCTTAAAGTTTCAGTTAGGTTCCTAAATTTTTTGTAAATTTCAATTTAGTATTTAAAGTATCATTTACTTTTATTTTCGTAATTCTAAAGCAAAAGTTTCCCACTTATGATATATTTGCAAGAAATTTATTTGAGATTTACTGTTTTTAAGTTGAATTAACACAGATAGATTAAAAAGACTATTAGGTCCCTTCATTTTCTTGTAAATTACAATTTAGTATTTAAGGTATCATTTACTTTTAATTTAGTTATTCTAAACTAAAAGTTTATCTTTTTTGGTATAATTCTATAAATTTATTTGAGATGCACTGTTTTTAAATAAAATTAATTCAAGATATATAAAAAGACTACTAGGTCCCTACAATTTCTCTTAAGTTGTAATTTATTATTTGAAGTACCATTTACTTTCAATTTAGTCATTCTAAACAAAACTTTATATATTTTCTATAAATTTTCAAGAAATTTAGTTGAGATGCACTGTTTCTAAGTTACAATTAAGTTAAAGAGACATAAAAAGATTATTAGCTCCCCAAACTTTCTTGGAATTACAATTTAGTTCTTAAAGTATCATTTATTTTTAATTTAGTCGTTCTAAACTAAACATTTACCTATTTCTGATATATTTTCGAGAAATTTTGTTAATTAAGATGCATTTTTTCTAAATTTAATTACCTTCCTGTTTAACAGTTTTATAAACGTCTTCTTTATTTATATGAGATAAATAATAATCCCACCAACCTTTTAATTGACCAGTAAAACCTGCAATTCTCATTTTTGCAATATTACTATCAGTATTACCATTTCCTTTACAAATAGTGCTATACATTAACATTCATATAATTGTGCTTGTAGTCTTAAAGGCTCTTGTTTAAAACAAATGGATGACAATTCTGAAAATGAAGAATTTTATAAAATTATGTCTCAATTTAAAGATATGAATATAAATGTTTTAACAGATAATAGTTTGTTAGAATTTTTAAAACATCTTAAAGATTCTGAATTAAGGTCAAAAATAATTGATGATATTCAGGATCTTCCTTCAAGTAGTAAGAATAATAATAATGATTTTGAAAATAAAATTCATAATGATCCATATTCTATGTTAGAAGTTCAAATAATGAAAGAGAGGAATAATAGTTTAACCTCAAATACTTCAATAAATGATTTAAATAATGAAGTAAGAATTCTTCAAAAAGAAATTCAATTTCTCAAAATGGAAAATATGGGTTTTGAAGAAAGAATTTCTAAATTAGAGATAATGGGAAAATGAAAAGAAATAATATCTTTCCAAGAAGAAAACCACCAGATGGCGAGGATCAATTTTTAGGATCTTTAGATATTATTACTACTCAAAAGTGGTATACAAAAATTGTGCTTTTAATAGATAATAGTTTTCAAATTGAATTAACTGCTTTAATAAATAGTGGTGTAGATATAAGTGTAATACAGGAAGGAATAATACCTACAAAATATTTTCAAAAAACTACTCATAGTTTAAGGCATGCTGGAGGGGAAAAATTAGATATTCAGTTTAAACTCCCTAAAGCATATATTTTTAAAATTAAGGTTTGTATTCCAGAAAGTTTTTTATTAGTTAAAAACATTACAAATCAAGTTATACTTGGAACTCCTTTTTTAAAAAAGTTATATCCTATTTATCATATTGATTCCAAAGGATTAAAAGGAACTTATGAAAATAATCAAATTAATTTTCAATTCATAATGGAACCATTTTCAAAAGTATTAAATACTATAAAAGAAAATCTTTATAGAAAAAAGAATCAATTGAAGTTTTTAAAACAAGAAATTAATGTTTTGACAATTGAAGAAAAACTTCAAAATCCTAAATTACAGGATAAAATAAAAATGATAGTTAATAATTTCTCATTAGAAATCTGTAATGATCATCCAAATGCATTTTGGAATAGGAAAAAACATATTATTAGTCTTCCCTATGAAGAAGATTTTGATGAAAAGAAAATCCCGACAAAGGCTAGACTCTGTCAAATGAATTTTGAATATTTAGAATTATGTAAAAAAGAAATTCATTCTCTTTTACAAAAAGAGTTGATTAAGCCTTCAAATTCTCCATGGTCATGTACCGCATTTTATGTCAATAAGCATAGTGAAATTGAAAGAGGAATACCTAGATTGGTAATCAATTATAAACCTCTTAATAAAGTATTAAAATGGATTAGACATCCAATTCCTAATAAAAAGGATTTATTAGATAGATTATATGAGTCAATAATATTTTCCAAATTCGATTTAAAGTCAGGATATTGGCAAATTCAAATTAATGAAAAAGACCAATACAAAACAGCATTTAATGTTCCAATTGGACATTATGAATCGAAGGTTATGCCTTTTGGTCTGAAGAATGCTCCTTCAGAATTTCAACAGATAATGAATGATATCTTTATTCCTTATAGTGAATTTATTATTGTTTATATTGATGATATTTTAGTATTTTCAAAAAATATTGAAACCCATTTTAAACACTTGGAAATTTTTAAAAAATTAATTGTCCAGAGTGGTTTAGTTATATCCAAGTCAAAAATGAGTTTATTTCAGACAAATATCAGATTTTTGGGTCATAATATTGAAAAAGGAAATATTATTCCTATTAATAGAAGTATTAATTTTGCTTCAAAATTTCCAGATATAATTACTGACAAAACTCAATTACAAATATTTTTAGGAAGTTTAAATTATATTTCATCTTATTATAAAAATCTGAATGAAGATACTACTATCCTATATGATAGGTTGAAACAAAATCCAAAACCTTGGTCAAATAGTCATACTGAAGCAGTCATATGAATTAAGTCTAGGGTAAAATCATTACCATGTTTAATGATAGCAAATCCAAATTTGGATAAAATAATAGAAACAGATGCTTCAGATATCGGTTATGGAGGGATTTTAAAACAAAAATCAAAAGAAAGCAAACAAGAATTTCTTGTCAGATTTTATTCTGGAAAATGGTCTAATAGCCAGAAAAATTATGCTACTGTGGCTAAAGAAATTTTAGCTATTGTTAAATGTGTTTTAAAATTTCAAGATGATTTATATAATCAAAAATTTATCATAAGAACTGATTGTAAATTTGCTAAATTCATGGTTAATAAAGATTTCAAACATGATGTATCTAAACAAATGTTTGCAAGATGGCAAGCTCATTTAGTTCCATTTGATTTTGAAATTCAGTATAAAAAGGTTGAAGAAAATGGTCTTCCAGATTTTTTAACTAGAGAATTTTTAAATGATAAGTAATCCTCAATTTTATATTTGCAGGTTTATGTTACCAAGGGGTAGGGCCTCTGGCCCGTACCGAGGCAGAGGTGGACGAGGTAATATCTTGTCCCAGCAAGGAGGAAGAAGATTGGTAGCAAATAATATCTCTGCCTGCAGGAGTATGTCTCCTGAAAATCATTTATATGAGGAATTTATGGAGTTTGTAACTCAAAGAGAAAAAGACAGTAATACTGCTTCATCATCTTCATTCTTCAAGATTGTGGGAGATGAAGAAACTGAAGATCATATGGCTTCATATCAACAGAATATTCGTAAAGAGGTTATAATACTCTTAGAAGGCAAAGATTTGCAATGGGTCAGTGATCCATGGATGCTAATGCAAAAGGTATTTGGACAGCCCATCATATGCTGAATTGGCTTATAAGCCAAGAACATATTTCGAAAATATTTTGAAATTTTTAGGAAATTGTGAAATAACACATTTTTCGAGTGCTGGTAGCTCTCAAAATGTTTATAACTTTAGCAAGATTATTATCAAACAGATTATATCTGCTGATGAATGGGGTTTATCAACCTTGAAAGATAGAGAATATCTCCATCTAGAACAAAAAGTTGTGATCAAATTCAAATATTGGGATTATTTTGAATCCCTTACAAAAGTATTTCTTTATGAAAATCCAAGAAGAAAACATTCTTGGTTTATAAAAATTTGTGTTGATGTTCATAACAAACAAATTCCAAATTGGTTTGTGAATTGGTGGCTAAATTTTGGTCCATCAATCAAGGTTTTACCTGAACCTTTTAAAGCATTATATGCTGATTGGGTGAAAATTTCGCCTAAGATAACAAATTTGGATAATAGTCATCCTTGGAATGATAATATCGCTCCCATGTATTTTTTCATAGAATTTTCTATTCCTTGGATCTGGAAATGGGTTCCAGAAGTGAGTTATACTCCTGAAAAGATCCTGTGTCTTAAAAGAGTCGGTTATACCAAATTTTGGGACAAATTAGTCAAAAAAGATTTTACTACTGGTGATCTTCAAGGCCAGGAGCTTATTGATCAAATCAAGCAGAAGCTGCAGGAATACCAGCAAAAGAAGGACTCTGTTCCAAGAGAGGAAATCAGCCCATTTCAACAAATTCATAGGATGTTGCAGATGCAGAAAGGAATTGTTTCCAGGGAAGAAATAATATTTTCTTATATGGATCTTTTGAAAAAAGATTTATCTCAGAATCTGGAGGACACAAAATCTGATGTGTCTATGTCAAGCCAAGGCCATTGCCTAGTAGGAGAATCTCAAGATGAAGAAGATGAAGAAATTAACATTGATGAAATGTTACTTGCAATCAAGACTTCAGTGACCGGTTCTACTTGTAAAAATCCAAATATCAATTAACATAGAAGGATGCGCGGACTTCACCGACAAAAATACTGTTGCGGACTTCTCAATTAAATTTTGAAATCCGTAGGATACTATAGCGGATTTAAAATTAAAAATTTCAAATCCGTTTGTAATAGTTTTGTTTAGAGGCAGAATTTGCCTATATATAGTTTCAGTTTAGAAGGAAGAGGCACCACTCAAACTCCTCTATCTTTCTTTTAGTTTCTCTCTTTGTACACCATCCAGCCCTCTCTCTTGTACTTCTTTGTAAATTTTCCCCTTTAATATATTTTACATTCCTCTTCAAGAATCAACAACTTGAAGACAAGTTTACGAGTAAGTCTTTATTTAAATTTTTGTTTTAAATATTTTATTTTCAGTTGAATTTAGCCTAATGGCAGGCTAAATTATTAGTGTTAAGCCATGAAATTTGGTTATTTGATTTTCCTGTAATGTTGATGATTCTGTTATGAATCATTCTATTGTTTTTTTATTAATTAAGAAATATGGGTTGTTGGAAACAATCAGGCATCTGTATATTATTTAAAGAATGATTAGGGTCCAGCCCGTCGTTAGCCGTGGATAGGCATTTTAGGGCGTTTTACCTATTTGATCTTCTTTAGATAATTTATCAGGTTGACAGATTGAATTCAGTGTAATGAATTCCTTTTATTTCTTCAATTAATGTTTGAATTAGGGAATTTACCTATTTCTGATATATTTTCGAGAAATTTTGTTAATTAAGATGCATTTTTTCCAAATTTAATTACCTTAAAGAGACATAAAAATATTATTAGGTCCCTAAAGTTTATTGTAAATTGTAATTTAATACTTAAAAAGTATCATTTACTTCAATTTAGTCATTCTAAATAGAAATTTTACACTTTTTGGGTATATTTTACAGAAAGTCAATTGAAAATGCACTGTTTCTAAGTTGAATTACTCAAAGAGACATTAAAAAAAAACATGGTTAGGTCCATAAAATGTATTGTGAATAATAATTTAGTACTTAAAGTATCATATTTTATAATTTAGTCCTCTATAGGTAAATGATTATTAAATTTAGTTGAGATGTAGTGTTTCTAAAGTGATTTAAAGATATATAAGAAGAGTATTATGTCCATAAGGTTCTTGTAAATTGTAATTTAGTACTTGAAGTATCATTTTATTTCAATTTACTCCTTATAAACTAATAGTTAAAATTTCTTTCTGTACATTTTCATGAAATTCAGTTGAGATACATTGTTATAAGTTGAATTAACTTAATATGACATAAAAAGAGTATTAGGTGCCTTAAACTTCTTATAAATTGCATTTTAGTATTTAAAGTATAATTTTATTTCAATTTAGTCCTTCTGAATAATACTTTACCTTTTTGTTATATTTTCATGAAATTCAGTTCAGATACATTGCACTGAGTTGAATTAATTTAAAGGGACATAAAAGATTATTACATCCCTAAAGTATCATGTAAATTGCAATTTCGTACCAAAAGTATCATAATCTTTCAATTTAGTCCTTATATACTAATAGCTTAATTACCTTTTTTTTTTAGAATATATATATATGTTTTCATGAAATTCAATTGAAATACATTACCTTTTTTTTTTAATAATACATATATATGTTTTCATGAAATTCAATTGAAATACACTGCTTCTAAATTGAATCAACTTAAAGAGATAAAAGACTATTAGGTGCCTAAAACTTCTTATAAATTGTAATTTAGTACTTAACATATCATTTGCTTTCGATTTAGTCCTTATAAACAAATAATTGACCTTTTTGGTTATATATTTTATAAAATTCTATTGAGATACATTGTTTATAAGTTAAATTAACTTAAAAAGACTATTACATCCCTAAAGTTTCATGTAAATTTCCATTTGGTACTTCAAGTTTCATCTTATTTAATTTTGGTCCTTATAAACTAATAGTCTAATTACCTTTTTTGATATGTTTTTATGAAATTATATTGAAATGCAAAGTTTCTAAGTTGAATCAACTTAAAAAGACATAAAAGACTATTAGGTGCCTAAAACTTTTTATAAATTGTAATTTAGTGCATAAAGTATCATTTTCTTTCAATTTAGTTCTTATAAACTAATAATTGACCTTTTTGGTTATATTTTTATATAAAATTCAGTTGAGATACATTGTTTATAAGTTGAATAAATTTAAAGAGACATAAAAGGACGATCACATCCCTAAAGTTTCTTATAAATAGCAATTTTTTAGTAGTTAAAGTATTATTTTCTTTCAATACTTGTGAATTGTCTCACTCTATCTTACATTTATTTTAGGCACATCATTATTTTCAAAATTGAAAAGCACGTAATCATTTTCAATAAAATAATTTTAATTTAAGACTAGAAAAAGATAAAGTACAAAAAAATTTTAAAATGAATATTTTTTAGTACAAAAAATTTGAGCAGTTTAAAGGAAAGATGACTAATTGTTATAAAGTAAAATTTAAAAATTCTTAAATGAACAGTTACAAAAGGAAAATACTATAATATAATAAGTAGATAATTACGTTGAATAGCTATTAATTAAATAAATGAGAGATGAAAAAATAAAGGCGGGAATTGAATTTTTAGAGAAATGGGCAACACTTGAAATTTTTGCTTAGAAAATATGGCGCTAGGTCTAAAATTGCTGAAAATATTCATCCCACGCTCATGGACTCACAAACAGCTCTCAATTTTGTATTCACTCACAACTCTCAACCCTAACTTGTCCCCAATTTGACACCACAGCCACTACCTTAATCAAAAACACTTCTTCTACTTCCTTCCCGTAGCCCTCAAACCAACAGCCCATAGTACTCCTTCTCCTTTTGTCAGTTCACGCAAGGCCACCACTGAGATTCCAACGGTGCTCAGCCATTCGAGGGTCTCATCGCCAGCGTCGCTAAGGGTTACCGGTATAAGATGCGGCGTCACTCACCAGTTCAAACTGATCCATTGAGATCCGAAACTTTATGGGCGAGAAGAAGGTATCTATATACACACGCATTTGTGGCTGATGATACTTTATTTATTTATTTAACCTTTTAGATAAAGGGGTTCTGTGGCTTCGCAAATGTGCCCGTAGGGAAAAACAAGATGATTTACAAAGGAAAAAAAGGTGGAATGAAGAAAGTGGCTGATTTCTTTATGAAGAAGGATTTGTGTGATATAAAGGCACCCTCTGTGTTTGTACAGAGGTTCGAAATGTGGGCATAGCACTTGTCACTAGAACTCAGGGCACTAATAAGATTGCTTAAGAAGGGCTAAAGCATCTCCCAAAATAAGGTATCTTTATCAACAAAGGCTCATATTTTTATGGCTATAGATGAATTAAGTCTTAAATTTGCATCCAATCACATAAATGAGCGATAGTGGATTTTTGCGCTATTGTGTTCATCCAGTCACATTTGTCAACAGTATGATAAAATGGAACTTTGTGGTAGATTAACTCCTTGAAAATTTTGATTTTCTTCCGCCAAGTTAGTCTATCTTATAGTTATTCATCCATAATAGGTATGAGATATTTTTGAGAAAAGCTACAAAAATTCAATGATCTTAGTGCAAAAATATTTGTTTGCAACCCCCTTGGTCAAGTTCCTCATAGGTAGGATAGAGTTCTTTCATAAGTGCCTTCAAGAAAAGTAGACAATTTATGTTGAAAAGTTAAGAGGAAAACATCTAGCAGAATGTGTTTGTCTTTCCTATTCTCTGTTTGTAACAGAATTTGTGATTACCTTAAGATGGTTGGTAGCCCTTTCTGAGGTTTCAGGTTTATGTAGGAATTATAACAACTATTTGAACATGTATGAAGGGTTGTGAGCCTTGTGGAGATATGTAATTACAGTTACACTTTCTTTTGACTAGATATACTAGAGAAAAAGAGTTTTTTGGCTGCAATAGCAGAGCATGTCTAGTGAATCTTTGAGACAAGAAGCTAATTGGATCAGCTAAGGTTCTTTCCTTTCCTATAACCTTAAAAAGAGAGCTCAAAAGTTGGAAGTGTCTATTGTGTAATCTGTATATTCTCTATTTAGATCCACAAATTTGTGGGACAAAAAAGAAGCAGGTAATTAACTTTCCTTGTTGGCTTGCCTTCTCTGTTGCATTAGAATTCAGGTTTAAGATCCATGGGATTCATTCTTTTTTTGTACTCCTTCATCTCGCACTGGTACCTTTTTTTCCTGCAAACAGTAATTTTGAAAAACTTGTGTGCAGAAGAATTAGTATTTTCCAATCAGATTCACAAGAACAACCAAATGTACTCAAATCTGGTTTTTACTTTGCCCATTTTGTCAACATAACCTTTCTTTGACTTACTCTACGATGCCTATAGCTGGTATCAAAAACATGAAAGGTTTTAAAATTCATCATGAGCATGCAGAGACAAAACTCTTTGATCTATTTTACCTTGAAAATTTTCTCGAGAAATTTAGAAACAAAAGTTAACTTTATACCCAATGCAAATGTATGCCTGCAATGTCCTAAACAATAATGGCTCACTACTTAATCCAGTTATTGAACTTACAGTTCATTCTTCTAGGGTAAGATTGTTCTAAGAATCACCAATCATCTTCATGAACTCCCTCTCTCTGTTACTGTCTTGTATTGGACTAGCATGATCGATATGCACCAGTCAAATGGGTACTTTCTGAAAAGGATCAATTTTGCAGTTTGGCTAATATTAGTTGTGGTTTGGCTTCTGTTTTTTTTCTTTTCTTTTTTTTTTTTTCAGCTTGCAGTATATAAGATTCAATTGTTCTTTGTAAAATTAGGAAAATTAAAGGATTTTCTTAGGAGCCTTGGCTTTCGCAAACTGCAGTCCGTCTTCATCAACCTATAGCCGTGTTCATGATGGTGAATATCTTGTCCTGGAATAAGTTTCTTTTAATGTCAAGGATATTTTAGTAATAGACTAAGTTTCTTTTAACCTTATGTTGGTAGTACATATTTTGTTAGCTTGTGTCAATTTACTCCAAATTTTGAGAGGGTATATGGGCATTATCAAACCACAAGGGATGTATTTGTCCTACAGCAAACCACAAGGGAGTATGTTGTCTTTTGCCCTATTCTTTTTCCTATCAATTTACTTTCCCTTTCATTGTTACTTTTCCTATTGTTAGATTACATTTTCAACTACATATTTTAGAGCCTAGAATGAGATGAGAACATGGTTATATACATGCAGAAACCCCTCAAGCGATATTCCTGTTTGTTATACTTGTGTGCATCATTAGGAAATTTCATATTCTAAGAAATTGTATACTGCTTGCTTAAAGATCAAGTTGGTTAATTCATTTTATAAACCTCAAAAGTGCTGGGATGCACTTATTGAGATACTTCACATTTCAAATTTTTATTTGAGCTTGTATACATGTATACCATAGTTGTGTCATGGAATTTTAAGCTTTTAGTTTCTTCAAGTTTCTTTGCTTTTCTAGGTTTAGTAGATTCTAATGTAGAAATGTCCTTTTATGTCTGAATTAGTTGAGAATTCTGTACACATTAGATTGTGAGTCTTGGCCCTGAGTTAATAAGTTCTTTTATGCCTTCTAATTTAGCATATTCAGTTAGGAGATAAGATTGTTTGTAGCAATAGGCCAATACATAAAAGTTGGTTACATTGAATGGACTATTTATGCTTGAAGTGTTAAAAGTTTGATAGCCCCTAAGAGCCACCGGGCACCGACATCCAACAGATTTATAAGGAGAAGTTCAATTGCTCTATGGGAATGGAGGGACTTACTGAACCTTGAATGCTCTCATTTGAAGCTCTTAAAGTTAACTCGTACATTTTTTGTCTATTAAAGGGAATGTTGCATGCAGGTTAAGCTCTTAAGTTTTTTTCTTAGTGTTTTTACATCCGAACATGAGTGATGTATTTTTTAACAATCTGATAAGTAAAAATGGCACTTTTCTTGGATTTAAAAGGACTGATTTCTTTTACCATTGTTTAGATATAATAAATTTAAACATCATGCCATTTTGTTTAAGAGTTCTATAAATTTTCTTGCACATGTGACTTCTTCATTTATAAGGGAATTCACTAATATTTTCTTTACTTTTTTAATGCAGTGCATTTGGATAAAATTTAATTATATGGACTGAATCTCATGTTGCATGTATTCTTTTTAAAATTTTTTATTTATCTTTTTTTTGATCTTGTCCAAAATCTCAATTTCATACCTTCTTATTGTTATTCATACAATAAATCATATTTATAGTTTAACATCTATGGTGTTATTATTGTTAACTCTCATTTCATTGGTAAAAATATCTCATCTTGATGAATTGTGAGTATGATATATCTTAAAATTATTTTTGTACTTGTTTTAATGTCATTGATTGTCAATGTGCAGGTGCAGGTGTAGGTGCGAGTCTTTACCTCAAAATTACATATTTAGGATACTGTTGTGTTAGCTACATTTGAAACATTCCTTGTATAAAGTTTCAAGATACATTTGATATTTTTAAAATTTGAAATTAAAATATATTGTGCATTACAGCCACTAAAATTTTAGTAGTAATTTCATCACTGAAATAGTTGATCGCAACTTTGGTCACCAAAATGAGATGATAAACATTAAATGGTGACCATAGTTTTGGCTAATAAATTCATCACTAAATATTTAATTTTGGTGACGAGAATATGTAGTCATTGATTTATTATGGTGACCAATTTTTGTGGTCACCAAACCTCCCCAACGACGTTAAATACTTAACCGAGTACTTTTGGTTACCATGATAGTGACCACATATTTAGTCACCAATAATATGGTTGACCAACTTTTTTGGTCAATAAATCGGTCACCAAATTTAGTTTTTTGGTGGCCAAATTTAGTTTTTTGGTGACCACGTCACAAATTAGAGACCAGAAAGGTTTTAGTCACCAATTGAAACTTTTTGGTTACCAAATTCAAATCGGCGTCACCAATAACTTTAGTGACGGGGCAACGGTGACCACGATTTTTTTGTCACCGAAAATATTTGGTGACCAAATTTCAGTCTTTTGTGACCATACTATTGTTGTCACCAAAAGCCATTTTTCTTGTAGTGAAACTACGCCTTGGATGGGGTTAGTTATGTGTTTATTCATTAGGATTAATACAGATTATTACATGTTCTAATTTTGATTGCTATGTTCCTTCTCATCTTGTAACGATACTTAGATTTTTCCTGAACGTTACTTCAGGAATACAACGAAATACTTCTTAATGCAGATTAATATTGGTCATTATAATTTTTTTATGTTTTTTTTTTAAATTTTTTTGGTGTTGATTTTAACTTTTACTGAATTTTTTTCTATTACAATCGGTTTAGATCGTTATTAAAATGATTATGTAGTCCATATCTAGTGAACCTCAATATTTTAGTTTTCAAGGCTTGTACAATGCCTTTCATTCATAGGATTTATTTCTTTTCCTTGATAAGTCATACATTTTTGTAGAAATAATTAATTTAAAAAAGAATTTTTTGTTTTTTAAAAAATTTGGTACAAATGGAAAACGTATTGGGGCGATTCCTTTTTCCTGAGAAACGAATCCCCCAAATTCGTTTCTTGGTGGAAATAAATTTTGGTTATAACTTTTTTATTTGAATTTATTTTATAAAAACGAAGACGGTGTATTCGTTTTTTCATCTTCGTTTTCTCTAGATTGGGAATCAATTTTTTTTTTTTTTTTACTATTTTTGTAATTTTATCCCCCAATCTGAATACTGGGGGCAAAAATCCCATGAGTTAGAAAGAGAATAGGTCAAGGGATTCTGTACCCGCCAAAGGGCAGGTGTTCGCATTCCAACACCATTAATTATGAATTCAAAAAAAAAAAAAAAAAAAAAACTCCACACAAATTACCCTCTTCTACGTTCAATATACACAAACTCTTATTTTGTTGTGGTAGTTTTGTTCCACATCAATGGCGGAGCCAAACCCCAGATGTCTGGTAGGACAAGATATTGAATCTTTATTTTTTCTTCTATTTTTTGTTAATTTTGGTGGGACAAAATTGGCTATTTTGCAATTTTTACACAGTATCAGAGGTACCACTACTACAAAGCACGCTACTGGAGGCGGGTTTTGCGCTTGCCCCCGCCTCCAATATCGGCGCCGCCATTGTTGGCACCCGCCTCCAATAAGAGTATTGGAGGGGGGGTCTTTCAAAACCCGCCTCTAGTACTCTTCGAAACCTGCCTCCAATAAGTGCCAACAATGGCGGCGCCCATATTGGAGGTGGGGGCGAGTTTGCAAAACTCACTTCCAATAGCATGTTTTGTAGTAGTGAAAAGAAAATGTTGTTCAAAAATAGCCTTTCTTCATTGAACGTTTTATATTTTCTTTGTTACATTTTTACATCTTATTAGTACTCAAAAATTCTTGAACTCTTTACTCTTTTTTGTTTCTATTAACATTGCTATTACATGTGGTTCATAATTTTAGAAATAAAAATTAATAAATAGTTTATGTTACATATAATATTATTAAATTGATTGTAAGTCGTTATTTTCAAATTAAATTAACACACACACACACACACACATATATATATATGTTACATTTTGCACAATAACTGGTTTAACCTACATCCCAATGGCTTAGGCACAATAACTGGTTTAACCTACATCCCAATGGCTTAGGCCCATGAAGAGGCTCAAACAACATATGTTGTGCGAAATCAATCGCATAGTCCAAAAAGCATACGTTACGTCACCATGTGATAATATTGAGGCAGGAAAAACTGCAATCATGTTGCCCATGCCTCCATAGCATGAAGTTAAGGAGGGTCCCAGGAAACAACTCCAACCAACTCTTCTACGATCCCCCCGTTACATGGCGCAAAACCCATAGTATCCGGGGGCAGTTTCGATATTCACGAAGCGCACCAATTAATATGCAGAAGATCTATCCTATGTAAATACTAGTGTTCCACCATATTAAATGGAAGTTATACTCAATTGTGCTAAATTTATGTCAAACTAAGTTCAACTTTACATTAACTTAAGTTTCAAACTGCTGATAAAGGACATTTTCATCTAGGTGAATATAATTATTTATAAGCAATGTCACAATTAGAGGATTTTAGAACACCACACACACAAGTGTCAATAGTGTTGATCCATATATACCATTTATTAAACATGTGTCATAATATATGTTTACCTTAGAAAATGAAAAACAAAATTTGTATCCTATATAAATAAGCATACACACAAGACACACACTGCACAGAACACACACACAAACACACACAACGCATTGACAAAGTTACCCACAAATCATTTATATATATGTAAGCATATGACCTGTGGGTCAGTTTTGCTTTAGATGCATTCTTACCTGCACGGGTAAGCTATGAAAAAAATATAAACGGGTTTGACCGGTTGAGAAAAAAAATACAACTCGCAGGTTGACCTTAACTCGACCTAATCCAACCCGTTAGATACGGATCAAATGTTGTTGACCCGTGACTTGTAACCCATTCGACCTACACCGACTAGTTAAAAAATGGTCTTGTTGGGTCGGGTTGACGAGTCATGGGTCAAATTGCGTCCCATATTGTGAATATAATAACTAAACCTCTTTTTAAATTACAATGCCTTGGTTGGGTGGATTCCTCCTTCAGTTTCTCAGCCTACAAAATATTAGCAGTTGTTTCCCTTCTAAGGCGGATTCTTACACACTAGTCATTGTATTTCATCTTTATTTTTCTTCCTTTTTCTTTTTACCCCCTTAATCTTATGGAGACTCAATTTTTTTATTTAAAAATTTAATATCATTTCAATTTCTATATGTATAACTTATTGCAATCTTTTATGGACAAAATATAAAACAAATTATTCACTACATAATTTTTTTTTTATAACAAATTCTTCTCTTCTTTTTTAATTTTGGAACACAACAAGAATATTAATAAAAATATACAAGTGAATACTTATTTATAAAAGTATTTACTGTGCCGCTTCGAAATACTTGTGTTTGGATGGAGGGTAATGGTGCTATCTTGAATATTGTTTTCCCTTGAAACAAATAGCCCTCACATAAATGCATCATTCTTTCAGGAAATTTAAGTTAATTATTTCGGAAATGAGTGAAAATATATCCTTTAATAAGGAAGATTTAATTTACTTATGATATGCTATAGTTATAGGAAAATAAGTTATATCTTGTTTATGGAGCAATTCTTATCCTTTCAGTAGTAAGAATCATTGAGTTGTCAGTTAAAATATAAAGATACAATATTTCTAGACCGATTGCACTTGTTGTGTTGTAGCGGATAATCATCATCATCGGCCAATGCGCCTACACGCCGATTTTTTTCCCAGAAAAATGATTTTTTAATTCTAAATTCTCAAAATAGGGATAAATTTTATTGACTTCCCAAACTAGAGAAAGCGAAGCTGTGAGCTTCTCTTTCAGCTTCGGTTCATGCCATACATACCAATAGCATGCAATACATAGCATTTCACTTTTTTGGTGGTTCATGCCATACATATATAGCTTAACTTTTTGTTAATTTTTGAAAATCGTTTTCTTCACAAATTGAGAGAAAATCCTATTTCCAAAGAAAGCGAAGTTGGAGAATTTATGTGCCTCAACCGATTTGTGAAGAAAACGATTTTCAGAAAATCATTTTCTTCACAAATTGAGAGAAAATCCTATTTCCAGGGAAAGCGAAGTTTCGCTTTCTTTGGAATTTATGTGCCTCAACCGATTTGTGAAGAAAACGATTTTCAGAAAATTGTTTTCTTTACAAATTGAGAGAAAATCCTATTTCCAAAGAAAGCGAAGTTTCCAACTCGCTTTCTTTGGAATTTATCTGCCTCAACCGATTTGTGAAGAAAAAATTTTTCAGAAAATCGTTGGACGATTCTTCACAAATTGAGAGAAAATCCTATTTCCAAAGAAAGCGAAGTTTAAGCGAAGTTTCCAACTTCGCTTTCTTTGGACGATTCTTCACAAATTGAGAGAAAATCATATTTCCAAAGAAAGCGAAGTTTAAGCGAAGTTTCCAACTTCGCTTTCTTTGGACGATTCTTCACAAATTGAGAGAAAATCCTATTTCCAAAGAAAGCGAAGTTTAAGCGAAGTTTCCAACTTCGCTTTCTTTGGAATCAACCTATTTGTGAAGAAAACGATTTTCAGAAATTCGTTTTCTTCACAAATTGAGAGAAAATCCAATTTCCAAAGAAAGCAAAGTTCTTTGGAATTTATGTGCCTCAACCTATTTGTGAAGAAAACGATTTTCAGAAATTCGTTTTCTTCATAAATTGAGAGAAAATCCTATTTCCAAAGAACTTCACTTTCACTAAGTTGGGAACTCTCCGAAAATTATCCCTATTTTTAGAATTTCAAAATAAAAATATATTTTTTATGGAAAAAATTCGAACGGTTCATGTTGAGTGTAAAGTAACAACTCAAGTACACATATTTGAATAAGATGCGTGATGGAGCACCACCCACTTTATAAATTAAAAAATGATTTACGGCATGCTATTGCTATGCATGGCATGATGAAATGCTACGTATGGCATGAACCACCAAAAAAGTGAAGCTGAAAGCGAAGCTGTGAGAATTTGGGAAGCCAATAAAATTTGGCTTCCTAAATTTTATTTAGTTTGGGAAGCCAATAAAATTTATCCCTATTTTGAGAATTTAGAATTAAAAAATCATTTTTCTGGGAAAAAATTAGGCCAATGGAAAATTTTTTTCTTATGATTAATTGGACTGCTTTTTCCACGCGCTTGTATGCTTTCCTGTTGTTGCAGCTTACCTGTGTGATGGGCAAAAGAAAGGCATATCACCATAACTCCAGCGTTTTTGGGATTTGGAAAAAATGCAAAAGTGGTCCACAATCTTTACCCCTGTTGCAAATGTAGTCCACAATCTTTAGTAAGTAGCAAATGTAGTCCACAATGTATCCATTTTGTTGCAATTTTAGTCCAAAAACGGAAATTTGACCTTGACTAACGGTCAACGGGTTTGACCGTCAGTCAAACCCGGGTTTGACCATCCTAAAACCACCCCACCCCTTCCTTCCAAGACCATTTCTCTCATCCTCTCATCCTCTCATCTTCTTCTTCTAAAATTCGATTAAGTCTACAACAATCTGAATGTGTTTTTCTTCTTTCCTTTTTTCTCTTTATTTTCTTTCTTTTTCCTCAGCCAATATCTCTTTCTTCTTCTTTCGTTTCTGATTTACATCTTCTTCTTTCTTCATACAATCAAACCACTGTAAATATAAAGAGTATGAACAAAATTTTATTCATACTTTATAAGAATTTCTACCGATTTGGACTTCTACTACTGCAAATCAACTACAATAGCTATGGATGCAATCTCAAAAGTTAGCAGCAACACTAAACCCAGCACCACCCATTGCCACTTCGTTTGGACAACTTCAGAAATTC
Organism: Leptodermis oblonga; assembly: GCA_016801395.1. Taxonomy (NCBI): domain Eukaryota; kingdom Viridiplantae; phylum Streptophyta; class Magnoliopsida; order Gentianales; family Rubiaceae; genus Leptodermis; species Leptodermis oblonga. Next base: position 28,452,932 of record CM028760.1, read on the forward strand.
TCCAAATTCATTTGGAGAATTCCCTAATATCTCAGCTAGCACAAAAATCAGCACACCCTGCAACTGCATTATCCCTAAACTAGAGAAAATCAGAACATTAATAAAGCTAGAAATTGAAAAAAAGGAAATTGGACAGAGAAAAAGGGGAATGATGAACAACAGTCGCCGACGGGCTAGTGGAGGAATCCAGTCGGTGATGGAGGAACTAGTCACTGGGATGGAAGCTGCAGAAAACCCCCTTAAAACCAAATAAAAAATAAAAAATCTTGCACATGCCAGTAGAATTAAATCCAGAAAAAATTAAATTAGAACAAAATTTGAAACAGAAACAGACTGAAGAAAAAGAGGCAGCCGTCGTTGGTGGAGTGAGCGGTAGTCGCGATCTGGTTTGTGGCCGTGCAAAGAAGGTGAGCGGACTGGTGGATCTAGTGGTCGCCGTGGATGGCTGTGAATTCGGAGGTGGCGGCGGCGCAAGATGAAAAGACCTAGGGTCGCCGGAAAACATGGAGGAGCGGCGGTGATTCAGAGGAAGATGAACATCATAGCAATAACATTAACATTAATCTTCCCGATGCTCTGTTCTTCCGAGAGAGAGAAGCCTAGGAAGAAGAAGGAGGAGGCTGCTGCGGATTTTTCTTCAGCTTGACTAACGGTCAATGGTTTTGGAAGGAAGGGGTGGGGTAGTTTTAGGATGGTCAAATCCGGGTTTGACTGACGGTCAAACCCGTTGACCGTTAGTCAAGGTCAAATTTCCGTTTTTGGACTAAAATTGCAACAAAATGGATACATTGTGGACTACATTTGCTACTTACTAAAGATTGTGGACTACATTTACAACAGGGGTAAAGATTGTGGACCACTTTTGCATTTTTTCCTTTGGGATTTGTTTCTAATACCTTTTAAAAGAGACAAGTAAAATATTATCTCTTCAAAAAAGTAGCACATCTAATATAAAAAGCATAACCTATTTAAAACCATAATGAGAAAAAAAAATTGACATGTAAAATAAAACGGATTAAATTTAAGGGTAGAAGTAGTGCATCTTTAACAAAGTAGCACGTGTAATATTAAAAATAGTATCTGTTTATAAAAAATAAATTAATAATAATAATAAAATTTACTTTAAGGGTATAAAAACGTACCAAATTTAAGGGTGAAAATAGTCTCTCTTTATATAATACATGTAATATAAAAAATAGTGTCTATTTCTAAAAAATTATAATAATAATAGTAATAATAAGGATTTATTTTTAAGAGTAGTAGTGTAGGTAAGATAAAAAGTAGTACATATTTTTAAAATAATAATAATAATAATTTTAATGTTATAAGCACCGCTTGTAAAATAAAAAGGTATGGTTTATTTATATAAAAAAAATAAAAATAAATGATGAAGTTATGTTGCGCGCTTGTGCACACAATGCAATCTCATATTAAATACTCAGACTGTTACATGAATGACTCTTAACATGATAATTCTATTTTACATTTACGATGATATAAAAGAGTCTCAACTTGTATTATTGAACATGACTCTTATTTATGTAGGAACTGTTCTGCTTTTTGGCATGCAGCCATTTCTTACATCTATGAGGTTATCTTGGACAAATTGGGACTATTCCATTTGGTAATATTGTTGTGGCCATGCTTCTTAATTAATGTAGGAGACCAAAATCTTGTATTTTTCAAGAAGCCCAGACCGTTTCTTAATCCCATTTTCTCACATGATAGAGCCCTTACATTTCTTCAAATAATGTCTCGTTAGTTGGTAAAGAAAAAAAGAAAAAGAAAAAAGGAAAAGTATATCTAAAATTTAGTGGCTCGAGCACATATGTGTTGTGTATTGTCTTGAGAAGTCGGCCGCCTCCCCTCTCCCTCATATCTCCAAATCCTAAATTTTCATCGTATTCTTGCCTCATCCTCTGTTATCAAAGGATGAGGGAAGCAATTCTACTTTTGTTCTTGATATATTTTATTTAGTTTGCTTTAGTTTTAATTTTATCCATGTTTATGTTGTTTTTCTCTCCGTTTTTGTAGTTTCTCTCTTCATCTATGGTGTTTCACTTTTCATCTATGATGATTTTCTCCTTGGCTATGGTGATTCCATTTATGGCCATGGTGTATGATGAAGACTTGGTTGAAGTTGCAGTCTCAAAACTTTCATCAACAATTAATGGCAGATCCGTGACCATAAATACGAGATTTGTTTAGCGATACAATCTACTATGTTTAGATTTATACTAGGTATAACATTACAGTTTAGTACATTAGATACATTATTGTGGTTTAGATCTCTTAATTATCAGATCAAATATATTGTAAACAGTTGTATTGACTGCTTCATTATTTTCAATCAATTCTTGTTGGATGATTTCTAATGCCATTAATAAATTTTAATTTAAAAAAGAAAAAGCACATATTTTAATCAGGCCCGGCTCTTAGCATGTGTTGGGTGAGCCCATGCTCAGAGCCCAACCAATTTGAGGTCCCTAATTAGACATGTTTTGGATTTTTTTTTTTTTTTTTTTTTTTGGTTGAACGACGTCAAAAATATTTTTTTAAAACATCTTTTGGAATGATGTCAAAGACGTTGTCCACAAAACTATGGGAAAAAAAAAAAACAAGAAGCCCTATCCATCTATTTCTTTCCCCCAGCCGGCAGCCTTTCTCCCTCCCCTCCAAGGTTTGTAAAGTTTTCTTATTTTCTCTCATTCTTTTTTTTTTTTTTAATTCAAACAATAATTTTAATTTTTCTTGTTTTCGTTTGTAGTTTGATCTTTGAATGTTCTAAAAAAATTTATTCTCAACCCATAATAGTTCCGCTTTTTAAAGGTTAGTTTATATTTTTAAATTTTGAAATATGTTCTAATAATTTAAATTGTTTATTTAAACTTATAATTTATTAAATCAATTTTAGATGTTTAATTTGAAGTGAATTTGGAATTGAAATTTTATTATTTTTATTATTAATTTGAGTCTAATGATATTTTATAGTTTGAATTTGAGGTTGAATAGATTATAATTCAAATTAAAAAAATTAAAAATTTGAATTTACGCAATAAATATTGAATATAAATTTGCATTTTGAATTTTAAAAATTGAAGTTAGATGGGTTGAATTTTTTTCTATTTTACATTTTAAATAAAATAAAATGGCCCAAATTTATACTAGCAAACAAGGCCCTTTTTCTAATTGGAACGTCCCTCATTGTAACATTATTATAGTAATCCCTATCATGGTTGGATTTACTTTGAGTGAGAGCAGTACAAGAATTTGCAGTAAGCGAAATGAAAAAAAAAAAAAAAACTAGGTCATGGAAATTCAAAATTCCTTAGATGAAGGTTCGTCTTTGTTGTTTTCTTAGTGTGTAAATTCGGTATGGCTGAAAGTGTCACTTTCTTCTTTCTTGTTTCTTTCCTTCTTTTAAAATTTTATTTTTAAAGTTTTAGATAAGGTCAAATAAAAAACTGACCTATCCAATATGATCTAAAGATTTGTTTTGATATGATTCAGTTGATTCGATCCAATCCAAAATTTTGGATTGGGATTCGATCCCCAGATCATCTTGAACAACCCACTGATAATGTAAGAATGAGGGATATATATATATATATATATATATATATTTAAAATTAGGTAAATAAAATCAAAACTAATCCAAAATATAAAAGAAGATTCATGAAGAGTGAGCACATTAAGGGCACAGTAAGTGCGCATTAGAAGCACAATAAAGGCACAACAGGTGCCCAAAAGATCTTAAGTGGAACTTGAATGCCAAACAACCAATATAATAATATCATATTTATTTTAGGCTTAATTATTTTTTTAACCTTATGTGGTATTATACTATTAATATCAGCCCCAAAGTTCTAAAAAATAACACTTAATTCCCTTTTACGTTTTACCGTTAAAATCCTAAATTATTTTAGTTGGAGAGATTTAGTTGATACTATTTTTATTTTTGCCGATATATGGCATTGGGAGGGACAGGTTTAAAATCCTTAATTTTGAGGATTATTTTTCTCACTAAAAAAATTTAATTTTCATTTCCTTTTTAGAAAAAGTGTGTGTTTCTTTGAATGTGCAAAATAATGAGTGAACAACTGATATCATTTTCTTTCCTTAAAATTGGGTTGGGTAAATGTTAAAAAAAAAAAAAAAAAAAAAAAAACTAGCACAATTATAGCACACAATATGCACAGCAAGACCAACAAGTTTTTAGCTGCCTCCTCTCTCCAAACCTCCAAACCCTAAAATTTATGATGAAGGAGGATGAGGGAAGTAGTTCTACTTTTGTTCCTGCAATCCTTTATTTAGTTTGCTTTAGTTTTAATTTTTATCCACGTTTATGTTATTTTTCACTCCGTTTATGGTGTTTCTCTCTTCATGAATGGTGTTTATCTCTCCATCTATGGTGTTTTTCTCCATCTATTGTGATATTGTTCCTGGCTATGGTGATTCGATTCATGGCCATGGCGTACGAAGACTCGGTTGAACATTCAGTATTGAAGCTTTCATCAGCAATTAGAGGCAGATCAGTGACTATCGGTGCGAGATTTGTTCAGCGATATATTTCTACTATGTTCAGATCTATAGTATATATAGATTTACAGTTTAGTTGATTAGATACACTGTTGTACTTCAGATCTATTAATTATCGGATCAAATATATTGTAATCAGTTGTATTGACTGGATCTTGGTCTTCTTTGAATTGCAGTTGGACGATTTCCAACACCATTAATAAACTTTTAATTTTAAAAAAAAAGGCCAACAAGTTTTTGCGATTAATAATTCAACCATTAATTCTCTTGTTTAATTTTCAATTGGTCATTTTTTTTTTTATAAATTGCCTTCTCTTGATAAGCAATTGCTTCGTTAACTACAAAGAGAGGGTTAAAATTAAGAAGGTAAAAAGAGAGGGCTCAAAAAACAAGTCATAAAAGCTAGGAACACGAGCTGGGGGATGTTAAACGCAGAATAAAAAAAAATGTTAAACAAAAAATTAAGAGATAGTAATCTGCATTTCTTTTCAAAACTAACCCCACATAAATTTTTTCACCCCATTTTGCTGTCCTCATTTCAGACCTTTGCAAACCCCCACCCCACGCCAGAACCCACTGTCGAACTAGCATTAGGCGCCTACGCGAGACAAGGGGTTAGGCCCTCTAACCCTTGTTCCATTACTGTTTTTTTTTTCTTTAAATGGGGAGTAATTTTCGGAAAAAATGTAAAATATTGTTGCACTATTTTGCCGTTCAACATTTTTTTGTTGTGCGTGCAATGTACATTATTGCTATTTAATTGATTTTTTTCCCTTAAAATTAGGCTGAAAAAAGTTACAACGGAAAAAAAAATGCGAGTTGGTGAAAGAGAGAACAAAAATTAGCGCAATGCTAAACGAAGAATTGAAAGATAGTATTTAGGAGTAACTATTTTAAGGGATACTAAACGCAAAATTGAGAGATAGTATTTTGCATTTCTTTCTGAAGCTACCCCCTATATAAATTCTTTCACCCCCTTATGTTGTCCCCCTTTCACACCTTTGCAAACCCCCCATCCTATGTTGGAACCCACCACCGGACCACCGTCGGACTAAAGTAAATCGAGAAAAATTGCGTTAAATTAAAACGGGGATAATGATCTATTGGGTCTCTCTTTCTTTATTGTTTCTTTTGGAGTCGAAATCGAGAGCCATATATAGAGAAAAGAAAAATTACACAAACGTGTGTGTGTGTGTGTGTGTGTGTGTGTGTGTATTTGAAGAGAGACAAAGAGAGCATATAGAGGTCGCTCAAGTCGTGTAGTATGAAAACTTTGATTTAATTCTTTTACCTTTTATTTCTTACCACATCAAGTCCTCATGTTTTAAATTTTTTACATCATGGTAATGTAATCAAATAGGAGTGGTGAATATTTTTATTATTGTTATTACCTCATTCATCTACAAAATTATTGATACTAATATTTATTTTCCAAATGAGTATTATAAACATACGTGCAATTCCATCTTTCTCCGAGTTTGTATTATGTGCGGGAAGTTCTAATCACACGTTCGTAAAGTTCTAATCACACGTGCGACCTTTATAAGCATTATGGGCGTATTCAATATTACTGTGATCAATATATTCTCCACGTTTCATTTTAAAAAATTAATTTAAAACATACATGTTATTTTATGAGTTACAAAGTCAAACACCCAAAATAAGTTATTTACCGTTGTTATTTCATTTCTACCATTAATTTTCAAAAAGTCACACTCCGTCCATGTCAGACGATAAGTCTCTAACGTCAAAAAAAAAAAAACAACGGGTATTTTCATTATTTCCGAGAGGAGAAAAAAGGGGTACGCGGTTTCGTTTGCCCCGCAAAATGAAACCCTAACTCAAATTCTTGTTTATTCGAATCGGGCTTCTAAAAAGCCAATAACAATAGAACAAGCATACGTCAAAACTAATATAGTAAAAATCCCTTCTATGAATTCACCACTGGAGACAAGAAAAACATAGATTTCCGCCACCCCAATATATTCGAGTTCTAAATTTACCAAAAAAAGAAGAAAGAAATTGGAATCGGAACAGTTGATTAGCGGTTGTGTATGTCGGAAGATAGATGCAAAACAACTGTGCGTGACCTGAAATCAATGAAGTGTTTGATGAGGGAATAGAGTCGGAATCAAACTGTTATTGAAGATTGGGATGAACAACAGAGAATAAAATAGAGTTTCGGTATGTCCGGCCAAAATTTGTTCTGGCCACAGCCGAAACAACAGCCACTGGGAGTGACTGCGACAAGAATGTTTCTGGTCGTACGCCTCGATGGCAAGGAAACTACGGCCAGAAACTTTTGTTGAATATATAAATATGGCTAGAACTTTCTGACCAATAAGTTTTTCTGAGCAATTAATTATTCACTCTTGAACTTTCTTGTGAAATTCTCTTTTTAAAATTAAGTTTTGAAAATGATCTCTACACAGAAGATTCAATCATGAAATGAGGATACAGCCAATTGAAGTCAAACTCATAATTCATTCCAGCAATTAGAGCTAAAAACAGTACCAAAGAAATGGAGGGGATGGGCGTGAAAGGAATGAAAGAACACACACGTATGAAGGCATTCAGAAATGATAGTGGCATCCCTAAGTAGCTTACTACAAAGAGGGCATATCATGCATATCCCACAATTGTTTCTCTTCTCACTTTCGTGACCTGATTCGACATAGCTCCTCCCTCTATTCCTCCTCCCTTGCTTTTGTAGCAATTATTCTCAATAACACTTACTACCGTAGTAATTTATAGACTGAGTTGAGCCACAGTCGGAATACTATCTCCTTTTTCAACACAAACACCAATGGCAATCGAAGCACAACCCCTAGCAGCAACCTCCTCGCATTCACCTCAAGCCATGCATGTTAGTGTAGTGATGTAATGTGTAGCATGGAAACTTTAATTTTATTTTTAACCTTTTATTTCTTACCACCTCATGAATTCCTCATATTACGTATAGGAAGTTCTAATCATTCGTGCGGGAAGTTCTAATCACACGTGCGAAAAGTTTTAATCACACATGCGACCTTAATTAGCATTATGGGCGTATTAAATATTAGCATGATCAATGTATTCTCCCCATTTCATTTAAAACATACATGTTATTTTATGAGTTACAAAGCAAAATACCTGAAATAAGTTATTTACCATTGTTATTTCATTTCTACCATTAATTTTCAAAAAGTAACACTCTATCCATGTCAGAAGTTAAGTCTCTAACGTTCCAAAAAAACGGGGGTATTTTCATCATTTCTGAGAGAAAAAAAGGGTGCACCATTTCATTTGCCCCCGCAGAACGAAACCCTAACTCAAATTTCCATTTATTCGAATCGGGCTTCTAAAAAGCCAATAATAATATAACAAGCGACTCCAAAACCAATCTAGTAAAAATTCCTTCTATGAATTCACCACCGAAGACATGAAAAACATTGATTTTTGCCACCCCAATCAATTTGAGTTCTAAATTTACCAAAAAAAGGAGCAAGAAATTAGAATCGGAGCAGTTGATTAGCGGTTGTGCATGTTGAAAGATAGATGCAAAACAACTGTGCGTGACTTGAAATCAATGAAGTGTTTTATGAGGGAATGTAATTGGAATCAAATAGTTATCGAAGATTGGGATGAACAACAGAGAATGAAACAGAGGTCCGGCCAGAACCTGTTCTAGCCACAGCCGAAACAACAGCCACCAGGACTGAATGCTACCCGAACGGTTCTGGTCGCACGCCCCAGCGGCAAGGAGACTACAGCCATAAGCTTCTGTTGAATATATAAATATGGCCTGCACTTTCTAACCAATAATTTTTTTCTCAGCAATTAATTATTCACTCTTGAACTTTCTTGTGAAATTCTTTTTAAAAATTAAGCTTTGAAAATGATCTCTGCATAGAATATTCAATCACGAATAGAGGATACAGCCAATTGAAGTCAAATCCATAATTCATTGCCAGCAATTAGAGCTAAAAATAGTCCCAAAGAAATGGAGGGGATGGGCGTGAAAGGCGTGAAGGAACCTCCCCGTACTCACCTCAAGCTATGCATGTTAGTGTAGTGATGTAATGCGTAGCATAGAAACTTTGATTTTAATTTTTAACATATTATTTCTTACCACCTTATGAATTCCTCATATTACATAGAGGAAGTTCTAATCATGCATGCAGGAAGTTCTAATCACACGTGCGGAAAGATCTCATCACACTTGCGACCTTTATGAACATTGTGGGTGTATTAAATATTAGCGTGAGATCTTCCTTTCTTTTTGTAAAACACTGATAAAAAAAAAATTTGTTTTTTAAATGCATAACATTTATTTTGAGAAGCTTACTACAAAGAGGGTATATCATGCATGCCGCAATCGTTTCTCTTCTCACCTTCATGACGTGATTCAACATCGCTCCTCCCTATATTCCCCCGTAGCAATTATTCTCAATAACACTTACTACCGTAGTAATTTACAAACTGAGTTGAGCCACAGTCAGAATGCTATCTCATCCTCCAACACAAACACCAACGGCAATCGAAACACAACCCCAAATAGTAACCTCCTCATACTCACCTCAAGCGGTGCATTTTACTGTATTGATGTAATACGTAGCATGAAAATTTTGATTTTAATTTTTAACATTTTATTTCTTACCAGATCAATTCCTCATGTTTTAAATTCTTTACATTATGGAATATGGCCAAATAGGGTTGGTGAATATTTTTATTATTGTTTTTAGTGCGCGAAGTTTTAATCACACGTGCGGGAAGTTCTAATCACACATGCGGGAAGTTCTAATCATACGTGCGACCTTATGTGCATTATGGGTGTATTAAATATTAGCATGATATATTACTTTCTTTTTGTAAAACACCAATAACAAATTGTTCTTGTAAATGCATAACATTTATTTTGAGTTCCGAAATATGTCATTTGAATTTAAAACAATTTGTTTATATTCCGAACATTGAATGAATTATTGTAATAATAGTTTTAAATTCTATCTATTTATATTACTTTTATTTATACTACTATTAGTTCTCAAATGTGTGTACACATAATTATACTCATAAGAATAGTAAAAATACAACTTTTTCATTAGCATGAAATAAGTTTTTCCTTTTTTGTTAAAATATTGTAGAAATTAGAGCCTTTTTTTTTTGTTGGTTTTGATACTTGATTAATATTTGAAATAAGGAATTTACATCATAAAAGAGACTCTTGAGAGCGTATGTGCTTCTCTGATTATGTCTCTGTGGACTTTAGTAACAATGGTCTTGTTTGGAAGCATTTTTAGAGTTTTAAGATTATAAAAAATTTAAAAATAGTTTTTGGAATAAAATTTTAAAAATGTTTTCAAAAAATAATTTTAAATAAAATGTACTTGAAGTACAGTTTTTGAAAAATATTTTGGACATGTTTTACAAAATATTTGAAAAACTTTAAAGTTAGGAGTCGCCCTGACTTAACCCTAACCTCGGCTCCACCCCTGACCTGCCCCCAAGAAAAAAAAATTGGATAAATAATTGACCCAATCAGGTCAGATCGGGTCAACTGATCGTTTTGATCCAATTTACGGATTATCTTGAACAGCCCTAATAATGTAGGAATGAGGGATATATATTAAAAATTAGGTAAATAAAATTAAAACTAACCCAAAATATAAAGAGGAATTAAGGAAGAGTGAGAACATTAGGGGCACAGTAAGTGAACATTAGGGGCACAGTAAGTGCACATTAGAGGCACAATAGGTGCGCCAAATATTTAAGTGGAATTTGCATGCCAAAGAACCAATATAATAATATATCATGTTTCTTTCAGGTTGAGTTACATTTTACCTTTTATGTTATATATTTTTATTATCAGTCCCCTATAATTTAAAAATTAATATTTAACAACATTCTCCTATTAAAACCCTAAAAGGTCCTCCTTAGATTCATGCATAGCTCGTGCCCCTCGGCACTACACTAGTGACTTGCGGTGCAGGATGGACAGAAGGTGCCGCCGGGGTTTCACCCACTCCCTGATCAGCACTTGTACAGGGAGGGAAGTACTGCAGGCTGGCTGGAGGAAATTACTTCCCCACCTCTCTCGCCGACAGTAGACAAAGCCCCGCCAGTTCATTTGTTGTTGGAGGATGTTTCGCCTGACGAAGTCGCAATACCAAAGGCAATGGATATTGTTGTGCTGAGGGATGTGCCGATCCAGTTTCATACTCCAGCACACAGGTTGGCTAGAGGCTTTCTGGGTATCGCCCGAGTGGCTGTCGAACTAGGATGGAAAATCAGATGGCTGGTTCAATTTTTCAGAAACTACTGGTTCGGGATACCACTTTCGGGGTTGGTTTAAATAGGTTTCTAATCCGTTTTAATCCATTCCAAATACATAGATCTATAGTCTAACATACAGGCTATATATAGGAACTCAAATCATGCGAAAACAAGTACTTTAGCGACATTACATTTCGTCCCAAACTAGGTTCGGAACACTGATTTTAAAACATGCATATTTCTGGATTTTGGTTCTCATATCTAAAGCATTACGGCTTATAAAAATCTAGAGGCATGCATCCTAAGCATAATAACATGTAAGGAATTCAACCAACATCCTAAACATGCTTCAATTAACATGAATTTCTTAATTACTTGTTATTCAAGTTTTCCTAGGTGTTCATGCTTTTAATTCCGTATTTCGATTCTAATCCCAAATCAAACACTCGCCATGAGGTCTTACGAATACCACGAACTTAAAGACTTAAATGAAGACAGCACGGCAACGATGATTCGTCGTCGGCGGCAGTTCGACAAGCTTCACGGCTTCACTTTTAGAATTTTGCTTAAGTGTTTGCAAAGTTTGATTCTTGAAAGTTAAGGATGTATTTATAAGCATCCTGTAGGTTTAGGTGAAATCAGAATCTTCCTTAAACATGGTAGATTAATTCGGGTAGTTTTCTTCTACCAAATCGATTGTGATTCCGGATTCCTTAATTAAAGATTTCGTTTCTCGTTTCCGTTTTCTTTTGTCCAAGTACTCATCCGACTCGCACAGTAACTCACATGGGCTAATTCTGTGAATTCCTTCCTTTTCAAATTCTTCTGCTGTCTGATTATCTGTCCGACTCGAATGAAAACTCGTACGACGCGATTTTCTAGATTCGTTCCTTTTATGCTTATCTCACTTCCCTTGTTTCACTTTAGGTAATTATCACTTCTATATTAACTACCGATCAAGCATTAATTCTAGCAATCAATTAGACAATCAATCTAGAAATCAATCAAGCAATCAATTTAAGCAATTAATCATGCAATCAATTAAACAATAACTCAGGCAATCAATCACGCACTTAATTATTCGAGTTTTTGTAATTTAAAAGGAAGCAAAATGTCCATTTTACCTTTAATACGTTACGGTTTCTAGCTAAAAATTTTTGGGTCCTCACATTCACCCCCACTAAACGGAATTACGTCCAGGAATTCCCTAACTCATTTCTCGAATAGTTTTGGGTACTTCTCATGCATATCAGCCTTGGGTTTCCAAGTGGCTTCTTCTAACCCATGGCATTTCCATTGTACCTTCACTAAGGAAACTTCCTTTGTCCTTAGCTTCTTGTGCTTCGGTCCAAGATCCGCATAGGTTTCTCCTTGTACTCTAGTCTCTCTTCCACTTCTAAGTCATCTAGCTGTGCTGCATGCTTTGGATCGGCCAAAGACTTTGGCAGCATGGATACGTGAAACACTAGATGCATCTTTCCCATGGATGCAGGTAATTCGAGTTTGTAGGCAATTTTGCCCACGCGCTTTATAATCTTGAAAGGTCCTATGAATCTGGGACTTAACTTTCCTCTTCTTCCATGTTTAATGATGTGGGTGTACGGGGTCACTTTCAGGAAGACTTTCTCTCCATCCTCGAAAATCAACTCTTTACGACGTCTGTCTGCCTACTTTGAGCAGTCACTAGTCACTGACGTATCATCGTCACGTCATTATACACTTCATCTACCAATGGTACTAAGTTGGCTGGCGTAACCTTTTTCTCTCCTACTTCGTCCCAATACAACGGGGATCTACACTTCCTTCCGTACAATGCTTCGTAGCACTACTATAAAAAGTAGAATCAATGGCAGTCCTTTAATGGCGGAATAGACCAGAACCGCTATTAAAAAGAAAGCACGAACTTTCTACGGCGATTTATTTAGAACCACTGTAGAAAGTTAGTATCTACGGTGGTTATGAAAAAAAACTATAGAAAGTGAGACCTTTCAACCACGGCAGAACAAATTCCGCCATAGAATGCCTTTATAAGACGGTTATTGTAAAACCTCCATAGAAAGTCCATACTTTCTATGGCGGTTATATATAAACCGCTATAGAAAGAACCTTTCTATGGCGGTTTTGACATAACCGCTATGGAAAGGTACTTTCTATGGCGGGGTTTTTATAACCACCATAGAATATCCGTATCTTAGACCTAAAAAACAAAGTCTATCTCCAAATTTGGGCAATCTCGCACCTAGACGCCGTCTTCTCCATCCTCAAACCCCATTTTTATACATTTCAAACTTAGAACTCGGATATTTGGTGTTGCAATTTACCACTTTGAGGTTAGATACTACTAAAATTTCTCACCTTTAGCTTATTCTTTTACATTCAATATATATATATATATATATATGGAATTTATTTTTATTTATGGTAGTTTGAAGATTAAAGTTACAATCCATAGAAAGTCCGTTAACCTTAATATTGTGGATTGTAGTTAGTTATACTATGTAGCTTGTTTGTGATGGAATATGATTTGTAGTGTTTGGTTTTTGTTGGATGATATTCATATTATAACTACTTAACTGATTGCTTTTGTATGCATAACATGTGTTTGATGAAATGCATAAATGAAAAACTTATGGTTTTTGTATTTATTTGATTATGTCTATTGTGCATGTGTTAAATTAGTGGTTCGTGAGATGATGAATGAGTCAATTGTTTTGGTTTTGATTGGTGATTATGAAGTTGAATGTTTTAATAGAAGTGTTGCTTACTCTAAGCTATGTTTTTATGAATGTGTCTCTTTGGGTTGATATGAGTGAAAATGAATGTTGTTAGTATCTTTTTGGTGTGAATATTGAGAGCCAAATGCATGTGGTGAGCATTTGTATATGAAAAAGTAGCACTCTATGTTCAAAATGATTGAAAATGCTTGTTTATACATGGAGAGTGTAAAATGTAACGTTTTAAAAACATTTTTACCTTTCTTAGTCTCTTTAATTGATAATGATTCTTTTTGCTTGTTTTTATACATTGAAAGTGTAAAATGTCACTTGCTTTTTAAAGTTTAACCTTTTTTAGTCTTTTTGTGTGTCTCATTTATTGATAATGATTGTTTTTGCTTGTTTTTATACATTAAAAGTGTAAAACGTCACTTGTTTTTTTTCAAGTTTAACCCTTCTTAGTCTTTTTGGTGTGTCTCCTTCAATTTAGAGTTGTATAATATCACTTGTTTATTGAAGTTAAACATTTCTTTGACTTATTTTCGGGTATCTTTTTAAGAAAAGTTGTTAGTTTGGTTTTGTTTGGCTCTTTTCATGAAAAGGATTGAAAATGATTGTTTTTATACATGAAGAGTGTAAAATGCCACTTTTCTTTAAAAAGTTTTACCTTTCTTAGTCTCTTTTGTGTGTTTCTTTTATTGATAATGAGTGAAAATGCTTGTTTTTATATATCAAAAGTGTAAAATGTCACTTGTTTTTTTTTCAAGTTTAACCTTTCTTAGTCTCTTTTGTGTGTCTCCTTCCATTTAGAGTGTATAATGTAACTTGTTTTTTGAAATTAAACCTTTCTTTGACTTATTTAACGCTTTAAGAAAAGTTGTTAGTTTGGTTTTGTGTGGCTCTTTTCATGAAAAGGGTTGAAAATGCTTGTTTTTATACATGGAGAGTGTAAAATGCTATTTTCTTTAAAACGTTTTACCTTTCTTAGTCTCTTTTGTGTGTCTCTTTTATTGATAATGAGTGAAAATGCTTGTTTTTATACATCGAAAGTGTAAAATGTCACTTGTTTTTTTTCAAGTTTAACCTTTCTTGGTCTCTTTTGTGTGTCTTCTTCCATTTAGAGTGTATAATGTAACTTTTTTTTTAAAGTTAAACCTTTCTTTGACTTATTTTCGGGTAACACTTTAAGAAAAGTTGTTAGTTTGGTTTTGTGTGGCTCTTTTCATGAAAATAATTGAAAATACTTGTTTTATACATGGAGAGTGTAAAATGCCACTTTTACCTTTCTTAATCTCTTTTGTGTCTCTTTTATTGATAATGAGTGAAAATGCTTATTTTTATATATTGAAAGTGTAAAATGTCACTTGTTTTTTTCAAGGTTAACCTTTCTTAGTCTCTTTTGTGTGTCTCCTTCCATTTAATTATATATGTCACTTGTTTTTTGAAGTTAAACCTTTCTTTGACTCATTTTCAGGTATCTTTTTAAGAAAAGTTGTCTGTATCTTTTGTGTGTCTCTTTTCATGAGAAGGATTGAAAATGCTTGTTTTTATACATGGAGAGAGTAAAATGTCCCTTGTTTTTTCAAGTTTATCATTTCTTAGTCTCTTTTGTGTGCCTCCTTTATTGATAATGAGTGAAAATGCTTATTTTTATACATTGAAAGTGTTAAATGTCACTTGTTTTTTCAAGTTTAACCTTTCTTAGTCTCTTTGGTGTGTCCTTTTATTTACAGTGTATAATGTCACTTGTTTTTTGAAGCTAAACCTTTCTTTGCATCTTTTTTTGGTCTCGTTTGTTTATGAAAAGTTTTTAGCTTGTTTTCTCCAATTTTTCCCTTATGTTTAAGATAAGGTAATGGGTCAAAAGGGAAAACACAATGAGGAGCATAGTGATGAGGGAAATGATGATAAAGATGATTGTTCTACTAGAGCTCGAAGAGGTAGAGGGTGTACAAATTGCATATATAACATGAATGGATAACAGTTAAGGTAAAATAACTGATTATTATATTTTGTATTTAACGTTGTGTTGTATACAATTGTATGATCTTCTGACTTGTATAATATTCTTCAATAGCATAAAAAACAAAAGTCTTACTGGGAGTATGGCTACTATGTCATGCAGTACATGTACCACATCGCAATGAAATCCGAGACATTAGCACTCGAAAAGGTATTTGATTCTGTTTTATTTGTTTATGCATAACCTATGTTGTATTTTATTTTGCTACTCAATTAAATTTATTTTTATTCTCTGTGGTAGTACTTCAAGGCCAATCTCACTCTATTAACCATTGAGGATATAGTTGTTATGAGATCATTATGCGCTAGTTATATTGTGAAGCATTAGCTAAACAATATTTGATGGTTGTTTTGATAGTAATGGAACTTGTTGACGTTATAGTTGTATGAATTTTTTTGGATGATATATATTATAATGTAATATTGATTTCTAACTTGGTAATATTTTGTACATTTATTTTAAACTTTTAGAAGTCTGTTCACTTTATAAATAGCTGTAAAAAAGTGAAATACTTCTAAAATGATTTGGGAAAAACCGTCAATTAATGCACTTTCTATGGCGGGTAAGACGGAACTCGCCGTAGAAAGCTCATAACTTTTTAGGGCTGGTAAGAAGGAACCTGCCGTAGAAAGCTCATAACTTTCTATGGCGGGTAAGGAAAAACAGCTATAGAAAGTTCAAGACTTTCTACGGCGGTTTTTACTAAACCGCCGTAGAAAGTCCGTGAACTTTCTACGGATGCCAGATAGATAGCGGTGCAAATGTTCAAATAACCGCCATTGAAGGTGGGAAAAAATCGCCGTTAAAGCCCCTTTTTGTAGTGGTGTAGGGTGCCATCCCTATTGATGCTTGGTAACTATTGTTATAGGAAAACTCGATCAACCGTAGGTGTGTATCCCAAGCTCCTCCAAAATCCATAGAGCAAGCTCGGAGTATGTCTTCGAGAATCTGGATAGTTAGCTTAGACTGTCCATTAGTCTGTGGATGAGCGGTGGTACTAAAGTTCAGCTGTGTACCTAACGCTAGCTGCAGCTGTTGCCACAATCTGGAAGTAAATCGGGGATCACGATCTGAAGTGATGCTAACGAGCACTCCATGTAGCCTCACTATCTCTCGGATGTAGAGTTGGGTTAACTTCTCTTACGAGTACTGACATTAACGGGGATAAAGTGAGCAGTCTTGGTGAGTTGATCCACTATGACGTACATTGCATCGTGATTACAAGGTGATGTCAGAAGTCCTGATACGAAATCCATGGTAATGTGCTCCCATTTCCATTCTGGGATTTCGAGCGGTTTTAACAATCCTGATAGTCGTTGATGCTCAGCTTTCACTTGCTAGCACATTAAATAAGTGGATACAAATTGGGCAACTTCCCTCTTCATGTTGTCCCAACAGTACTGGGTTCTCAAGTCCTTATACATCTTGGTGCTCCCTGGGTGCACTGTGTATCTCGACTTATGGGCTTCTACCATTATGTCTTGCTTCAGTGCATTGTCTTTCGGCACATACAGTCGTCCGCGATACCTTAGGCTTCCATCTGGTCCTATCTAGTAATCGGGATCCGTGCCTTGTCGCGCTAGTTCTACTCAGTGACTCAAGGTAGGGTCCTCTTCCTAAGCCTTCTTGATTCTCTCGGGCAAGTCGGGTTTAACAGTTACATAAGCGCAGATTGCAAATCGCGCTAACTGAGCTTTTCAGCTCAAGGCATTGGCTACTACATTTACCTTGCCTGGGTGGTACTGGATTGTACAATTGTAATCTTGCAGAAAATCTATCCATCTTCGATGTCTAAGGTTCAATTCCTTCTGTGAAAATAGATACTTCAAGTTCTTTTGATCAGAAAAGACTTCAAACGTCACTCCATACAGGTAATGTCTCCACTTTGCCAAAGCAAAGATTACAGCGGCTAATTCCATGTCGTGGGTTAGGTAATTCTACCCGTGCACCTTCAAGTTTCTGGACACATAAGCAACTACCTTCCCCTTTTACATTAAGACACAACTGAGTCCCTCTTTGGACGTGTCGGTGAATACCACGAAGTTTTCTTTTCCCTCGGGTAGCGTTAACACAGGAGCAGATGTGAGTCTCTTCTTCAACTCACAAAATGCGGCTTCTGCTTTCTCGTTCCAAGCTAACTTGACATCCTTCTAGGTGAACTTGGTCATTAGTCCTACAAACCTCGAGAAGTCAGGGGATAAACCTTCGATAATATCCCGCTAGTCCTAAGAAACTGCAAACTTCTGTCAGGTTCTCGGGGCTTTTCCAATCCCTCACAGTCTCTACTTTAGTCGGATCTACCAAAGTTCCCTTCTTGGAAATTATGTGACCAAGGAACGAAACTTGGTCCAACCAAAAATTACACTTATTAAATTTGGCGTACATCTTATGTTTCCTTAACTTTTGCGACACTTTTTTTTAGTGTTCCTTATGCTCCTCCGGGGTTCGGGAATACACTAAGATGTCGTTGATGAAGATCACTACAAACTGGTCTAAATAAGGCTGGAACCCTCGGTTCATTAAGTCCATCAATGTGGCTGGTGCATTGGTCAATCCAAAAGGCATCGCTACAAACTCATAGTGTTCGTAGCAGGTGTTGAATGCGGTACGGGGGATGTCCTCCTCCCGAATATGTAACTGGTAATATCCTCGACGAAGGTTAAGTATGGAAAAGACTGTTGCTCCCGGCAAGTGGTCAAACAACTCATCTATCAATGGCAAATGATACTTGTTCTTAATGGTAAGGTTGTTCAAACCTTGGTAGACTATGCACATTCTCATGGTTCCATTTTTCTTCTTCACAAAGAGTACCGGGGATCTCCATGGAGAGGTACTGGCTCGGATGTAACCTTGGGTCAAAAGTTCTTTGAGCTGCTTCTTCAGCTCACTTAGTTCTGTCGGGGCCATATGGTACGGGGTTCGAGAATAAGGTTCGGCTCCGGGAACTAGATCAATGGTGAACTCAATTTCCTTAACAGGTGGTAAAGCTGTTAACTTCTCTAGAAATACGTCCTTGTATTCCTTAACTATGCGTGTGCTCTCTCTCTCTGTGTTTGTTAATCATTACGGCTAGGAGTCTTGTGCTCCTTTCCATAACAATTTGTGGCTTTAAGTTCGGATATCAAGGGGTTGAAGTTTTCTTACTATTCAGCCTTAATACTACTTCGGGTTGTCCAGGTTCCTTAAAGATCACTACCTTTCCTCGGAAATCTAAGAAAGCATGATTCTTGGCTAGTCAATCTATTCCAAAAGTGGCATCGTATCCTCTCAGGTCAAGCGTCACTAAATTCGCGGGTCAATTTTGTCCTTGGATGTTCACTTCACATCCTCTATATACGGTATTGGTACATAATAGAACATCAGAAGTTGGGGTACTCCCTTCCAACGTATGAGGTAACATTTCAGGTCTTCCTAAGCTTCTAGGTACAAAGTTCAAGACAATAAACAATTGGGTCCAATCAGTATCCCACTTGTGATCTATCACTCGCCACCAATGCGGCAGTGCCCATTTGGTATGCGTCGAACTTGATCTTGCGAGCACCGCTGCATCTTAGCAGTTCAAACGTCTGTTACACACTCTCTAGCCATACTTCGGCCTTATCGGTATCGGGTTCTCCATTGAAAATGAGGCGGGTGAAATTTTAGGAACTGGCCTAGGGCCTGATGCTCATCATCCTGGCATTCTAGCCTACGGTGAAGGTCCACCACTAGCGTAGTCAAGTGTCCAATAGTGGTGTGGATAGGGGCTAATCCCTCACTTGATCCTGACGTGTTTCCTTGAGTATTGCGAGACATCTACAATGGCCAAACAAGTTTTCTACCTTTAGTACGACCCAGGTCTTAAACCACCTTAGTCGTGTTTTCTAGTTCATGATTCATTCTAGCCGGAAACTAGTGTACATGCATCTAGGTTATTCAAGTTTCAAGCATGTCATTCATGCAAGTCAAGTATTAAGAGCGCTATGCTACAAAATATAAATCAAGCTAGATGTCACCAACGATGACTTGTCATTTTATTCAATCCAAGTCAGCGGTTTAGAGATCCCACCTCTCAACTAAAACTCATTGAGTGAGCTTGTTTATCTGCTTGTCTGGGTCGTCGATCACCATATTCAACATACTGAGTTCTTTCCTGAACTTGTCTTGTTCTGCCGCTACGCGTTGCACTACCCTATTTAGGTAATGCAATATTGCTCCCAGTCTGGTTGAATGCCATTTCCTACAAGTCTATACAAAGTCAGTTTAACGCAAGCTTTTACAAGTTATGCAAGTTTCATATCCATACCTAGTTCCAAGTTTCTAGATATAGTGTTTTAAGAATTGTTTAATTCTTTATTAAATTTTATGAAGGCATTCCTACACATGTACATCTAAAGTTTTATGATTCCCAGATTCCATAAGTCCAAGAATATGTTTCACGTTTTCAAGTTTAGGACCTACGTTCTTTTAAGAATGCGGTCTCTGATACCAACTGTGACGCCCCACCCCGCCCGATCCCCCCATTCCCTCGGATTCATTCCCAACGAGGAAGAGTGAGACGGGTCTAGTGGGCATCATTCAGGGCTCGCACCCAACAATCAATACAGATAATAAATAAGAATTACCACAAAACTGTATTTATTACCCTAGTAGTTCAAGCAGTTCATGGCAGCGGAAAAGTAAAGATAAAGTCTACCGACGGTCATAGACCAAATTATCCTCCCAATACCATAATTGTACTTAGTCTAACTATTACAGAGTTCTTGTTTCTATTGCTTTCGATCACGCCCATCTGCCTTACCACTATCGTCACTCAAGTTAAGCCCCTATAAAATAATAAAATAGAAAGGGGTGAGCTTCACTAAGCTCAGTGAGAGATATCCGAGTTTCCTTAAGAAAATTTCCACATTAAGTCTTTGAATAACAGGCCGAGTAAGCGAGTAAAGAGTTCATGCATATATCTATATAATAGCGAAATTGTAGGCATGCATGGCAAGCAGGTAAATAAATCAATCAAGTCATGCAACCCATGTAGTATAGGCAAGCATATAGCAAATACTAATATAGGTATGACGATATAGATAAAACCTCCATATGCAGCACATTTGAGCCACTAGACTCCTCACGATCAGATAGCGCGGTCTAGCTTTCTCATAACAAAGCTAAGTCGGCACATTTCACTCGCTTGCGTTAATGGTTTGTAAAGTACATCACCCCAAGTCAGCCAGATCGGTAAAATTGGGTATGATAGACTGTGGGGTTTTTGAATCCGTGGCCTTTTTCTATTTGGGCCAAAAAGGGTTCCTCTCATATAGAAGGTGACACGACTTTTGCCGGCAAGCCCTACCTAGCGAACAAGCGACTATTATCTATTCAATTGGGAAGACTCGGAGCCCAAGTATTTTCACGTAGTCTTTGACTTATTTCACCCTAAGGAGATCATGGCAAACCCTAGTATGCTTCACACATCTCTAGAGGCGATCATACAATTCCTAGATGTCATAATCTTGGGATGGGCCTAGTCCTTTCTTGATCGATGCATGATGTTTGTATGTGTTCATGGGCATACATCTCTAAAGGAAAATATGCAATCCTAGATAACATGTGATTAACCCTAAGAAGGCACCACCCTTCATGGCTACTATGTCATGCTTTCATATATAGGTACATACATTCATAGGCATTCAATTGATCATGACAAGTCATGTACATTCAAGTCCAGTCAAGTCAAGTCAAGCATGGCATAACATAATCAATCATAGCATCATTATATTAAGCAACAAGTATACACACTTAACAATAAGTTGTATTTAAAATAGGCAATTGTTGAGGTGTGGGAGACCTCTTTAGAAAATTAAGCAATCAAGTAGGTATTGTTACACATAATTACTAATTAGATAGTCCAATTAAGTCTTATGAAAATAGCGAGTAATCACTCACATTTCGTAAGTGTGAGCGCGACGACAATTGACTAAATCGATTTGTGGCCAACGGTTAACTCCAGCAAAGTAAGCGTTCTAGCGTGAGTTACTAAAGTTTAACTTTAACTTTTGGTTAACTAAGTTTAACTTCGACTTTAGGTCAACTAGGTTTGACTTTGACTTTAGGTAAACTATGTTTGACTTTGACTTTAGGTCAACTAGGTTTGACTTTGAATTTAGGTCAACTATGTTTGACTTTGACTTTAGATCAACTATGTTTGACTTTGACTTTAGGTCAATGTCAAAAGTTAAAGGTCAAGTTTTCGATTAAGGTCAATTGCACAATCAAGGTCTAGTTTAAAAATAAGGTCAATTTTCAAGTAATGGTCTTTCTCAATTCCTTGTGGTTAATTTTGAAAATAAAGTAAGCTTTTGGTACCTTTTGAAAATAAGGTAAGCTTTTGGGCTAAAACCAATTTCAGAAAAATAAGGCAAATTTTCTGTTCGGGGCTGTGTCCGAGTTTCGGTCCGACTTGAGTGTTCTTCGTTTTCTTCAAGTTATTTGGTTTAAAATTCAAGACAAGGCTTTCTGGGTCTTGTCCGAGTGGCTGTTCGACTCGGATGGAAAATCGAATGGCTGGTTCAATTTTCCAGAAACTACTGGTTCGGGATACCAATTTTGGGGTTTGTTTAAACAAGTTTCTAATCCGTTTTAATCCATTCCAAAGACACAGATCTATAGTTTAACATACAGGCTATATGTAAAAACTCAAATCACATGAAAATAAGTACTTTAACTAAATTACATTTCATCCCGAACTAGGCTAGGAACACTGATAATAAAACATGCATATTTCTAGATTTTTGGTTCTCAGATCTAAAGCATTACGGCTTATAAAAATCTAGAGACATGTATCCTAAGCATAATAACATGTAAGGAATTCAACCAACATCCTAAACATGCTTTCTATCCATCAATTAACATGAATTTCTTAATTACTTGTTATTCAAGTTTTCCTAGGTGTTCATGCTTTTAATTCCGTATTTCGATTCTAATCCCAAATCAAACACTCACCATGAGGTCCTACAAATACCACCAACTTAAAGACTTTAATGAAGGCAGCATGGCAGCGGCGGCGGTTTGGCAAGCTTCACGGCTTCTCTTTTAGAATTTTGCTTAAGTGCTTACAAAGTTTGATTCTTGAAAGTTAAGGATGTATTTATAAGCATCCTGTAGGTTTAGGTGAAATTAGAATCTTCCTTAAACATGGTAAGATTAATTCGGGTAGTGTCCTTCTACCGAATCGATTGTGATTCTGGATTCCTTAATTAAAGATTTCGTTTCCCGTTTCCATTTTCTTCTGTCCGAGTACTCGTCGGACTCAGATGGTAACTCGCATGGGCTAATTCCGCGAATTCCTTCCATTTCAAATTCTTCTGTAGTCCGAGGTTATGTCCGACTCAGATGAAAACTCGTACGACACGATTTTCCAGATTTGTTCCTTTTATGCATATCTCACTTTCCTTGTTTCACTTTAGGTAATTATCACTTCTATACTAACTACTAATCAAGCATTAATTCTTGCAAACAATTAGGCAATCAATCTAGAAATTAATCAAGCAATCAATTTAAGTAATTAATCACGCAATCAATTAAACAATAACTCAGGCAATCAATCACGCACTTAATTATTCGGGTTTTCATAATTTAAGAGCAAACAAAATGTCCCTTTTACCCTTAATACATTACGGTTTCTAGCTAAAATTTTTTTAGTTCCTACAGGCTCTTTTAGAAGCCCATGATTATAGTCTTATTAAATTCTTTTCATCCCCAGTTCATTAATATGGATGTGATGCTTGGTAGTTTGATTTTTAGCTTTATTGGTTGATATGGGGAGCCGATGGTGGCTAGGCGCCAGGGTTCTTGGAATTTGTTTCGTACATTATTGTAATCAGATAAGGGTCTCCCGTGGCTCTGTGGGTTGGGGGGGGGGGGGGGGGGGAGGCGGAGGGGAGGACTTTAGTGAGGTACTCTCGAACGGGGAATATTTAGGGCAGCTACATCACCCAGAGGCACAACTAAATGCTTTTCGCTCTGCTATAGAGTACTATGGCTTAGTGGATATCCCTATATGTGGTGTAAAAATTTGAGGGCGCCAGGGACCCAAAGAGGTGGGTTGGACAGGGCGATATGGAACGCGAAGATGCATGATATTTTCTGATGCATCAGAGTGTATCATTATATGGCATTTCACTCGGATCACATAGCCCTGCACATACAGCTGTTGAAGTAATAGCGGCCTAAAGGGCAGGCTTGTCTATGGCCTACTCGGTTTGAGGCTCTTTGGGTGAAATGGGCAGATCGCCAGCGGATGGTGAAGGAAAGCTGGGATGCAGGATTGGATTCCTTACCGGCTAAGCTGGATCGCTGCCTGGGTTAGCTTAGTCAATTGGAGGAAATATGAGTTGGAACACCTGACAGAGTAGATTGATCACACTCAGATACTCATCCTGGCATTGGAAATAGGAGAAATCACAGTGGAGTCCCAGTTGCAGTTGGCAGGGCTAAGGAATCAGTTAGACACCCTACTAGACCAGGAGGACATATTGTGGAAGCAGCAAAGGGATCGTAATACTTCATATTTTCATAGGTATACCTCTGAGGCGTAAGGTAAATATGATCCGTGGGCTGTAAGATGCATCGGGAGTTGTACAGGAGAACCCAGAGTCCATTGAGGGCCTCATCTATGATCACTTTTGCTTCATATTCATTTCCTCTACCCCCGTCGACGAAGGATATAGCAAGTGCCCTGGCTCGCCTATAGCTGAGGGTATCATTAATGGCATAGGAGGGGCTAAACAAGCCCTACACAGAGCAAGAGTTTATCCAGGAACTCAAATCCATGCACCCTTATAAGTCCCCAGGCCCTATTGTATGAGTCCCATCTTTTTTAAGCGTTTTTGGCACATTGTTGGCTCCTATGTGCAGGCTTTTATTCTAGGTATATTGAACTCGGCTGAGCTTCCTTCGGGAGTCAATTACACGCATATTGTCTTGATTCCCAAGGTGGCCTCCTCGACCCGGTGACAGAGTTTTTACCTATCAGCCTGTGTAATGTGGTTTATCGCATCGCTTCAAAAGTTGTTGCCCTACGGATCAGCCAAACATTACTGGCAGTGATTAGTGAGACCTAGGCTACTCTTGTTGCGAGCCGCCAGATTACGAATAATGTGTTACTGGCATATGAGACGCACTATTAGATGAAGTTGCAGGGGGTGTAGGGAAGGAAGCTGATGTCGCTGAAGCTTGACATGAGCAATGGTGTTTGATAAGGTGGAGTGGAGCGACTGGTAGGCCTGATAAGGAGGTGTTTGTCATTGGTGCAGTTCTTGTTTTTGCTTAATGGTCACTGTTTTGGACAGCTAGTACCGAATGTGGAATAAGACAGGCGGATCCCTTATCTCCTTATCTGTTTATTATTTGTAGTGAAGTCTTCCCCTCGATGCTCCATGATCTTCAGTGCAGTGGCAGGCTGGCAGGTATCGGGGTCGCACGTCGGGCATCGAGGATCTCACACTTGTTTTTTGCGGATGACACTCTGCTCCTCGGGCAAGCCACAGTAGAGGAGACGGAATACATGCAGACTGCTATTATGGCATACTCTAGAATATTATGTCAACGTATCAACTTTGAAAAATTTGCCATCTACTTCAGTGGGGCAATACCTGATGTGACATGTCAAGAGATTTGTGGCCTGTTACGAATGCGGTAGGTGGCTCAACATGAGAAATACCCAGGCCTCCCATGTGTGGTAGGGGGTGACAAGGCGGGGGTCTTCTGATCAATCAAGGATAAGGTGGCTACGAGGTTGAAGGGGTGGAAGGCAGAGTCGTTAAGTCGTGCTGAGAAAGATGTGCTTATCAAATTAGGGCTGTAGGCCATCCCAACCTACGTGATGTCGTGCTTCTGTATTCCGGATGAAGTTATCGGGGACATACAGTCCATGGCGGCTGGCTTTTTCTGGGGGCGATCAGCCATGGGGTCAGGATTACATTGGGTTGCGTGGGATAAACTGGCGCAAAGTAAACTTGATGGGGCCTTGGCTTCAGGCAGATGAAGGCATTTAATCTGGCCATGTCTAGTAAGCAAGCATGGGACTGCTCACCAGGTCCCACTCGCTCTTGAGCCGGGTGCTAAAGGCAAAGTATGATGCGGAGGGGAGTTTTCTCGAAGTGGGATTGGATAACCAGCCCTCGTTCACTTGGGGGAGAATATTGGAGGGGCAGGAGGTTCTGACATTGGGGACTAGAAGGATGGTTGGGAATGAACAAAGTACCTGGGTGTGGCAAGATCCGTGGATATCGAGTCGTGGCATTACTCCACCTCAGTATGTACCAGCTGGTCTCGCCCAACCTAGTCGAGTTTCGGAACTGATTGATAAAATGACAAGGCAGTAGTCTAACTCATCTTCCTATTTTGATGGAAAAAAATAATTGTTACATGATAAGTATTAAAATGACACAAAGTAAAGTAAAAAAGAATACATCCCACAAAAAGTGAAGAAAACGTAGGAATAGAGGATAGAGAGTAAAATTAGGAGAAAAAAAAAGGAAGGAATATTAGAAAGGATAGAGATTGTTTCTTATTCCAATTAATAAAATAGATTAGATTTATCTTGAATTACAATTTAAATCTCTTTTTATTCTAACATAATATACAAAATTAAATTCAAAATTCCTAAAACCACTAATTGAATTTTTTAATCCTTAATGTAAATTTATGTATAAATTCCTAATCTAAATTTAGAATCCGTATTTTCTTAATTACAACTCATTAAATCCTTATTTGAATTTGTTTCTATTATGGATTTATGCTCAAAATGTTTAAAAAAAATTTAAAGTACGTCATTTTTTCAAATTCATTACTAAAATAATTCAATTCCTTTCGAATTAAAAAATAATAAATAATTTAATAACCATAAATCGCATTTACTTAGACACGAAAATTGGTTTAATAATATATAAATGTAAACATACAATTAACAAAATTTAACCAATAAATATAGACTAATGTCTATATTGAATGGTTATTAGTTAAGAGAATTAATATACTAACTGATGCGGCCATCCAAATCATTGACGATGATCTCCAAATCATCGGATTTCGAAAGACAACTCCTTCACCACTGATGCAGAGACCATTTCGCTACCTGACTAGAAGCCGGCGTGCAGCTATTCCTTTAGCCCGTAACGACGACTCAATTCTCAAAATATCCCCTAAAGTCTGTTAAGACTTTTGTGGGGACCTTCTATAATCCACAACTCATGCTCCATCAATATTGGCCCGACCCATTATGTATACAAGCATCACAAAGTCGACCCAACCCGTTGTTGCACGCGGCCCGCGATCCAAGGCCCACGATGGCAGGCCTCCAACCCGCAATCGTAGACCGTAAGCCCAACCTCCTTCACGGATCCGCGCGCAAAGCCCTCAGGGTTCTTGCAATTTCGCAAGTTCCCTCCTTCTAGAATCCTGAGAGGATTTGAAAATTGCATGGTTTCCTTTTCCTTTCCTTTCCCAATAATAATTATAATTAAGTTCAGTTGCCTGAATTGGTTACAACTTTACTTAATTATAGTTTCCTGTTTAAAGTAGATTTTCTTCCTACTTGAATTGGATTTTCTCTTCAAGATACCGAATTCAAGCTTTCCTTTTCCTATTTTATTTCTTGTGAAATTCAGATATCCCCTTAAAGGATATAACCAAATTTTGCACATGCCATTTTCGAGTTCCTTTCGAATTTGGTTTGTAATGCGATTCCAACTCTCGTTGGTTTCCACTTTTAATTTGTTTCCTTTTCTTGTTTCTTTTTCTCCAAGATTTCAGATTTCCAACTCCTATAAATAGGGGGGGTGACTGAAACCTTGAAACTCAGAATTCATAGTATAATTGTGAGGTTTATCCTTTACTTTGGGTTCTCATCTTTTTATTTTGAGCTTGTGTATTTATTATGTATTGATAACTCGACAAAGCTCCAGAACTTAGGGCGTCTAGGTTACTTTCTCCGCCTAGATTCTTAGTTGGTTCACCTCTTCATTCTTCTATCTAAGCTAGTCTCACCTAGTCTAAATAGGGATTATCGAGTTTTTATCGGAGAGTAAGTCTGTGACCTTTCAAGTTCGATCCTTCCTTGGCAATCGACTTTTGCAACGTGGGGTAATTCATGACAACTCACATCAAATTTGGTATCAGAGCCAAGGCGAGCTTGTTTGGTAGAAGGAATACCGGAATAACACGGTTGAACTCATAAGGTGTTTTCTCTCTCTCTAATTTTTCTTGTATGAAAATTGCTTGCATATTGATCTTGATATCTTGCATGAATCCTTGAAAAATTAATTGAGAATAAAGACGACATCTTGCATGCTGAAAATTTTTTTTTAATATCAAAGAAAAAGGGAAGCATTGCGATTTCCGGATTTAGCTAATTAAATTGATTTGATCTTACGCTAAATCCTAAATATAATTTTCTTGCTGGGAAAATTAAGAAAAAGAGTTTGGTTAATGAAAAGAAGAAATAAGAAAAGATAAAGAAAAACAAAAGTTTGAAAATCAAAAATCAATTTTTTTTTTTCTTCAAAATTGCTATTTGCGATTCCTTCTCCAGGATTCTTTCTTTTTGCGATTTTTGTGCTTCATTGTGATAGTAACACTCATGTTGTGTTACAAATTTTTATAATAATTTGTTATTTGAATAGTTCTACAAGATTCTGCCTTTGTATTTTAAAAAAGTAATTAAGAAATTTGGTATCGCCAAAGGTTAATCTCTTTTCGTAACTTGGGCTTTTCGAAAACTCTAGGTTCTTGTGACTTTTTATGTTGTTAGGGGCCTAGTTCTATTTTTGGATTCCCTTGGTTTAATTGCAGTACTCTTTTTAAGGTTGGAACGTTGAATTGAAATTTTAAATCGACTTTGCAATTTCGATAGGGCTACGATGCTTTTTCGAACCCCTACCGCCCACAGTAAAACAATTTTTAAAACCTAAGTAACAATCCTGATTTGGGAGTTTCCCTATTTCCCACAAGGAATTCAGATTCTCCTGGTTACAAGAGTTTCAGTTTTAATCAGACTCCAACACCCTAAAGCAAAATTATGATTTTACCCTCCGGGGCAGAATTGCGATTTCAGGGTTTAAGTTTAACTGGTTATTTCGACTGAGCTCAACTCCAAGTCTTTGTGCTTAATGGTGAAGTTAATTTCATACAGTGGGGATTGGTTTCTTTGATTACTTATTGGGAAGGTGATGACATCTCGGGTAGTTTTCCTGATTTGTTTCAACTCTGCTATTTGTTCTTAGCTTCTATTCATTCAAGTTACCCTACAAATTACCTAGCCTGAATTCTTTTCAAGTGACCTGGACATTAGATCTTAAATTGTTTCAGATTTTGTTATCGTGTGCATTACATTAATTTCTTGAGATTGAGGGCTTCTTCCCGAATCTCCTCCTTGCTCACTTCTTATCTGAATCAATTACAAAATATCTTTTTCTACTCTTCAAAACCGAGATAAGTTCAGCCCCTATCTCGAGAATTACTTTGTGTTTTTGCCTAAGTTTGTTGCTTGTTTGAGTGAATCTGCTTGTTTACGTACTTGCTCAAGAAAGAAATTAGACCATTGTAAAGGAGTGAGAGGTGAAAGGCAGAGTGACTTTAGAACAAGTCTTGAAAAGCCAATTAGAGCGAAACATTGGGAAGCGCATAGTTTAGTTGAAACATTTGGGGCACAGGGGGTGAGGTTATTATCACCTATTGAAAACTTGTCTTACGCATGTCTATTCTCCATCGCATTAACATGTCTGCAACACTAGGGATGCCAATATTCCATGCACGAGCAACTGTGAGTGGGGAACAAGTCCTTCTGGCTATCGACAAGGAATGCCTTCAGCCCACGATAGCAGCCCGCAATCGCAGACCGTAGGCCCAATCCTTCACGGATCCACGCGCAAAGCCCTCAGGGTTCTTGCAATTTCGCAAGTTCCCTCCTTCTAGAATCCTGAGAGGATTTGGAAATTGCATGGTTTCCTTTTCCTTTCCTTTCCCAATAATAATTATAATTAAATTCAGTTGCCTGAATTGGTTACAACTTTACTTAATTATAGTTTCCTTTTTAAAGTAGATTTTCTTTTCTACTTGAATTTGGATTTTCTCTTCAAGATACCAATCAAGCTTTCCTTTTCCTATTTTATTTCTTGGGAAATTCAGATATCCCCTTAAAGGATATAACCGAATTTCGCACATGCCATTTTCGAGTTCCTTTTGACTTTGGTTTGTAATGCGATTCCAAATCTCGTTAGTTTCTTCTTTTAATTTGTTTCCTTTTCTTGTTTCTTTTTCTCTAAGATTTTAGATTTCCAACTCCTCTAAATGGGGGGGTGACCGAAACCTTGAAACTCAGAATTCATAGTATAATTGTGAGGTTTATCCTTTACGTTGGGTTCTCATCTTTTTATTTTGAGCTTGTGTGTTTATTATTTATTGATAACTCTGCAAAGCTCCAGAACTTAGGGCGTCTAGGTTACTTGCTCTGCCTAGATTCTTAATTGGTTCACCTCTTCATTCTTCTATCTAGTTAGGATTGAAAAGGAGCTAGACTCACCTAGTCTACATAGGGATTGTCGAGTTTTTATCAGAGAGTAAGTTTGTGACCTTTCAAGTTCGTTCCTTCCTTGGCAATCGACTTCCGCAACGTGGGGCGTTTCACGACAACTCACATCACTAACCAATTTATATTAAGGAATTAATATACTAACCACTTTATATATATTTAAAGCAAACATTTGATACAACATGCATGTTAAAATGATTCATTTAAAGTAGACATTTCATACAACGAGCGTATTAAAACGATACATTTTAAACAAACATTTGATACAACATGCGTATTAAAATGATACATTTAAATTTAAATTTTTTAAAAAATACAATAAGTGTAAAATAGAAGATTAATCATTCTCAATTTTTTAAAAATAAAAGTAAATCAAAAAAGTAAATTTTTTTATAAAAAAAACTCAAGATATGTAGGAAGATGAAATTAGGAAGACATAGTATAATAAGTGGAAAAAGAAAAATTAATCATTCTAAGGTTTTTTTTCCCTAAATAAAATGAAATTAAAAAAAAACTCAAGATATGTATAAATAAAATGGAAAATAATATCTATTGAAAATTCATAATTCTAATTATCTTGTAAAATATTTTTTCTTATGGCTAGTACCTTTGAAAAGTATCATTGTTAATGGAACTTTGCATAAGATAAATAAACTTACATTTTTAATTTTTGAAATGTATAATTCATTTTATAAAGTAACACTTATACTTGTGAACTTAAAAGTTTTACTAATAATAATTACATTTATACTTTAAAATGAACTTATTGTATCAAATATTTGTTTTGAATGTATCATTTTAATACATATGTTCTGGTTGTCCTACACCCACAGGTCACAGGCCAAACACTTCCGACTTCCAACTCCTCTTTTATTAATCTTAATTAATAAATGGTAAATTAATTACAAATTACCTTCAAGTTGTATAAAAGTACCAATATAAACTTTATAATTTTATTTAGAAAAATATAAAACGAGCCATGCATGAGTCACTAGTTAGCGACAGTTAATTTGACTGATAACACACTAACATTAGATTTTGATTTTTAATTAGTAATGTAAAAAGAACAAATTAATTAATAAAGAAAGTCACATTAATTGATCATTGGGACCATTGTAATAGGAGGTCCAACTGCCATATAAGGCAAGAAATTTACGAGCACAATACAAATTTCAGCTTACTTACTATTCATCCATCAATGATGATTACGCCTATTGTGGAAGAATTATCATTGGGCATTTCTAAATTGTTTGAATTGCAGGGTTTTAGGGTTAATAAATTTAAAACCCTAAATTTCTAAACCTTTAGATTCATAAATTTTTAAAATTTTGTGTAGTCCTCCTCCAACTCCTCAAAAGTATTTGCTACTATCCCGAATGCATTCTTCTAAGCTTCTTTCATCTTAGCTTGCATGGAGTTTATGCCTGATATGCTCTGGTTAATAAAACCCAGAAGCTGAGCTTTAGTTAGCTCAATTTTGTGAGGAAAGCCAGGGATAACGAAGTACTCTGAATCAGATCTGACGTTATCAAGAAACCGGGATCTCTTCAAAACGCCTGCGACATAGAGTGGGAAGCAACCCGTTCCATGGAAACCAGCCGAGGAATCTGAAACCTTTGAGCAATAAGGTTTAGTCCACCGGAAGCAATGGTAAAAAATGATGGGTTGTTGCAGCGTTTCTACAGCCACCAAGAACTGCGTGAAGGGAGCACGTCTAGATTTCCGCAACCTTCTGGCAAGCCTGCTGCAATGCAAGGAAAAGGGAGTTGGATGATTCGAATTTAAAGGCCAGATTGTTCCCCCAACACTTCCTAATGCAGTCATGAATGCCATGTTGGTTGAAAAGCCTGTGGGACAAAAAAGGCAATCCTAGTATGTAACATTAGAGCAACAACTTATCAGTTTAGATCCTCAAGTGCACTCCTTAGGGTCATCAAATATATTTAGAGAAACAAAGCTTTACCATTTACAGAAAAAATTGCTTTGTTAACCAGCTACAACATCAAAACGAATGGCATAGAGAATCATTGGATACTGTAGAATCAGTAATCATAAGATGACTATATCTAAAGAATGCAATACAACAGATACTGCAATACTCATTATCTTCCCATTTAGTTTCAAAACAGTAGTTCCTGAATTTATCATTTATTAGGCTCATTGCAACAAATGAAACTCATTCCATTCTTAAGAGTTTGACTAAAATTACCATTAAAAAGCCCAACGGTGGGGAAGTTTCGCAACCTATAGAAACCAGTACACTCCAAATGCTTCTAAAAATATTCAATTAACCAAAATGGATTGGTTGCACAGACGCCAACCAAAACAGGACCTATCAAACGACCTGAAATTTTTTAACAATGAGGATGACTTAAGAAGTTTTCATTTCTAGAAATATACTTACTGGCAACACTTCATTGGCCATCTCAAGAACCACAGCATCTGCATTAGCAAAAGGCAACAAGCCAGCTAAGGAACCCCTTCCTGCTATCTGGAATTGCTACCATCTTTAAAAGGAAGACGTTGTTATGAAGCTTGCTGCAAAAACAGTAAACTACAACCATAAGTTTGGTGTGCACCATCTAGAAAACAACGCAAGATTTCGCTGTAAAAATATAAAATGGTAGCAAAATGCTAGTCAGAAAATTTGATGGTTCCAGAAACAGATAAGAGAGTGGAAAAAAAGTTTTAATTAAAAAATAAAGTCATAAAAAAAAGGTTAGTTCTTCCTTTTAAATCTGGCTTTCTTTTTTCACAAAATCTATCCAGTATTTATCAAAATTTATATATAATAAATATGCATCAGGTTTCTACTTCATCCACATGCCTAGTGGGTCTTATAGTCTTCTAGCTTGTTCAGATATTTAAATTGACTAAAACCTCATTCTATTCAGATGATCATGGTATTTGTGCAACATTGATAGTAGAAAATGCTATTCCAAAGGAGTATAACATAAGTAGTAATAGTAGACCAATAATAATCAACAAAAAAGAAAAATCATATCGTGCCATTCTTGAACCTGTCTCTCCTTCAACTTCTCCCCAAAAGCAAGTTTAAACTTCACATAAGCATCGGATGACATCGTTCCTTAACTACGTGCACAGAAAATACATCTATAAAAGCATTTTTTATAAAAAAATTAAATGAAAAATATCTGCAGAGACAAGCAGAAGGGTCACTGGAATTATGGAACAGGTGAGAAAAAAATCAGAAGCTACCTTTATAAATCGTTATGCTTCTCATTCTCCCGAAGCTGCAGCTACAAGAAAAACAAACAAGATTGGGCAAAAATAAAAAATAAAACTGGTAAAGAAAACAAAGAAATAAATCAACCCAAAGTTAAAGAGTTAAAAATAACTATAAAGAGAGAGGAAAATTTAGAAAACAAGGGATAGAGAAGAAAGTATGAATGTTTCACCTTTCATTAGACCATCCATTAATCCCGAAACACCATGAACCTGCCACCACAAAAGGAAAAGAAAAATAACACCGTAAATGGTGAAGTGATAAAAATAAACAAAACTAAATCAGAAAGGGCTGGCAGATTTACATTTAGAAGGGGAAAAGAACCTTTGAAAAGCCATGAATTTTATCCTCTCCCCAGCTTTCTCATCCTTCAGAGAGCACAAAACAAGTAAGAAGATAAAACAATTGAACAGCAGCCTTAAAAAAAATGTATACATCCTAGCATCATTGCTTGTCAAAGGAAAAGCAAAAACAAGGCTCTATGGCAACCCAACAAGTGAAATAATTTAAGCTTTCTAGCACAAAATATCCAAACTCAGTATGTCCACATTGATGTCCAAATCTACATAACATTGACACACACATCAATATATCATAGGGAAGCAAATTGTTGACAAATGTAAAGATTCTAAAAGGGGACAAGCAGTTCACATTAGATGCATATAAGGCCTAGGCAAACCATCTCCTGGCAAAATCAAAGAAAGCTTGAAGTTTAAGACCACCAATCTTACCTCTGAAAGTTGAACACTGAAAACTATTAGGATCCCTCGCTCTGGAAAGAAGCTTCAGATGCAGAAGGACATCTTCTACCTTATCCATATTGATGTCCAATCCATAACTGAAGAAAACAAAGCAAATAAAACCAATGAATTGTTTAGGCAGTGTTCCACAAAAATTGGAGACAGTGCAATGTCATTGTCCATGCCTCTTCATGTTTTTCAAGAATCATCATTTTGGAAACCCTCTCACTTAGTAAATTTCAACACCAGTTACTGAGTAATAATTCTGAATTGCAAACAACAAAAATTTTACGAGTCCAAATAAATTTGAAAACCAAACCAAATTACTGATAAAAGAAAATCAATCCCAAGGGACATTGACGCTGTAATAAACTAACATTTGGCAAGTAAAAAAAACAACACATCATGCACAACTCTATTTGTGGATTTGTATGTTGACGCCTCTTATCTCTATGGAAATGAATTCCTGTTATTATAATTTAACAAAAAACTAAAAAATTACAATAGAAGTAATACTCACAAACTCAAGTAACAAATTAGATGTCAAATTTAATGCTCCATACCTTTGGAACTATGATCTCTCAGATTTTTCATCATTTTTCCTGGTGTTTCTGCAAGGAAGCCCGATCCAGAAAAGCTTTTTTTTTGACAAACCACTAATCCAACCGCAGCAGCAGCCATAATGTTTGTAGCTAACCTAACATAAGATGATGAACGGTCTTAATATGTGACTGGAAACCACCAAAAAAAAAAAAAAACAAAATGGAAAAAAAAATGAATCAGATTTACATTTAGAAAAGAAATTAGTAATGGGGGAGAAGGAAAAAGGCCATATTAGCTCTAAACCTAAAACCCTTCCAAATAGTGAATATGAAGACCATTGAAAATTGTGGCTGCTCGGCTTTCTCATATTTCAAAATTTATCATCCTTCAAACAGACCCAAAAAAAAAAAGTGAAAAAAAATGTTAAAACACAAACAAGAATAAAAACATATCATAATGGTTTTAAAAGAACTCACCTTTCACCTGTTACGCAGGTCATAACTGGACAGAGTAGACTGCAACAGAGTCTTCATTCTTACTTAACCCACACAGCCAAAAAGCTTCCCATCTGAAAATACAAATCAATACAATCATAAAAATGTAATTTTTGATTAAGAATAAAGGAACAAAAAATCAAAAACATGTTTTGTGAAAAAAGGCATCTTTTGAAGGGTTTTACATTGCAGGTGGGAAAAACAAATGCAGAAAAAGGATCACCTGGAGCAGCTGACGGCAACATAACCTAAATGATGCCGGCCAAAATTCATCACCAGGTGGAGCGAGAGAGAAGAGAAGAAGACCGAAAACCCTAATCCCTTCCCCTTTTTTACGATTTCGATGCGCTGAAGAGAAGAAGAGGGTAGAGAAGAAGAGAGAACAAGTTCTTGCGGACGAAATTCGTCGCTGTTAAAGTAGAAAGTAGACATCAAATCGGCATTCAGAGGAGAGCAGAGCACGTTAGAGGCAGAGGAACTCTTAATTGGGGAGGAAGAAGGATTTTCTCATAGACGGCTTGTACTCCCACAGGCAGAAAGAATGGCCTTGGAGCCGATGAAGAGCCGATGAACGTGCAAATTTCAAGGTTGGAGGAAAAGCAAAAGTTTTGTTCACCACCAAAAGCGACGTCGTTTGGCCTCTAAAGGGACCCAAACGACATTGTTTGAGACAAAGCCGGATCACTCTATTAAAAGTGTTGACCAATCACCCGACGACACGTAGCAACTGGAAAGGTACTACTCATTCATATATTAATACATGTGTTGTAACTATTGTATTTTATATTTTTCCTATAAAGTAAATCCATATTATACTTTATAGGATAAATTATTTATTTATAAAGTATAAATGTAACCATCAAAACTAAAACTTTTGAGCTCAGTAGTATAAGTGCTACTTGATCAAATAAATTACACATTTAGAAAATATAAGTTCAATTATCTTAAGAGTACTAATAATGATCAAAATTTTTTTTGATGTTTTACAATATAATAGAAATATGCATTTTCGATAGATTTTATTTTCTATTTTATATATACCTTGGGCTTTTATAAAAAAAATTTATTGTTTTGATTTCTTTTTATTTTTTAAAAAACTTTGAAAGATTAATTTTTATTATTTCAATTTTTTGTATGTTTAGAAAATTTTGAATTTAAATGTATAATTTTATATGCACGTCCTATCAAATGTTTACTTTGAATGTATCGTTTTAATACGCATGTTGTATCAAATGTTTGAATTAAATGTATCGTTTTAATATGCATGCCGTTGTAGCAAATGTTTACTTTAAATGAAACATTATAATATGCACGTTGTAATAATTATGTTTTGAAGTAATAAAATACGATGTGAGTATCAAAATTTTTCATATATTGTATTAAAATTCTTCATGTATTGTATTAAGGTAGTTCAACCTTTGTATAATATTGGCCAATTTTTGTTTTGTTGAAGAAAGGCGCGTACAAGTTAGACAATTCACCACTATTCTTCATATTCTCATACAGCTCAAACCCATATTTTTTTAAGTCCTTTTTTAAGAACCCATTTATCAAAACAATGTAAGTATACTTATTTCCTCCTAACAACACTATAACTTTGGCAATATCACCATAGAGAAGCATAGAAGAAAGAAAGAGAAGGAGAAGCAGAGAATACAGAAAGGGAAGAATAAAGCAACCCATGGAAAGGATGAGAGAGGAGAGAGGGTAAATGAAAAAGTAAATAGGGCGGGGGAGGGGGGGGGGGGGGGGGGGGGGGGGGGGGGGAGGAGGAGGAGAGAGGAGAAATTTACTGTTCTCAGAAGGGCATTTTAGTATTTTGGACTGAGGAGTTGCCGTGGAATTCCACTCACGCTCCTTGGTCCGTGTCGGTCCTTGATAGAATCAGTTCGTTTAATGCCTCCCATATTATATATAGTAACAAAAGTGCAACAAATCACAAATCACAAACACAAAAGGTACTTTTGAGATAGCTTAAATAAAAGGATCAAAAGTATATCACACCTAAACATCAGGAAACAGAACTATATGAAACAAAAAAAAATATATTAGATGATTAACAATTACCATGTCACTACTGATGTGGTGGTTATTAATCCACTTAAAATTTAACAAATGTATGTAATTTAAGTGAGTCACCATACTAGCTACTCCCTCTATCCCAATTTAAGTGTCACTTAAGGAGTTAAATTTTAACCCAAAATAAGTGTCACTTACACATTCTAAGGCTTCGTTTGATAAAACTTAAGTCTGAAATCTGAATTCATTAGATTACTCTGTTTGATAAAATATGAAATTTAAGATCTGAAATTAGGACTGAAGTCTGAAAACTGAAGTTTGAATCTTATTAAGTTATTAAAAATAAAAATATTATTTTATTTTTAACATTAAATTTACATATATTTTTAATAAAGTTATAAAAATATATGATAATTTATTTTTTATTTTTTTTATAAGTAGTAAAAATAATTTATTTTGATTGTTTTTTTGAATTGATAAAATTTTAAAAGTATTCAAAACATTTTAAAAAAATAATGATACAAGAAATGAGAAAATTGAAAGAGAAAAATATATTTTTTCGATTCAGATTAAGTGATAAGTGATTCGCTCGTCACTTATTTGTTATGACAGAATTATATTTGTTTTTCAGACCCACTTAATTAATTAAGTTACTGAAGTTTTCGTTATCAAACGCACTTAATTGATTAAGCACTTAACTTCATAATCAGTTAATTTATTAAGACTTATGACTAACCGTTATCAAACACACTTAATGCAAATAAGCTCTTAATTATTCATTTTAAGTGTTGAATCTTGGTTATCAAATGAAGCCTAAGACTATATTGTACTGATTATTCCATGTTTTCCCTTCTACTACTACTTTCAATGTGTTTTGGAAAAATAATGCATTTTCTTGGAAACAAGAGTTTTTATTATTCTTTTTCTTCTCATTAACTATAACTACTACAACTAGCCAATGGATATCACCAAAAAATTCTTGGGATAGTAAAATACTCTTTTACTGAAATCTATAACATAGTAGTAAGTTAACTTAAATAAGGTTAATATAGTATTTTTAACATTTTTCTTAATTTGTGTGAAGACTCCTTAAGTGACACTTATTGTGGGATGGAGGGAG
Source organism: Leptodermis oblonga (assembly GCA_016801395.1). Taxonomy (NCBI): domain Eukaryota; kingdom Viridiplantae; phylum Streptophyta; class Magnoliopsida; order Gentianales; family Rubiaceae; genus Leptodermis; species Leptodermis oblonga. The sequence continues at coordinate 28,491,189 of CM028760.1, forward strand.
TATTTTGTAAGGTAATGATGCATTTATTAAAAAGGCAAATGTTATTGCCAAAGCAAAAATTAGCATACAGAGCACTTTTTATATCTTTTGACCAAAGTAACCTCAAGTAAATTCTCTCCAATTTTGCTAACCATCTCTTGCCTCTCTATTCCTTGTCAACAAATGAATCTTTTAAAAGATTCACCTGCAACTACACGGTTGTGTGCAACTGATACAGATTTAGAAAATTGAAGAACAGGCTTCAAACACTTTATCACAAGATAGAAACTTGATTGAACTGTCTTCCACCAACAGCAATGGTCCATTCAATTATGAATTTATTACTTTAAGTGACTCTTGCTGGATTTAAATTTTGGGCCAGAGTGGAGGCATTCTTGTTGCAAATTCACTTAGAACAAGCATCAATAATTGCTACCTTACACGGTTTTCTACAAATGGTATTTTATTCCGTCAGGGCAACATGAAACCTTCATAAAAAACTGTTATCTCGGTCAACAGATTATCGCCGGTAGCGATCTGGATGAATAGAATTTTTCCGTGAGGGCAATAAACTTGATGGGAAACGACAATTTTGTCTCGTATGTGGTTATTTTTTCCACTACGATTGGGATTCTGATTTTAGGTCAAGCCAATACCATATTTGAAGGTACATTTTTACAAAAAGGTCAATGGTTTTGACGACACCGCAATTCATATAAATGTTCTTGATTCAACCAAAATCTGGATTATCCATTCTTACTTGAATTACATTGGGATTCTAGCAGAGGACATGTTCAACTTGATGTCACGTATTGTTTATCCCTTGAGGATGCATTCATCATCCTCAAATCGATAAACGGACAAGTCAGGGATATAAATTTTCTGGATAACATGTTTGCTGATTCTAACATGGGAACAAGATTGTTCAGTTGGATCATATAAATGGCCCCATTCAAGTTTAACCGGATTCATTAGGTTGTTGTCGACCGGAATAATGTTAACGGGATGAAGTTGTAAGCTACTATTGCAAAGGAACTGTAGAGGGGAAAGGGAACTCTTACCATACAAGGAGAAATCTTTGAAAAATTATTTGTTGATATGGAGACTGAGAGTCGTGAACCGTGAGGGGAGGCAGCAAAATTGGTAAAAATTTTAGTTGAGGGTAATTCTGTCAAAGTATACAAAAAGTGCTCTGTATGTTAATTCCTGCCGTGACTCATTAAATAAGTAATACTTATTAAATTTTTTGTTGTTGAATAACCACCACATTAGCAATGATGTGGTGGTTATTAACCAACGAATATTTAGTCATCTATAATAGGAGGAATATATGATGCTGATCTCGCTAAGTGTGACAGGCTTCGAGGGACACCAATAAGAAACCGTCGATGATTCCCTACAAGAAAAATAAATATATATTACTAGGGCTCTAAATCTGGGCAGCACCAACATTTCAGGGGCCCAGTGCAGATTATAAAGGTGGCAGTTTTCTATACGATTTCTCGAAAATTTGATTTTTTTTAATTATTATTATTTATAAACATGCGATACTTTTTTACTTTATTTTACAGGTGATACATTTTTATATAAGCGATATTTCAACCTTAAAATTGATTATTTCACTACAAGAAATATTATCTTTTTCTGAGAAACAAGTAATACATTAACAACTAAACTTGATACAATTCTTTATAACGTGATACTTCAACCCTAAATTTGATAATCTTTCTTTTTCACTACAAACGATCTTCATTTATTTATTTTTTAGAGACACAAACTCGAGCATAAGATGCATGCTATAAGTGATACATTATGTGAGGCTATATGCGATACTTTATAATATACACACGATACTCTTAAGGCTAAATTCAATATTCGTGTCTTAAAAAGGAAAATATTCTATATTTCTAAAAAAATTTTAAAAAAAATGTGTGTTGAACCATTTGCAGGGTCTGCTATGCAAGTTTTTGCGATATAAAAGTTGGGTCCTTCAAATAAAAATATGTATAATTGATAAAGTTCTACGTTGATAATTTCATTAATTTAATGTGAAAATATAAAATTGGAAGCAAAAAATAATTTCTTGTACTTATAAAAAAAATTCTAAAATTGGGGGCCCTCAAAATTTGAGGGGCCATGTGCAATTGCTCCTATTGCAAGGGTCAAGGCTGGCCCTGCTCCAAATCAAGATCTAGAAAGCAAATTTAACCAAATATATACTCTCTCTGTTCCATTAGGGCATCTCCAACGGATGCTAAAAGAGCATATGTTTGTGAGTAATGACTGGGGAATGGCTTTTTGCCATTCCCCAGTCGTTGCCAAATTCCGCAGCTATATTAGCTACGGACTGGCATTTGGAGAGAGAAGGGTACTATTTGGAGAAAGAGAAATACTTTTTGGACTGAATCAGTCCAGTCCTGAGGGTCCCGAAAGGGGGCCCAGCATTTTGTGTTCCGTTTTTGCCCTTGTGAGTGGAAATTCACATAAGCGAGAGTGCAAACAAACACACCCAGATCAGCACTTGTGTTTATTTTTCTCTCCTCCTCTCTCATCTGTGGCTTTCTTTCGTCTTCCTCCCCTCTTCTTTCTTCTTCTTTAGCTTCCTCTCTCTTCCTTCCCATCTTTTTTCTCCCATGCTTTCTTCTCCCCTCTCTCCAACCGAAATGAGGGTGGAGGTAATCAACAATGGATATTCCTCTCGACAATGGGTGGGATAATGGAATTCTTTTTCACTAGGTTCCATCGACTGTGGTGGTAGATCTAATTCTATATTAAATATCAATGTCAAGCCATGGAAGAAATCAAAGATGGTGGTGGTGCACGGCAGTGGTATCGGAGATGGTGGTGGTAATGGTTGCAAAAGAAAATTTCTCCTTTCAAATTGTTCATTGTCCCATAAGATTCTGATTCTTCTCTTCAAATTACTTGTTTTAAATCAACTTTGTCAAGTCGTTTGGAACCGTTTTTATTGTGATTTATGAATGCTGCTATATTTTTGCATAATTGAGCATGTTTTTGTTTTAAATCCATAAGGTTGTATTGAATTGAATTCTAGACTGTATCATTTGTTATAGTTGTTTGTATTGTTTGTTTTAGTTGTTTTTATTATGTATTGTAGTTATTGGTTTGATTGTTGGGATGTTGTTCTGATATAATATTTCCAGTTCGACATCAGTTACGTTGAAAAAAAAATTGAACAAACTTTATATAAATAAATAAATAAAATAACATAAGAAAAGTAGGGGTGGGAAGAGAAGAAAATGGACAGAACAATAGGTGGAAAAAAACTAATAATTCTAAATAAATACAAAATAAAAAAATCATTCTAAATAAATGTAAAATAAAGAGAAATCAAACAGCAAAAAAGAAAGATAAATTAAAATTTTAATCTAAAAATAAAAGATAAGATTTATTAAATTTTCTAAAAATACAATAAGTGGAAAAAAGGAAAATAAATATTCTAAAACTTTAGAAAATAAAGAGAAACCAAAACAGTAAATTAAATATTAGAAATTAAAAATCAAGATATGTATATCTTAGAGGCACATCTCCCTAATATACTTTTAAATTTTAACAATTCCTGATAAACTACACTTTTAATTTTATACTTTTAATCAATGCCTCAAATTAAGAGATAGAATTAAAACTGACTTTATCAACAAGCCAAATTCTATCATTTATCCAATATTTAAGTTTTACATGATTATTCCTCATCTGTTCGATAACGTACACATTTTTTATTGTACTTGTTTGAATTACAGTATAATTCATATCTTATATATATTTGTAATATTTTCTTTTTGAATTTCACATTAGTTTAGATATTATAAATTACATATATTTTGATTAACATTTAAAAGTTCATCCTCTACTAAGCTTTTAATTATTTACAATCGGTTCCCTCATCTCTTAATGATATATATATATATATATATATATATATCTGTGTGTGTGTGTATATATATTATTGTTTGGATTCATTCGCTTATTTATCTTACGTAGAAAAGAAAATACAAATTAAGAGAATAACTCTTCTATCACCACATAACATTATCATGTAAAATATTTTTTGCTTATTTCTTAAAACCACTACACAAATTAGTTATTACTCAAACTCTTTTATTTTAATTTTTTGTAACTCTTTACCATTATGATTATGCTAAAAGTCTAATTGGAATAAGTTATCAACTAAGAAAATCATACAAGTCCATAACTATACATATTTTTGACAAATAAAATAAAAAAAACATTTACATAAAAATACAAAAATACGGCTAATCCTAGGGCAAAATTTACAAGATCTCACAGTATTCCATAATGTAAAGAATTTAAAACATGAGGAATTGAGTTGGTAAGAAATAAAATGTTAAAAATTAAAATCAAAATTTTCATGCTACGTATTACATCACTGCACTAAAATGCACCACTTGAGGTGAGTATGAGGAGCTTAGTGTTTGGGGTTGTGCTTCGATTGCCGTTGGTGTTTGTGTTGGAGAAGGAGATAGTATTCTGACTGTGGCAACTATGGCTTAACTCAGTCCATAAATTACTGGGTAGTAAGTGTTATTGAGAATAATTGCTACGGAGGGAAGGAGGAATATAGGGAGGAGCGATGTTGAATCATGTCACGAAGGTGAGAAGAGAAACGATTGTGGCATGCATGATGTACCCTCTTTGTAGTAAGCTTCTCAAAATAAATGTTATGCATTTAAAAGAACAATTTTTTTTTTTATGAGTGTTTTACAAAAAGAAAGGAAGATCTCACGCAATGTTCATAAAGGTTGCACGTGTGATGAGAACTTTCCGCACGTGTGATTAGAACTTCCCGTACACATGATTAGAACTTCCTGTACATAATATGAGGAATTCATAAGGTGGTAAGAAATAAAAGGTTAAAAATTAAAATCAAAGTTTCCATGCTATGCATTACATCACTACACTAACATGCACGTCTTGAGGTGAGTACGAGGAGGTTGCTGCTTGGGGTTGTGCTTCGATTGCGTTAGTGTTTGTGTTGAAGGAGGAGATAGTATTCTGACTATGGCTCAACTCAGTCCGTAAATTACTACTGTAGTAAGTGTTATTGAGAATAATTGCTACGAAGGCGGGGGAGGAGGAATAAATGGAGGAGCTATGTCGAATCAGGTCACGAAGGTGAGGAGAGAAACGATTGCGGCATATGCATGATGTGCCCTCTTTGTAGTAAGCTTCTTAGGGGTGCCACTATCATTTTCAAACGTGTGTGTTCTTTCACGCCTTTCACGCCCATCCCCTTCATTTCTTTGGCACTGTTTTTAGCTCTAATTAATGGGATGAATTATGGGTTTGACTTCAATTAGCTGTATCCTCTTTTCGTGATTGAATCTTCTGTGCAGAGATCATTTTCAAAACTTAATTTTAAAAAGATAATTTCACAAGAAAGTTCAAGAGTGAATAATTAATTGCTCAGAAAAACTTATTGGTCTGAAAGTTCTGGCCATATTTATATAATTAACAAAAGCTTCTGGCCGTATTCTCCTTGCCATCAAGGCATGCGACCAGAACCGTTCTGGCCGCAGTCAGTCCCAGTGGCTGTTGTTCTGGCTGTGGCCAGACCAAGTTTTGACCGGACATGCCGGAACTCTGTTTCATTCTCTGTTGTTCATCCTAATCTCCGATAACTATTTGATTCCGATTCCATTCCCTCATAAAAGACTTCATTGATTTCAGGTCACGCACAGTTGTTTTGCATCTATCTTCAGACATACACAACCGCTAATCAACTGCTCCGATTCCAATTTCTTTCTCCTTTTTTTGGTAAATTTAGAACTCGAATTTATTGGGGTGGCAGAAATCTATGTTTTTCTTGTTTCCAATGGTGAATTCGTAGAAGGGATTTTTACTAGATTAGTTTTGGCGTACGCTTGTTCTATTATTATTGGCTTTTTAGAAGCCTGATTCGAATAAACCGGAATTTGAGTTTGGTTTTTGTTTTAAGGGGAAAACGAAACCGTGCACCCCTTTTTTTGCCTCTCGAAAATGATGAAATACTCGTGGTTTTTTTCGGACATTAGAGACTTAACATCTGACATGGACGGAGTGTTACTTTTTGAAAATTAATGGTAGAAATGAAATAACACGGTAAATAACTTATTTCAAGTATTTTACTTTGTAACTCATAAAATAACATGTATGTTTTAAATTAATTTTTTGAAATGAAATGGGGAGAATAAATTGATCACGCTAATATTGAATATGTCCATAATGCTCATAAAGGTAGCATGTGTGATTAGAACTTTACGGACATGTGATTAGAACTTTCCGCACATAATAAAAACTCGGCGAAAGATAGAATTGCACGTATGTTTATAATACTCATTTGGAAAATAAATATTAGTATCGATAATTTTGTAGATGAATGAGGTAATAACAATAATAAAAATATTCACCACTCCTATTTGATTATATTACCATGATGTAAAAAATTTCAAACAGGAGGAATTGATGTGGTAAGAAATAAAAGGTAAAATAATTAAATCAAAGTTTTCATACTACGCGACTGGAGCGACCTCCATATTCTCTCTGTCTCTCTTCAAATATATATATATATATATATATATACACACACACACACACACACGTATGTGTGTAATTTTTTCTTTTCTCTATATATCGCTCTCGATTTTGACTCCAAAAGAAACAATAAAGAAAAAGAGACCCAGATAGATCATCACCCCCGTTTTAATTTACGCAATTTTTCTCGATTTACTTTAGTCCGACGGTGGTCTGGTGGTGGGTTCCGATGTAGGGTGGGTGTTTGCAAAGGTGTGAAATGGGGACAACAAAAGGGGGTGAAAGAATTTATATAGGCCGTAATTTTAGAAAGAAATGCAAAATACTATCTCTCAATTTTGTGTTTAGTATCCCTTAAAATAGTTACTCCTAAATACTATCTTTCAAATCTTCGTTTAGCATTGTGCTAATTTTTGTTCTCTCTTTCTCCAACTCGCATTTTTTTTTTCTGTTGTAACTTTTTTCAGCCTAATTTTAAGGGGAAAAAAATCAAATAAATAGCGATAATGTGCATTGCACGCACAACAAAAAAATGTTAAACGGCAAAATAGTGCAACAATATTTTACATTTTTTCCCAAAATTACTCCCCATATAAAGAAAAAAATAAAAACAAAACAGAACAGTAATGGAACAAGGGTTAGGGGGCCTAATCCCTTGTCTCGCGTAGGCGTCTAATGCTAGTTCGACGATGGGTTCTGGCGTGGGGTGGGGGTTTGCAAAGGTGTGAAATGAGGACACCAAAATGAGGTGAAAAAATTTATGTAGGGGTAGTTTCTTTTTTTATGCACATTACTATCTCTCTATTTTTTGTTTAACATTTTTTTATTCTGCGTTTAACATCCCCCACCCCATGTTCCTAGCTTTTATGACTTGTTTTTTGTGCCCTCTCTTTTTACTTTCTCAATTCTAACCCTCTCTTTGTAGGTAACGAAGCAATTTCTAATCAAGAGAAGGCAATTTATAAAAATGACCAATTGAAAAATTAATCAATTTTGATTAATGTAGCAAAATGTTTTTTTATAAATCAATTTCACATTTGTACTGCTCTTTGCTGGGATATGTTTTTTATTTTTATTTTTTTCCCCTTGCATACTTAAAAATCGAACCCATGATTCGGAAGGCCCTTCCCTTACCATCACCCAACCCTCCCCTCGGGTATATGTTTATTCTAAGATTAACATTGAGGTTTCATGTCAAAAATTAGGAACACTGACTCTCACAGTTAACTTTATTAGCTAAAGAATGCTCAGCCAATTAGTGATACACATGTATGTATTGTATTTTTATCTGTAACGTGTTTTTTTTTTATTACTATTTATAAAAGTATCAATTTAGACAAAAAAAGAAAAAAATCTTTAAAACCCCTGCCAAATTAGACTGTCTTTTGCGTAATTGGGCAGAGAAATGAATGAATAAATATTATTAAAACAGCACAAATAGAAGAGATATACTGTTACAAACTAGTGTTACAACCGAGTAATAAACAAGATTTTGAGAACAGGGTAAATTCCAGGGCTCAAACTGTCGCTTTTCCATCACTTCCCTTCCAATAAACTCTCTCCTGTACATCTACTGCAGCTACTCTGGTATTCTAATTGCATTTACTGCACTCAAATGTTCTAGAATTTTCCTGAGCACAATGGAAGGAATGATCTGATGACTTCTTGTATGGGAATACAAATGTTCCGGCTTCTGCTCAAAGGTTAAGAAACTTCTCCTTCAACGAATCTGGAGGAGATTCCTTAACCAGGTTCGACTGTTCTGACTGTGAAAACACCACAAGTATCTGCATAAGGATCATAACAAGGACCAAGAAAATTGCACATAATGCAGCTTCACCCCATGAAAATGGACACCATTCGAAAAATTTGAAAGCACCAAACATGAGAAGAGCCGACCAGCTGATAACAACCTGTTCATACAAATGAAGTTTTAGTAGTGCCACAAAGAACAAAATGAAACCTCTGAAATTGGAACACCAAACACTCGCAAGTTAAAGTCAGGCAACATACCAGCAGTGACCTTATTGGTCTGCCAACGTCATGGCATTGTTTGCTTCCGAATGTATCTTTGCCAAGATGCCGCTCCAACAAAGCATCCTGTTTAGTCCAAGAATAGATCATTCAATCGGCCACCAATCCGGAAAAAGAAAAAAAAAATAGCAAAAGTAAAAAATAAAAACAAATGGAAGTTCAGCATTCTTGATTTCCTTTGGCAAATGGAAAAATACTAGAAGATTCCCTTACAGGAGATTTCCATAGTTACAATGGAAATGCACCGTGTAAGCAGGAGGAAAAATGAGATACAGCTTACTGACTCGTATGAAAAATTTAATATGGCCCCCTCACTAGTTTTTTCCAACTACTAATTACTAAAACATGTCTTTAAATAAATGTAATCCTGGTATACAGAACGTGACGGATATCTGGAGAATGAAGGTAGTAAGCGAAATTATGCGTCGACTTGCAGGTGGTTCATGAATACCGTGAACCCTCAAAACTCAACAAAATAAAAACATTCAGGAGCAGCTTTACAAGAAAATACAATTGAGTTCCAACTTACCTTTGCAACAAATGTATCCTTACACCACTGTGAAATACCGCTCTTAGTTTCGGGCAGTTCATCCATCAAATGCCTTTCAATGTGCACGTGCACCTTTATGGGAAAATATAAGTAACTGTGGTAAGTCAACCTCAACATGAAGTTCATGTAGCATCATGCTTTATAGTCTTCATTTCATAAGCAGTTAAAAGATTCTGACTATGGATAAGGCCAAGTGCCAAAAATTGCCTCTGCTAATTCATGGTATTATGTATGAGCAAACACTATCCACGACATGGTCCTAACACCATATCAAATGAATAAAAGACCAGCAAATCAAAAGTGGCATTTTTACTCACTTGCAGATCCACGTTACCAGTACTCACTTTATAACCAGTTTATTAAGAAGATGCGACAGATGAAAAAAGTGCAGTCACAATAATTGCACCTATATATAAGCTCAAGTAGCTCAAGCTCCGATTTGTATGCTTTTAATCACTTACAACTTACCATTGCCTACCCAAGTCAAACTGAAAGGAATTAACTCACCACAGAAGAACGACCTCTGAACATTCTCAGCAGCGTTGGTTGAGTCTCTTTTTTAGGGATAGCCACAGTTATGTCATAAATTGCTGGAACGAAAGACCGCAACTGATTAACAGAGAAAACAAAACCCTGCAGGAATGCGCACATATTAGACGAATGGATCTCCAATTGATGTTGCTAGTGCATGTCTTAGATGTCTAGGAAAGCGTTTTTGAAGTGTGTGAGTTGACCAGGCCAGTGAAACCACTAAAAGCTTCTTCATAAGAACATTGGCACCCATGCTTATGACAATCTGGTCCTAAAATGGGTATAAGGAGGTTTATGTCTGTAAACCTTTGCCACGCTTCATGGCATGGATCATGTAAGAAATCGGGTTGAACACGACAGAGAGATTATCCATATAGTCAACACCATGGCGGTAAAAGATTAGTTGTTGTTTTGTTAAAATCACAAGTTAGATGTAGTTTTAAGGAAAATATAATAACCTTTGTGCGTGGTATCAATACATTCCGCGGAATAGGTAACCCTTGTGAAGAAGCATATTCTTGTGCAGCTTCAAGTTTTGCCTGTGTGAAACGAGTTCCTTCCACAAAAAGTGCTAACCAAAAAGGCTGGGGAAAACCATTTAGACTTTCTAAACCTGTCTGAAGAGAAGAAAAACATGTAATTTTAATTTACTCAGCTATAAAAAAGAAGCTGCACTCGAGCCTGTTATAGTTTGGATACAAAAAGTACCTTCAAAGTGTTCTCATCTTTGCTCCAGCTTCTTTCAAGAAATAGATAACTATTGAACCACATTGACCAGCCAATAACCTGCATAATAAAAATTCCTTTTACCACCAAATGAACATGATAGAGATACTATTTATCCCTTACTATTGAAATATGATGCTTTTTATTTTGAACATGTCCAAACCACATCAAAACTTGAACAAGGACCTATAATCTGGCCATATATTTTATCCGAATCTCAAAGTAAAATTCTTTCATGAAACTCAAGAAAAGCACAGTTGTTACACATTTTGCATTCCACAGCATCCACTAATTTTCATGGAGGGTGACACTGGTGCAGTCCAGAAAGATACAATATAGGACATTTTGCAACTAAGAGCAGAACTAATTCAAAGCTTACAGTGCAAAATAGCAAGCTTGGAGCTGCGTCACAAGTTCTTATAATCAGAGCATCTAAAAACTTTTTCTTCTGATGCTGCCAAATAATCTTACAAAAAATTTTGGTGGAAAATAATGTTTGATTCAGAAACGAATTCCAAGGCTGAGTAGAGAGAGAGAGAGAGAGAGAACAGGAAAAAAAAATCTATATGCTTCTGTCCTCTATCTGGTGATCTAAACCAGAGGACTGACTTAGATATTTAATAACTGAAACCCACAATTTCAAAGGCTACCCCATATCACTTCTGCAACAGGTGTATTTGCCAGAACTTTTCATCTTAAACACCCCTATACATAACTACTTGCAGATGTGACTATAAAGTTATCCATAATGACTTTGGTAATATCGGTTGACTTCCTGTACATATTGGCATTATAGAACAAGAGAGTAGCTTTCAGCAATGTGTTGAAAATCTGATGAGTTAGTTATGACTTTTAATATTCCTTGGATGAGAAACGATTAAATCAAACTAAAATAGAGTAGATAAACAAGAAGCATAAACCAAACTTTCCACTAATTTGCAAATATTAAGAGTTAAATATTGTCACTGATTTAAATCTGTTTATGGATACTAGAATATCTCTGATGCATGTCAAGTACGAGTATAAATATGACATTATTGTTATACTTTTAAGATATTAAAAATTAATTGTTCTTGCAGCACAATTAATTCAAGATATATTGAAATCAAACAACAGAACATAGAGAAGTTCACAACAATTGCAAGAAAAGTTTTTAAGAAAACTTCCAGCGTATGGTCAATATCATAACAACTTGACAAGGAACAACCAGTCTACTAATTAATACTGGAATGTAAAAATTCTAATCTTGTTAATCTATTTATTAGTCCCTTCAAATTCCATGTGAAGACCTTAAGAATTAAGTCGTGTGTGAAACCACTTTTTAATACTATAAAAACTATAGATCAATTTCAACATCTATTTTTTAAATTTTACTTGATATCACTAATTAAACACAAGAGCCAGTCATATGATCAATAATTTTTCTATTGCTTAATGCAAATTAATCAGCATGAAAACACCAGAAGGTTGCCTATTTCACGGTTAGCCCATTAAAGCAAAATTCATGCATGGATCTTTAGTCTAATCTTTAATAGTTAAATAACCAAAAATAAATAAATAAATAAATAAAATAACCAATATCACTCCATGATCATTTTGTAGTTTATCTGGATGAAAATGGATAATCTATTCCGAAATGAAGAACCCAGTCATAGTGAGCTTTTCAGCATTATAACCTGATCAATTGTGAAAGAAAACCCAAGTTAAACACCTCAGCATACCTCCAATAAATAATAACAGTGCCACTCATATACCTTTTTTTGGGCATGTTGCAACAATGAAGCATTTCACCACTGGATATGATTTACATTCTTCTAAAAGATTGCTTAGGAGAAATGGACACGACTTTTCTCAAATCCTGTTCGGATAATATCTTAAACTAAAGGATCTGCTACAGTACCAGCTGTATCTGAAGGTGAAGAGCAAGGAGATGATAGAGAACAACTAAGCTCATAATGTTCATACTACAGGAAAAACTGTTTCAATTCTATCCTTTCATATAAATGATAAATGTCTAGAGCCAACAAAGTTCTGACTGGAATAAAATGCAGTTATGGAATTATTGGAATTTCCAAAACAAATGAAAATGAAAATTTTAATCACAATATAGCTTGAAAAAGCTTATCCAAGTGTTCCAAAAGGAGAAACTCACAGGCAAGTATATGGCTGCTTTCTTTATTACAGCTAATGCGTTCCCAAGGCAGCCAAAGCGCTGTCAAAATAGAGGAACCAAATATCAGCAATTGAGCGAAAATATCAAGCCACACTTTTAAGGAATTATAATGATATGTTGTGGGGGAAAAGAAAGAGGAAAAGGAGCTAGCAGAAATCTGCTCAGTATCATATATAAACAGGGAAATCTGGTTACAATACTTCTGCAAATTGAATGACACCACCAGTCTATAACGAGGTATTGTGGCAACAATATCTTGGAAAGGGAAATATTTCACAGATGGAGGTGACAAGTTCAAACAGATATTTCATACATCATAAAGAAGTCTGGCTATTTATTATCAGTACCTTAATAAGTTAAAACAGATAGCCAAATTCAAAACAGAAACAGAGAGTATACTGTATCATATTTTCCGTTGTTCCAATTTATTTGACAGTTGAAATTTGAGAAAAATTTGAGTGGAACACTGTCTGACAGGAGAACAAGCAATAGAAAGGAGGATGAAGACATAAGATAACAACCATAAAACATATAATTCATTCTACTAAGAAAATAAACTAAGCTAGACCATACATGAGCGATCTCGAACCAAGCAAAAGAATATTGGGTTACAAGAATTGTTCTTTAAATAGGTAACAACCTGAGCAAGAACCCATCCTACAAGCCAATCAATATCACTTCGATGGTTGCAGATGAGGAGTGCATGCTCTTTGCCTGGAAAATAACAAAGATCCAGCAAAACAAATTTCTCAGATCTACTAAAGTGGTGGATGAGATGACGTGTAAAACAACTAAGACACTCAAGTAGGTAATTCTCTTACCCAATAGTTCAAAAGTTTCTGGATCTGTATACAGTTCAACCTGCCAAGCAGTAATTAGTCACCAAGACTTCCTAATTAAACAAAATCAGAATCAAGGAGATAACAATAACTCCAATACTCTGTGTCGAGACTTTAGGACCTCACTTCCTATTAAGGATATTATACAGCAGTTGCTTCTGTCAAACAAAAACTACTTTCTATTATTTTGCTTAAATGAGCCCTAGTAAAGTCTCGAAGCAAATTTTCCTACTAAATCCTCATATAATGTCAATCCCTAGGGTGATACTGCAGTAGATGTCATAAACTTCAAGGATTGCATACATAATAACGAGGTCATAAAAGCTAAATAAAAATTGCGCTTATGAGTTAAAAGAAAAGAAGATGTTCAGTTAGTCTGTTGTGTTGAAAACCGTGAGTTAACCTAACTTGTAGGTAATGACCTAGTGTGATTAGGACTCTAGAAGGTTAAAGAAACATTACCTTAATGTGAATATGGTAATAGTCTAGGAATAGGAAACCAAGAGGAATTAGGAAACTAATCAGTCTTGTTCTGATTTGGTTTCCATCGTTAGTTTCTTTCCTTTTCCTAGTTTGTGTAGGAACAGCTCTTTGGCTATTTAAGAGACCAAAGAGCTGCGATGTAAAGCAACTGGTTTATCAGTAGTATCATAGAGAATTAACTCTAAAATTCTACATGGTATCAGAGCCTAGGTTCTAACCTAAAAAAATTATGATGGGGGAATCAGGGTCAACGTCAGGATCTTCAAGTAAAAATTCTGGAGAAACTGGTACCAGTTCATCCACTACCACGGCTACATCCACTACCGCTGCTGAATCCCAAACCAACTTCCAAATCACCCCTCATAGATTGACTGGAAAAAATTACCCTGAATGGGCCCAGACAGTTCGGATGGTGATTGGTGGAAAAGGGAAGTTAGGATATCTCAATGGACAGATACCAGCACTGGCAGAAACTGATCCCAAGTTTGAGTCTTGGTGCCAGGAAAATTGCATGGTATCAGGGTGGTTAATCAATTCCATGGAAGCGGCAATTGCTAAATCCTTTATGTTCCTTCCCACAGCCCGGGAAATTTGGGAAGCAATTAGAGAAACTTATTCAGACTTGGAGGATGATTCCCAATTGTTCGAGTTGAATAGTCGCTTGTGGAATATGAAGCAAGGAAGCAAGGAGGTTACAATATACTACAATGAAATGATGGCTATCTTCCAGGAATTAGACCTGTTTGAAGTCGAAACCTGGAAAGACCCTCAAGATAGTATTTTGTACAAGTCCAAAGTCAATCGATTTAGGGTTTATTGTTTCTTGAATGGACTTAATCCAGAATTGGATGAAGTTAGAGGCAGGATTTTGGGCCGCAAACCTCTATCATCACTGCGAGAGGTATTTTCTGAAGTTAGGAGGGAAGAAGCTCGGAAGAGGGTCATGCTTCCCAGCGAGCACAGAACTGAAGTAGAGGGTTCTGCCCTGGTGATCCACAAGCTGGAGGAGAAATAAGGCAAGGAGAAACCTTGGTATGACCACTGTAAAAAGGCATGGCACACCAAAAGAAACATGCTGGAAGATACATGGAAAACCTGCAAATTTGAAGAAACGGCAGGCATCTAAAACAGGAGGTGAAAGCCATGCTCTCCAAGTCCTAAATGTTGACTCCGGAACCCACACAGCACCCCTCACTTTCTCCAAGGAACAGTTTGAACAACTGCAAAAGATGCTCCAGTCCCAATCCGTAGGAAGTCATTCTAACCCTTCACTGCTTTGGCCAAGTCAGGTATAATTCTAATTGGTACAATTGCTTGTACCAAATCTAATGGGTTCTGGATATTAGATTCAGGTGCCTCTGATCACATGACTGGCACTTCCAATTTGTTTCTATCATATAAACCCTATGCAGGAAATGGACCTGTGTCTTTATCTTCTTCTTTTACTCTCAAAGATGTCCTACATGTTCCTTCCTTGTTATAACCTACTGTCTATTAGCAAATTCACTAAATACTATCACTGTTCTGCTAACTTTGGTTCCTCTAAATGCACTTTTCAGGATCTCACCTCGGGGAAGATGATTGGGGATGCTAATGAGGATGGCGGACTGTATCTCCTAAACTCCACATCTCTGGGAACACAAGACCAGAAAAAGTGTTTCAATTCTATCAAGGCTTTGGATGATAAACCATTGTTATGGCACTATAGTTAGGACATCCAAGTTTTCAATACTTAAAGTTGCTATTTCCAGATATATATTCAAATAAAGCAGTTTCTGAGTTTAAATGTGAAATGTGTGAATTGGCTAAACACCAGAGATCCAAGTTCTCACCTCAGCCTTACAAACAGTCGGCACCCTTCACACTAATTCATAGTGATGTTTGGGGACCCTCTAAAATTGCTAGTTTATCTGGAAAAAGATGGTTTGTCACATTCACTGATGATCACACACGTGTAACTTGGGTTTTCTTACTGAAAGATAAATCTGAAGTTTCAGGAATGTTTAAAAACTTTTGTGCAATGATTAAAACCCAGTTTCAAACACAAATCAAAATTTTCAGAAGTGATAATGGGAAAGAGTTTTTTAACAAAGTATTGGGGGAGTTCTTTTCTGAAAATGGCATTGTTCATCAAAGTTCTTGTAGTTATACCCTCCAACAAAATGGAGTAGCCGAGAGGAAAAACAGACATCTTTTAGAAATGGCAAGAGCTAGGTTTACATCCAAAGTGCCTCAATTTTTGTGGGGAGAAGCTGTGTTAACAGCAGCCTATTTAATCAATAGGCTGCCTACCAGAACCCTAGCTTTTAAATCTCCAATCCAGGTTTTAAGCCAATATTTCCCCCACTCACGGCTACTGCAAAATCTCCCTCTGAAAATTTTTGGTAGTGTAGTATTTGCTCACAATTTCAGTCCTACAAAATCCAAACATGATCCCAAAGCTCATAAATGTATTTTTATTGGATATGCAATGAACCAAAAAGGGTATAAATGTTTTGATCCTGTTTTAAAACGAAGCTTTGTATCTATGGATGTAACCTTCTTGGAAGGTACAACATATTACAGCAATCCTTCTCTTCAAGGGGAGTCTCAACCTGAACCAAGGAAAGGTGAAGGTGAAGATGCTGTTTCTGAATTAATACTATTCGATCCAACTCCACCACCTGTAGTGGAAGTAAAGTCGGATAGAAGGGAAAAAATGGACAGTCATGTTCTTGCAGAATCATCAGAACCTAAAATAGATGAGAAACGCTACAAAGGTCTTGTGTACTCAAGAAGGAAAGACAGTCATGTGCCTCCGGATCAGCATCACCAAACATCTTCTCAGAGGGTAGATCATGAAGATAAACACAACAATTATGAGCAATCTGCTCCTACAGGTAAATATGACTCTTCTAGCTTGTCTAAACCAACTCTAGGAAATTCAGATCCTTCTAGTGATGAGCCTTCTAGTAATGATAACTTGAATCTACCCGTTGCTCTTCGAAAGGGAGTAAGAACTTGTACTACCAAACACCCTATAGCTATGTTTGTGTCTTATACTAACCTATCTCCTAAGTTTTCAGCTTTTGTCTCACAACTCTCAGCTATAACTGTTCCTAACATTATTCATGAGGCATTAAAGGTTCCTAATTGGAGGGAGGTAGTCTTGGAGGAAATGAGAGCATTGAAAAAGAATTCCACATGGGAGATGGTTGAAATACCCCAAGGAAAGAGAACTGTGGGCTGCAAATGGGTTTTCACAGTTAAATGTCATTCAGATGGATCTCTAGAAAGGTATAAAGCCCGACTGGTAGCCAAGGGGTTCACTCAAACATATGGAGTTGACTACTCAGAGACCTTCTCACCGGTAGCTAAAGCCAACACCATAAGAGTCCTCTTATCAATTGCAGCCAACCTCGATTGGCCACTAATGCAATTAGATGTGAAGAATGCATTCCTTCATGGAGATTTGAAGGAAGAGGTGTACATCGATCCTCCTCCAGGATTTGCTGAAAAGACTGGAGGTAAGGTGTGCAAACTGAAAAGATCCATATACGGGCTTAAACAATCTCCGAGAGCATGGTTTGACAGGTTCACCAAGTTTGTCAAGACTCAGGGTTATACACAAGGACAATCTGATCACACCTTGTTTGTCCGAAGAAATAAAGGGAAATTATCAGTATTAATTGTGTATGTTGATGACATTATTGTCACTGGTGATGATGTTGAGGGGATGCAGAAATTGAAAAACAGCCTTGCCAAGGAATTTGAGATTAAAGACTTGGGAAAGCTGCAGTACTTTCTAGGGATGGAGATAGCTAGATCAAAAGGAGGAATCATGGTGTCAAAGAGGAAGTTCACTCTCGACCTATTAACTAAAACTGGAATGATGGGCTGCAAGCCGCGTGATACTCCAATTGACGTGAATGTGAAATTGGGGGAGTTTAAAGATGGAATCCAAGCAAACGCTGGAAGGTATCAACGGCTGGTCGGTAGATTGATCTACTTGTCTCACACTAGACCAGATATTTCTTTTGCTGTTAGCCTGATCAGTCAATTTGTGCACTCTCCAAAAAGGGAACACATGGAGGCTGCCTACAGGGTCCTGAGGTATCTCAAAGGAGCTCCGGGAAAAGGGATATTTTTAGGAAAAATGAAGACAGAAAGATGGAGGTATACACTGATGCTGACTGGGCTGGAAATGTTGTTGATAGAAGGTCTACATCAGGGTAGTTCATATCTGTGGGGGAATCTCGTCACTTGGAGAAGCAAGAAACAAGATGTAGTTGCTAGAAGCAGTGCAGAAGCAGAATTCAGGGCAATGGCACTTGGAATTAAAGAGGCCTTATGGCTGAGACAGGTTCTAAAGGATCTACACACCTAAAGGCTCAACTTCCTATAATGCTGTATTGTGATAATAAATCAGCAATAAGTATTGCTCACAATCCAGTACAGTATAATAGGACGAAGCACATTGAGATAGATCGGAACTTCATCAAAGAGAAGATCGAGGCAGGGATAATTTGCACGCCCTTTGTACCATCCACACAACAAATTGCAGATGTGTTGACTAAAGGGCTTATGAAGAAATCATTTGAGGTTCAGATTGGCAAGTTGGGCATGATAGACATCTTTGCACCAACTTGAGGGGGAGTGTTGAAAACCGTGAGTTAACCTAACTTGGAGGTAATGACCTAGTGTGATTAGGACTCTAGAAGGTTAAAGAAACATTACCTTAATGTGAATATGGTAATAGTCTAGGAATAGGAAACCAAGAGGAATTAGGAAACCAATCAGTCTTGTTCTGATTTGGTTTCCATCGTTAGTTTCTTTCCTTTTCCTAGTTTGTGTAGGAACAGCTCTTTGGCTATTTAAGAGACCAAAGAGCTGCGATGTAAAGCAACTGGTTTATCAGTAATATCATAGAGAATTAAATCTAAAATTCTACATGTTGCATCAAGTTTTCTCTTCTTATTGCAGAAAATACTGGTCCATAAATATACCAAATGATAGTAGTGAAACTCTGATTAACCAAAAGTTCACAGAAGTGTCTTTTGAAATGCACTGTAAAGAAGGGAACACAGAGGAGAACAATATGCAGCAGTTAATGTTATTGATAATTACAGCAGAACATAGAACACAATATCCATAATGCCTGTTCAATAATACCCTAGATTTGAACATAGATAACTTAACATGAGCTTTCAGTTCATCAGTTCTGGAACCACAGACAGTTAATAACAAGAAGAAGAATGAAATCATACAATAGAATCCCGATGCAGAAAATTGTGCAGAACTGACAACTTCCAGTGACCAAGACTTTTTCTTCCTAAATGACAACTAGTATTTCAGCAATTTATAGCCTTCAAACACCTTAATATTTGCCCACCAATCGAACAACCAAACTAGCTCCAACCACAATAGTTCTGTTACTTGTTTGTTGATCCTTCGGTATAGTTTCTTTGAAAAAGGACGAACAAGGATGGAAAAGAGTCCCTGACAGTTTAAATCATGTGAACAAAACACGAAACATTAAAAGATAAAATCAAATCAAATGAATAGTATAGACATTAATTATCAGTGCAAGTTCTTAATCTTTCATTTCTGTGCCAGACATTTACCATCATCACTGCATTATTCATTCTATACTAGCTAGAAAAATTATACACTTGTTTCCAAATTTGGCTATAGATCCAAAATAATCAGCCAAAATTAAGAAACTGAAAAATATGAACTCAGATGGAAAGGTTGTATCCTCAGTGTAGAAGTCCAAACAAGAAAAAACTGCATAAGTTCCTCAAACATTCTGGTAAGGTCAAGTACATTCAGGTTCTCATTAATGCACATCACCTCTTAACACTCGGACATAAGAAGCAAATTGAACATTTTTCACAAAAGAACAAAAACCAAGTACCACTGGAGAAGCTAAAAGATCACTACATTTCCTAATCATGGTATCAATCCTGTCTCATACCAAGATATAGCCAAACAAGACAAGATAAGACTTTCTCGGTTCAAACAAATATGTAGAAATTCTCTTATTTGACTTAAAAAGTCAAAACGAAGTCAATTTTTCTGTTGAGGCTCAACTCTTCTCCGCTCTGTATGTTTGACACATTAAGCTCCAAAATCAATTGAGAATGTTCATGCTCATTCTTAAAAATGTTAGGTTCTCTTAATCTAGGAGGTTGTCTCTTTCATCAACCAGCAAAAACCATTTTCACTTTTACACATCTGATGTAATAGATTATAACACCAAGATACTTCCCCATCCAGTGTATCTTATATACTCATACCATCATTATTTTCCTTGTATACTTCAGATAGTTTGGGGGTGTCAAAGATTATTCAAAAATGTAAATATTCTACCTTTCCAACAGTATTTTCGTCCTTGCTCATGTCAGTCAAAGAACAGTCTTCCATGGTCATCTCCAAAAGCAAGATGGGATTGTTCATGTGTGTGGTGCAATATTGCAACTTGTATTAAATATTTGTCAAATGAGTCCGAAACAACTTTTCATCTCATTTCAAGTTAATTTAACAGCATGGTAAAATCTCAATCTCAAACCACATAAGATAATTCATTTTTAGAATCACAAGACTCCATCTGAATCAAATGCTTCATACCTTCCATTCCCCCATTGAAACAATGTCAAGCTAAGATTAATTGCACAACGAAAGCAAAGTAACCATATCCAGAGAAACCAAAAAAAATAGCAAGAGAGAGAAGCCATCCGTCCCTAAATCCCAAAATACCCAAAACAACATCCGATTGGGTATGCTTATTTCCCCCTCCTGTCTTCTCATATTTCTTAAAATTTCTTATTCCTTTCCAGCTAACACTCAATATCGACGCAAACCCTTCATCAGAAAAACGTACTTCAACAAGAATCCATAACAACGGATTCAAGAATGATCAAACAGTTGATACGCGAGAAGGAGTGAGGGGGGAGGAAAAAACCAACACAACCCACGTGAAAAGAATAAAAGAGAAAATTACCAACACATGAAACAGTAATGTATATCCACATTATTGAATGATGCTTCTGTTTACCTGAATGAAATTGACAATGAGACCGGACAGAAGGAAAAGGAGGCCAATAGGAAGAATGACAGCGGCGGCAATGGCCATTTTAAAGAGCTCTCCACATGAAACAATGCAAAGGCGATAGATTTACGGAATGGGAAAAAGTGGGATCCTTGTACTAATGTAGAAAAACAGAAGAAATGAACAAAAGGGGAGAGAGAATATTCACAGGTCATATCATAGTTGGCAATCAAAACGGTTGGGACTTTGGATGAACGAGGTGGGACTTGGGAGAGAGGATTTTTGTTCTTTTTTCTGTTGTTTCTTTTGGAAGGCAACGGGAATCTCTTCTGTTGAGGGGAACAAATGGCATCATGATTCATGACAAACTGTAAATATTGTTGGTAGGCATTTGGGGGATTTTCTGTTTGTTTTTATACTTTTCATTTTTCCAAATTAATCAATTTTTTCCTTAAAAAAAAAAAGTTTATATTACTCTCATTTTCAATGAATTTAAAATTTAAATTTTTTCTAAAATCTTGCTCATATTATTTCAAAAAATAATATCGTTATTACACTTTCTTAATTTTCAAAACAAAATTTTCCCATTCGGGTCATAATACAACAACCATTGTTCTTCACACACATTTTTGTGTGACTCTCTCTTATAGTACATCATAACAATTAATAACTAATTGTAAATAATATTTTTTACATTATTATTTTTTGTATTGATATTCATTTTCATTCAACCAAAATTTAATATTGAGCTATGCAGTTATTGCATTAACCCTATATTTCAATATAATTTTATAGTATTATTGTACTCTTTTAATCCAAAAATTTTAAATAAATATATCATACACTAGAAAAAGTGAATAGTTAGTCACAAAACTTATTGTGACAAAAAGAATATTAATAAAAAAAAAATTAGCATACGAAATAATATTTATAATTAATTATTAAAATGTGTAACATAAACCTACACTGTCAAAATTGATCCAAAGTTGCATTTGGGGATTAGGAATATTTTAGTACATCTATTTTACAGGGTAAATTACATTTACTCCTTGAGCTAGGTTTATAGAATCTATCGTTACATGCCGATATTTTAAAAAAGGGCGAATTACATTTACCTTCCTCGAGGCTTGGTTAAATTATAAATAAGTTCCTCAAGTTTTGGAAATTACAATTACTTCCCTCAGGTTTTCAAGATTTTGTTTTTATCTTTATTTTTTTTTCACTAATAGTAAGGATAATGTCAAAATGAGCCACAGCGAGATTTGTAGCACTCAAACTGTAATCGTTTATTAATCAATCGAATTTAAATTTCCATTCATAGTCATTTATATATTGAATAAATGAGTTAAGGCGAAATTTTATCAATGCGATCATGAATTTGTTCATGAAAGTTTGTGAATCTTAGCTAACTAACAAAGATCAATTTGCTAATTATCACCAAACCTCAGGGAGGTAATTGTAATTTTAACAACCTGAGGGACTTATTTATAATTTAACCAAACATCAAGGGAGGTAAATGAAATTCTCCCTCTAAAAAATTACTATCACCGGTTGAGTGTTCAATTTTTCCAATTAACAAAAGACCCATAAGATTTGTGTTCATTATGTTGATCGACAGGGGTGACCATAATTTGACAGACTTAGATGGATTGTTATAGAAAAATTGATATTTTTGGTCCTTAATGTTTGACTTTGTGACACTTTTAGTCAATTATATTAAAGAATGACACTTTTGCCATCAATGTTTGCAACTTCTGGCCCTTTTGGTCTTTTTACCTTCAATGCCACAAGTAGTTTGGGGCAATTTTGACATTTTAAAAACAATTCACAAGGAAAATGACACTTTTGATTCACAAAATTTATCATTGTGACACTTTGGATACTTCATGTTTCAAAATTGGTCTTTTTGCCAATAATGTTAGCAACTTGTGTCACACTTGTTCCTTTTATCGACAATAAGAGGGTAATTTGAGAATGTTTCAAAATTTTTAAAATAAAATCTTGCTCTTGCATTTCATTTATATGAATAATATATTTAAATATATTTTGCATGTTTTGTAAAAAACATACAATCTTTTTTTTTTTCTAGAAATAAGTAGATATATTAATAATAAACGGAATGGATCAAATGATCCTACAAACAGGTCGAATGACCCTTAAACACCTACAAATATCAAGCTATTGTAGGAAGTAATGAGCATATAGCTCAAAAAACTAATGGCAAATTAGCCCAAACACATCTGACAGTTAGATGCATAATTTGTTCGAAACTAATTCACTATTTTAAAACTCAAAATGAAGATAAAACTCCCTAATAGCGACCAAACAATAGTTTCGCACATACAAAATATGGCGCCATCAAGTGCTGAATCAAACATTTTTTCCAAAATGGAGATAATTCCAAACTCACCGAGCACGAACTAATTCTCACACTTCTATCATTTATTCTGCAAGCTATGAAATCCATCCCTCAACTGGTGTGAATCTACACTCTATTTTTTTTTTTTTTTTCCTTTTTCTTCTTCTTCTTCTCAAGTAGCTCCAGTTGCAGTGCCTTCCTTCCTTCCCCTCTATTCAGCTCCACTCCACCAAATAGAGGCAGGCAGGGAAACCGAACCTTCAATTTTTCCCCAGGTCTGTACATATTCACTACTAAAAAAATTCAAAATAATTCTAAAAAAGGAGACTAAACACCCCTATAAGGGAGGACAAGATCACTCCATAAAAATGAACACAAATACTTCAATAAAGAGGACAAACAAAACTTAAAAAAAAAAAAAATGTAAAAACAGCAAGAGGGAGCAATCTCCTCCTCCATTAATGGAGAAGGATGGAGGAGGAAGACAGATTCGGGAGGAAAACTAAAGAGAAGGGAGAGCTCTTTTCCTTTTCTCTCTCTTCACCCTCCCCATCGATTCCCAAAAAAAACATACATTCATAGACACTATTTATTCCATTATTCCCTTCTCCACTCTCTCTCTCTTGTGTACTTTCTCTCTCCTTCCTTCTTTCTCATTTTCTCCTCTATTTACTCTCATTGTATATTCTGTTTAATGCCACTTTGTCTCTGGGTTTTTTTCCCCAATATTTAAATGGGGTCCAAAAATTATTAAAATAAGCAAAAAAAATTTTCATTTCCAAACTATAGAAAATGAAGTTGGGAGATTCGTCTTCGTTTTCTTAAAAAAAAAATATTATTAAAAAAAATTTGTTTTCTTTAAAAACGAATCTGTAGAATTCGCTTTGTAGCTTAAAACTATATTTAAATGTTTTAAAATAAAATTAGTTACATATATGTAAACTAATGTTAAAAATATTTAAATAATTATTTTGTAATTTAAAACGAGTTCACCAACATCGTTTCTAAGTTTTTATTGTCATTCGAAATGGACCCCCGTAATTTGTTTTTCCATTTTTTATGAAAAAAGACTCTTGTAATTATATAACTGAAAATCTAATTTGTAATTTAATAAAAATTTTAAGTAACTTTTATTTTGGTTTCTTTTTGTAAAATATTTTTGAAAGAAACGAATTAAGCTTAATAAAATAAAGTTTATTTTTAAAAAATAGGAAAAAAAATTTAGTAGAAAAGGAATTAACTGAATTTTTTTTTCAAAATAAGTAAAATAATTTTAGTTAAAGAATTCGTTTTGTAAATAAAATTATTTTTAAAAACAAGTAATATAGTTTTAGTTAAATACTAGAAAATAAAAAAATGAATTCAGTGAATTAGTTTAATAAATAACATTAATTCAAATATAAGTAAAATAGTTTTAGTTAAATAATACTTAAAGGGAAAACGAATTCACTGAAAAATGAATTCCCTGAATTTGTTTTCCCTTGAAAACGAGTTCCCTGAATTCGTTTTCCCTTGAAAACGAATTAACTGAAATCATTTTCAAGAGAAAATGAATTCACTGAAATCGTTTTCAAAAGAAAACGAATTCGTTTTCTCCTGAAAACAAATTTGCTGAATTCGTTTTCTCTCATTTTATGAATAAAGTTTTCTAAAACTAAGTAAAATAATTAAGTTAAAAAATTAGTTTTAAACAAATTTAATCAAAACTATTTCTAAAAATTTTATTCAATTACAAATTAGATTTGCAGTTATATAATTATCTCTTGCCTTTGTTCGCCCAAAATTGGAAAACGAATTACGGCTGTCAATTTTGACTCACCATAATTCGTTTTACATTAAATAATATTTATATTTAAAAAAGCAGAAAAACTTAGAAACGATGTTGGTGAACTCGTTTTTAATTACAAAATAATTATTTACTTATTTTGTACATTAGTTTACATAGATTTACTTAACTAATTCACTTAAATTTTCAAAAATAAAATTAATTTTCTGTAAGAAAACGAATTCAGAATTTAAGGAAAAAAAAAGAATTCCCATTAGGAAACGAATTCTGGGCATTCGTTCCGGAAACGAATTAGGTAGAAATTTTTTTAGTAACAATATATATATTTTTTAACAACTCACAACGATTTATGGGGGTTTGTTTCAAAAACCCTAAAATTTGTTTTTCATTAAAGAATAATTTTTTTTTACAATGAATAAAAACTAAGAAACATGTTGGTGAACCGTTTTCAATGACAATAATTATCTAATTTTTTGGCCAATTCGTTTAACTATAATTATTGTTATTCATTTTAAAAATAATTTTAGTGGAATTCGTTTCGTAATGAAATAATAAAAAACAGAAAAGGAAAAAATAGGTGCATTAAGAAACGAATTCGTGGAATTCGTTTCTTTTTGAAAACAAATTCCATGAATTCATTTCTATCTTTTGGAAACGAAAGAAAATCGCGGGAAATATGTTTGGTAGGAAAACGAAAACCCGGAATTCGTTTTGCTTTGAAACCGAGTGAAAAAGAATTCCACGAATTTGTTTTGTTCGAATTCGCCTTTAACGGAAAACGAAATGCGTGAGTTCGTTTTCCGAAGGGAAATTTTTGTAAAAGAACAAAGGAGAAAACTATTTCTTAGAAATCGTTTTGCTTTGAAACCGAGTGAAAACGAATTCCACGAATTCGTTTTGTTCGAATTCGCCTTTAAAGGGAAACAAAATCCACGAGTTCATTTTCCACAGGGAAATTTCTTTAAAATAACAAAGGAGAAATCGATTTCCCATTGTTTTGCTTTGAAACCGAGTGAAAAAGAATTCCACGAATTCGTTTTGTTCAAAATCGCCTTTAAAGGAAAACGAAATCCGCGAGTTCGTTTTCCGAAAGGAAATAATTTTTTAGAACAAAGGAGAAGAAATCGTTTTGGTTTGAAACCGAGCGACAAAGCATTCCGCGAAATCGTTTTGTTTGAATTAGGCTTTAAAGGAAAAAGAAATCTGCGAGTCATTTTCCGACGGGAAATTTTTTTAAAAGAACAAAGGAGAAAACGATTTCTTACAAATTGTTTTGCTTTGAAACAGCGAAAAAAATATGTATATAAACCGGGAGGAGCATGAACAGGGAAAAAAAAAAAAAAAAGGCCTCGGACCGAAACCCAAAAAGAAGGCTGAGTAGCTCCTGCGTAGGAATCGCCAAATTAGGTCCGGTCAATCCAACCGCTGCTCCCTGCAACCCAAAGCCTAGCACCTCTGCCTAGACATTCTGGTGTCGGTGAGTATTGTCCTTCCACTGAAGCTTCACCCGACCCAGCCCTAGTTCCGACAATAGGGTGTCTCCCTGCGTTTCACGAGGCCAACTTTTGGGCGATTTCCCCTTCAATTCCAGCGGACTGAACGACGTCGGTCCGATTGTCCTAAAAATCCCTTCCAATTCTGCCTCCGCTTTCCTCCGGTTGACCGCCATTATAGTAAGTGAACAGTTAGGTTTTTTTTTTCCTTTTCTTGTTTTTTAATTTTCCATGACATTTTATCTCTTTGTATCACCTTCTTGTGCCATTGACGATTGTTGTTATGTAATTTTTTTGATTAAATTTTCCACACATTTTATTCCTATATACCGTAAGTATTGAAAATTGAAATTTTTTCTGTTTTCTTGTGGATAGGACATATTTTCTTGGACATTTTGTTAAATCTTTAGGACTGATTTTGAAATTAAGTTCTGTCTATGGAGGGTTTATTTTTTCCATTGCACTGTTTGTGACCTGGAATTTTTTCCTTTTGATTTTAACTTTTTTTCTCTTGTACTGTGTTGCTCTGGATTTATTTCATCGGGTATGTGATTTACATTTGTGGAATGTTTTTGGTTTAAAGAAGGAGCATAGGACAGTGCACTTTTATGGTCCCTTGATTACACTTGCAAAGGACTTTTACTGTACATTGCAATTTTAAATAAGGAATTTCGGAGGAAGAAGTGTGAGGCGAAGGGCTGTGTGGTAAATAATTTCTTAGTGTGCAGCATTGAATCCATGTTGTTTGGGTTGCTAAATTCTGTATTTTCCCGAACCTATGTTACCTTCAAATTGATTGTTTTCATATTTTGAAACCTTTATAACAAACGACAATAAATAGGATTAGAGGTGTGCAAAGGTTATGCAATTTCTTTAATCATATGGACGAAGGGGATTTTCAAGTTTATACATTTTGATAAATTTAGGAGGGTTGATAAATTGTGAGGTTTGGGAGTCAACGCATTTAAGTGGATGCATGTTTATAGATTACATTAGAAATGGGTTATGTGGATGCATGTTGATAGATTACATGAGAAATGGGTTATGTTCAGTGTACTCTCAAATGCATCTTTTTCCTATACTGCTAAAGGGTTATGTTCATAATTCATGTTCTATGGTGACTGTTTTCTTCTAAAATTTCAGTGCATCATGTCAGTGGAAGTTTTAAGAAGTGTAGCAACTGTGTTTTTTTTTTTTTTTTTGAGACTGAAAAATTTGATGGAAAATTTGGTCTATTCACTTACATAAGTTATTTTTGGTACTGTTTTTGATTTGAGTTACTGGATCCATTCGTTTTGAGAAGGTTTACTACTAATATGGGGGTAAACACTATACTGCTGGTTTATCTTTTCCATTACTAGAGTTCTATGTGTTTGTTATGCCTACTAGTAGTGGGAGTTTACTCTTTTCTTCATTGCTGCTTCAAATTTTAGGAAATTTAAGTTAACATTAATGGGATTTGGGATTAGTAAACATAATTTCAATTCTTGCATTAGTAACGTATCCTTCTTTACCGCTCTCAATGCTTTACTACTCTTTCTTTGTTTCGACCCGATGTGTAATGTTTGCTGATTCAATATGTAATGCAGTAAAGATCATGGATCTGATGTGTAATGTTTGCTGAATCAATATGCAATATTGCAATTTGTATTTCTAAATAATTTGATTGACCTAATGTGGAGTTGTGGGTGGGAGGGTTTGCCATATTCTCGAGTGAACATTTTGTGCTGGGTGTGTGTTCTTGGTTTAAGGTAGAAATGGGTACCGTTTACGAATTCAATTACATAGCACAGTTATTTTAGCCCTGGGGATGTGTTATCTTTTCCATGTCTTTGAATTATGTTGGTTTTTGGATTGTTATGGGTATGTATAACTTTTGCAGGTTTAGGATTGCAGTGGGTAAGCGCAAGGCTGAGACTTCAAGCGTAAGCTCATGGAAGAAGCCTTAAATTTGAGTAAGCAAAAAGATTTTTGTCTACATTCTAAAGAACGGTTTACATCATTCCATCTTAAAGTCACATGATTTCTGAAAATGTACTAAATGTTAAATGGGGTTGTGATTGTTATATACTTTGTGATGTTTGATTATGTGTTCGCTCAATCTTAAATCGATGGGGACTGGTTGAAATCGTGCGTTGTATAGAGTTGAAGATGATATCTTCCCATTTTTTTGTTTTTGCTTCTCAGAATGTTAGCCTTGAACATTGACCACCTTGTTATTACACAAGCTCAATTTTATAATGTATTTCTTTAACTATGTCTGTAGCTATTAAGGTTTTGGCTGGTTGAAGTAGTGAGCCCGATAAGAAAAGGAAAGAAGAGATGATGGCGGCCTAATCTTTTGAGTTAGGCAAGCAATTCGTGTCCTACGTTAATTATCTACTCATCCATTTATTTACTCACCAATCACCATTATGTCGTAATTTTCAGTCTTCTTCAGCAAGTTTGATGGAATATACTTCAGCGCGCAGTGATAAAGAAACTCTGAAGAAGTGTTTTTTTTTATTGCTAAAATATTTGGCTTTTTATTGACAAACAACATATAGATTTAGTAGTGTATGACACCACTAAAACATCAATTTCAGTGTCTGGGATGTTTTTTCCTTTATGGAAAGCTTGTGGAGTGAAAATTCTTTTATGGACAGTTTCTTATTTTTCTGGAGTGTTTGTGGCTTGGAAATTTTTGGCTCTACTGTGTTTTATTTTCTGGAACGTGTTACATTTTATATATCTACTGATATTTGCCAGAGGGTTGTTGGGCCCGGTAGAATACGATTATTTTGATCTAATTTTGAATTTAAGGACGGTTTTTATATCTGAACTGATTACATTTGTGACATGGTGATTTTATGCGGTCGGGTAGACCTTTTTAAAGCTACAATCGAGCTAGCTATACTTAGCGAGCTCTAGTGGCGCTGATCCCTCTGTACGATAAAATTTTGGTTTGTTTGTGAATGGTTACACTAGAACCTACTGTTTTGAATATGAATTTTGTAGCAGTGAATATTGCTCATATGGATGACTCAATAGTTGTAGTTAATTCAGGCTACTTATGGCTTCTCATTCTAACTTTTGTTGATGACCTCTTCAAAATATATTGGTCCTATAATACATGAATCCATCCATTCTGACATGAAACTTCTGCATCTTAGTGTGAATCATGCTCTCCCAATTTCTTTTAAAACTACAAGTTTGGTTACTTTTATTTTCAACTATGATTATGTACATGGTTTGTAATTTCTTTTTTATCAATTTGATAGGTGATTTTCCGTTATTCAGCTACTGTTGGCTGAAAAAGTAGGCGACTCCCCTTGCTAATTTCATATTCTACTGGACGAGGATTAACATTGTTAATCTTAGAGAAACGAATAACATGTAATTTTCTCCGGTTTATAAGTTAGCGACATTAACTAATAGTTAGTCATGTGCTGTACCGTTATTTAAATTAGTCAGACACGGGTGCTAGTGAATATTTGGTGACGAGTTTTGCCTCTTTTTATTAGACTCGCATCTATGTGATTAATTGTGGTATGCATGTTGTTGAAGTAGTGTTTCAGAGTACTTTTTGCTGAACCTTGGCTTCTGTAATACAACCTGTTTGAATTAATGCACATCTGTTTAGTTGAATGATATTTGAAAAATATGTGGATGTCAATATAAGTGCCCGCCACATTGTGTATTGAGTCCGCTAGATACTGTTTTACCATTCACACATGTTGCTCTGAATTAATAGTATTTGCAAATGTATTGGTCATGTAAACATCTAAACAAGTGTTTGTGATGGTTAAGGCAAGTAGAACTTGGTGGTACAGTCCTGTAGCATTGAAATGGCAGGAAAATCAGTTAGACTCATTTATATTAGGACGGGAGTATTGAGAGGGGTCCTAATGGTTCAGAGTACAGTTGTCCTTCAAACGAACTCTTTCCGTTACTGATAATGTCAATTTCGACGTCCTTTCTCGGAGGTTTTACGAAGTGAGTAAAACATCTCCATCCCACCACAAGCTACAGATTTTTTGTAGATCTCCTGTCATCGTCCCTGCTAACGCCCCAGAACGGACGATGTTTGAGCATACCCTCATAGATGATGATGAAACCCTCCGCGATATGCTCAATATACCGCAGGCTTTTCCATTTGTTGTTGCGGTCCAGGTTTATTTACTAAAGAAGGCACTTCACTATTCAACCCACCCCGATGACTGTGACATTCTAGCGTTCTCTGTTATGTCGTTCACACAATTTCTAAATAGTGGAACTGTAGAGGACAGGCGGGCAAATTTTCTCAATCGGTCTTTCCCCGAACATAGCCTATATGAAGGGCCTTCAACACAACAACCCCTCACAATGTTATCTCATCCAGAAACAGTTTATGGATTGCATCATTCTGAGGGTGCTGTGGAAGAGAACGAGCTGCCACTTAACACCCAACATGAGCCGCATGTCCTTGATGCCCCGTCGGATGAAAATGAGTCGGAAGGTGGAGTCGGAGAACGCCTCAATGGTCTGTGTGATTCGGAATCTAGTCCCCTGTCGTTGCCTAAATTTTCCTTACCTGATATGATGCGTGAAGATGTTGGAGCGAGCATAAGATTTTTCCAAGATATTGGGGACGAGGCTCAACAGATGATTGATCAGTTCCACGATGGTACATGCCCTGTTTGGAAAGATGATTTGTCGGCCAATCTAGAAAAGGGAATGGTTTTTGATACGAAAGAGAGTCTCCAGAATGCTGTTAAGTTGTGGTCGGTCCGGGCTAACAGGTATTACAAAGTATTATATTCTACTCCAGCCCGCTGGATAGTTATTTGCAAATACAAAGATGATCAAAAGTGTCCATGGAGTGTCTATGCGACTTGCAAAAATAGTCGGCACTTTCAAATTATGCGCCAGATCTTTGACCACTCCTGCACTCCTAAGCTTACAGGACATGATCATCCAAATGTTGATTCAAAAATGATTGGTCGATTAGTCAGGGCCAACGTGGAGGTAAATGCATCTTATAGAGTTCGTGATGTGCAAGAAGATGTTCGAAAACTAAGGGTGGAAATTTCTTATAAGAAGTCTTGGTTGGGAAAAAAAAGCCGTTGAAATGGTGTATGGGGGTTGGGATGAATCTTATGGTCAGTTACTGAGATTTATGCAGGCGTTGCAACAAACCAACCCAAGTACTATTGTTGTGGCGACACGCGGATGGTAGCACAGCCAAACGAAGGATATTTCCTTCCGTGTTTTGGGCTTTTACAGTAAGTATAGAGGGTTTCCATTATTGTCGGCCAGTAATTACTATTGATGGGACACATATGAGTAGGAAGTACAATGAGAAGTTATTGATTGCATGTGGCATTGACACAGCGGGCCATATATTTCCATTGGCATGTGCACTTTCGTACGAAGAAAATTTGGCTAATTCGTCTTGGTTTCTTGACAATCTGGTAATACATGTCATCGCCGGCCGACTTGACATTTGTTTAATATCTGATAGGCACAGGGCTATTTTGGCGGCTGTTAAGAACAACCCATTATTGCAACCCCCCTATGTATATCACAGGTTTTGCTCCCGACATGTGAAAGCCAATTTCAGCAACAAGTTTAAGGATGCTGATTTGAATAACCTCATGGCCAGGGCATCCAGTGCTCGGCAAATTCGGAAGTTCACTGCGATAATAAAAATAATTCGATCGGTTGATGATACTGCGTACAAATGGTTGGTTGACATTCCATTCAGTCAGTGGACCCTTTGTCATGATGGCGGGTACCGGTACGGATAATGACAACCAATAACAGTGAGTCATTCAATGGTGTATTATTGGAAGTCAGACAACTACCGGTTATCGCTTGTGTGCGGTTTATTTTCTTCCGCCTCGTTAAGTATTTTGATAGGTATCATCAAGAGGCCATTAAATGTATGGAAGTGAATGATCATTGCCTAAAAAGGTTACGAAAAAGTATTTGACGAATCAGTGCAGGTCTAAGTATCATCAGGTTACCCAGTTTTATCGTGAAGATGGGTTATACCAAGTTCGCACTGGTGTTCGTCCTGATGGGAGAGATAAAATCCACACACAGTTAACCTGAGAGAAAAAGCTGCAGCTATGGAAAAATACAGATATACAAGATTCCTTGTTCTCATATTATCAAAGTATGCGAGGATTTGAAAAGAGATTACTTGGATTTGGTTTCTCAATTTTATTCAGTGAAGATGATGGTTGACACGTATTTAAGTCATTTCTATCCTATAATGCATGAGAATTATTGGCTTGCTTCTCCGTTTCAATTGTAGGCAAATCCATCACGGCTAAATGATCGGAGAGGAAGACCCCGCAAAAAGAGGTTTACAAATGCTATGGACAGTCAGCCAATGCGGCAGTGCAG
The DNA here is from genome assembly GCA_016801395.1 of Leptodermis oblonga. Classification (NCBI taxonomy): domain Eukaryota; kingdom Viridiplantae; phylum Streptophyta; class Magnoliopsida; order Gentianales; family Rubiaceae; genus Leptodermis; species Leptodermis oblonga. Next base: position 28,524,096 of record CM028760.1, read on the forward strand.
GGCCTGTCACCAACATGGACATAGTAGGATAAAAATGTCCTTCGCTTGCGCAACTACGAGAGAGGGCTAGCACAAACACTTGATGGTTTCCGTACATTTAGATGTTCACAATTTTGTATTCCTATAAAAATTACAAGTTTTTTGTTTGTATTATATTACTTAATGTAATGGTTAGTCTTACAATTGACATAAATGGTGTTTTGTTAATATATGTGCGATGGGTGAAATTTTTTTTGCACAGGAATTTCGTCGCACTTGTAGGCAAAATTAATAAATTTTTTTTTTTTTTACTTTGAAATTTAAGAGGCTTGTGGCCAATTACTTTTGTCAGCCATGCTTATTTCCATCCTTATATTTCCGTGATTAGCGGTAGGAATGATTGATGATTTGGAACTATTTACTTAATGCGCTGCTAACATATTCATTGCTCGTTTATGTTTCAGGAGCGCTACTATGGAAATAGGACATGGGCAGAACCCGCTGGTATATTTGGACCCCGGGCCTAAAGACCGCACTGTCCTAACGTTGCAAGCCAATCATCGGTCAGAATTGATTTGGGTGGACTCGTTCACTCCTCTACTGTCTTTCAAGTCAAGTAGTCACGATGTGGGGAATTTTGGTGCTATTCATCCTCGCGTGATAAGTCTTTTAAAAGAATCAGGATTTTATGGCGTATTTAGAGGGGGTGATATCAAAGTGGACAAGCACTTAATAAAATGCCTTGGCTGAGAGGTGGCACCAAGAGACGCATACATTTCACCTTCCAGTCGGTGAAACCACCGTGACGTTGCAGGATGTTGCAGTTATATGGGGTTTGCCCATCATTGGGCAACTACTTATTTCTAATAGTGCTACAAGAAAATTGGTAGAATGACAAGCATTATGTTTGCAGTTTTTGGGATACGAGCCTTCAGTAAATGATATTAAGAGTGGTCAGTTGAACTTGATCAGTTTAAATACCCACTTGCTTGATTCTCTCAGCATTAATGATAATTCATCGGATGAAGACGTTATGCAGCATACTAGGTGCAGACTAATGCAGCTAATTGCTACGTTATTTAGTGATAAGTCTGCATCCAGAGCCAAACTAATGTACTTACCATTTTTGGGCAATGTTCATGCTATAAGAAATTATAGTTGGGGCAGTGCTACATTGGCCTTGCTATATCGAAATTTTTGTCGGGCTACTCGGCTGGACACAAAAGAGATAGGTGGATCTCAACTCCTGCTACAGTTGTGGGTTTGGGAAAGAATCCCTAAACTGACTCCTACTATTCGACCCATTGTCCCCGCTCAGGACTTGGAAGATTTAGCCCCCCTGCCGTGTGGTGCCGCGTGAGTTATGACTTATTCATGTTTCATTCCCCACTCAAAAGTGATTCTTGTTTGTTACTAACAGTTGTCCTATATTGTGTTTCTTACGTAGATGAAACAAGCGACGCAATTTTGTGAATGTTGGATCCCATTTAATATATCTATTTCGGGACCAATTAGATCATCTCGTGGAGGGAGATGTGAGTATTTCTTTGTTAGCTATACTTTATTACTATGGTCTACTTCACGTATTCCTATTAAAACTAGCATGTGAATTTTATTTTTCTTAGTTTGCTGAAATTGCCTGAATGTTGCTTAAGTGGAAGACATATTTGGCGATCACATGTCCCTCTGATTAACTTCTGTGTGGTCGAACTGCATGCTCCAGAGCGAGTTATGTGCCAATTTGGATTTGAGCAGGGAATTTCGCCCCACATCGATACAAGTGAACGTCTTCACAATTTGGATTTTAGAGGACGAAATGCAAAAAAATGGGCGCTAACACACGCCGCCATATTGCTACTTGGGAACAGGCTGAACAACACATTTTTGTAGGGAATATTTTTAATGCTTCTATTGATTACTTTTCTCCTTACATGACGTTGTATCGCAATATCACTCGGCAGTTGGTGGGTAATCCGGTTAAACCTCCAGATAAAGCGATGCGACCTTACGGAGCAATGACCGAGTATTATGTAAGTTTCTCCCATCTAGCCATTTACATCTTACTAAATGCTATATTCATTCGATTAATAAATAACTTACTTAATTAACAAACGTTTAAAATCAATCCATGGAGGCGATATATCATGCAGTGGGAGATATGCTGGACAACCTGCATTTGGATGGGTAACTTATGGAGGATAAGCTATTTTATGTGTGGGACCAGATCACTGCTACTCTCACTTGTGTCGACGAAGGTCATCGCCTAGTCGATGGGGCATCCTCGTCATCTACTCAAGGCGGATCAATGCATGCACGATCTGGTCACGAACACAAATCGGTGTCAACGCATAGCCGACATCGTGCATCCACTTCAATACAACGAGAAGGTGGAGAAGATGTTTCTCAGCACACTGGCGATGATTGGTCGTATCACCAATCTTCACATCATGTGCCTGGCACGCCTGACAGCAATACTTTTGAAGCTTTCGCTAGAGATAGCACTTCTAGTCGTCCTCAACGCGTGCCAGAGAACAAAGTGCATAAGCGTCGTAAACCCGCAAACGAGTTTGGGGAAGAAGCGCGACACCTATCCATGCGTAGCGAGCCAACTACAGATACGCATGCTCCACCTTCACGTGTGCATCATCCCACGCAAAGACCGCGTAGGAATACACGTCCTCCCCCGTGTGGTACATAGTGAAGATTTTATTCCACTTTTTTGATGGTTACTAGTTAGCTATTGTATATTCGAAAAATGTTTGTTTGTGTTAAGTCATAGCATTTGGCATCTAACTACTATTGAATGGGATGGATGTCGTAGATTTGGTACAATTGTGGTTTATTGGTCACAGGGAGATTGGTACATCTATAGGGGGAACAATGTCAATATTTTTCCAAAAATTCCTTTTTTTGGACATAAAATTCCATCCCTATCGTTGCAAAGTGAGGCAACTTTCTTTTGCTTTGATGTCTTGCCAAGTATGTTGACATTGTGATGCCTCACCACGTATGGAACTTCTGTTATTTCCTTTTTTCTTCTGTATTTTAGAATAATCAAAACATTAACACCTAAAATAAGTAATTTACCATCATATTTTCCACTTATATCCTTACTTTATAAGTAAGAGTTAATTATGAACCACACATTGTAATATTAGTAAGGGTATGTAATGTAAACAAATTCAAAGTGGACTCTTTAAATGGGACAAAAAAAAAATTTTCAAAGTGGACTCTTTGAGTGGGACTGAGGGAGTATGAATTATTTTAAGAAAATGTTACGTGGAGCATTAAGTGATAAGCAATAAGCTAACTTTTACTGTTTAAATTTTTTGAAAGAAAATAAGTAGTGCTTAATCAATCAAGAGGTTTGGAGTTTTGTTATAAAAAAGGTGAAATTCATTATTGCTTAATAAAATAATTTTTAGCATTAAGCACTGTTATAGGCCCTTATTCTTTTGTAAGGTAAGCATGTTACTTTTAAAAATAGGATTGATACTTTTGATATCATAACGTATTTTCTTTCAAAGGAAAAGTGTTACTTTTAAACATGACACGGATATTTGTCAGCGTAAGAGCATTACTTTAACAAATAAAATTATAATTGTGCAAGTGAAACGTTGGACACATAATAAATAACATGGATACATTTTGGTATTAGTGCTTATACTTTTCCAATTCTAGAAAAAAAAGTGTTAGTTTTAAATATCACAGTGATACTTGTCTACGTAAGAATATTGCTTTTTAAGAAATAATATTATATTTTGTAAGGAACAATGTTATTTATGAAAAGGCATTGATTATTGTCAGCATAAAATTATTACTTTGAAATATTGATGTTACATAAAAATAAAGTTTTATTTTGAAGTAAAAACTAGTATTTTGGTAACACCATATGCAAAAATGAAAAATAAAATAAAATAAAAAGTTTTAGGCGCGCATTTTAATTGCTAATCAATTTCATGTATGAACATGTTTCACAATATACTAACTAAAAAATGAATCAACTAAATAGTATTTCCTCTCACTAACACAAAATGGGTATTCAACACTAGTTACACTGAAAATCGATGTTATGTTTAAAAACACGGATCATTAACACCGGTCAAATGACAAACGGTGTTAATGATACAGCTTAATACCGGTTTCACGTATAACCGGAGTTAATGATTTTAACATCGGTTATTATTATAACTAGTCTTAAAGATTAGCAAAAATCATGCGCAAATACAAAAAATAAAAACTGAGCCTATATTTTCAGTGTTGATTCACGTTTTGCATATACAACAATATATACCCTAAATTTTTCACTATTTTAAATTGCCGCTGACACAAGATCAATCATCACCATTGATGTTCAAATCGATTTTGATGAGTCTTGATTTGCCAGCCCACTGGGTGCCGAGGCCATTGTCTGCTTTTTGAGGCTCCTCGAACAAGTACCTGCGAATGGCAGGGACCAGTTCCCCTAAGAAGCTTCGATGCTTAAGCTAGTACAAGCGATTCAGAGTGTATAGTGATTTGGGTTGCAGTGTATTGTGTACTTTTGGAATAGCTCGTAGCTATGTATTTATAGCTGAGGGGTTCTTGGTTATGGTATAAGAGAATCCTGCCGCGTATCTACTTTATTTTCCCAGATTCCTTCCTTATCTGTATAGATGGAAGGGAAATCTTCTAGCTATGATAATGATCTGATTGAGGAAGATCGACTCTAGAGAAATCTATTCTTCTTCATTTCCATGTTTATCTTCGGAAGAGACCTTCCCCATTGCGCCTTCCTGGCCGAGGCGCCGGCCCTCGAAGGACTAAGGCTTCCTCTCCGAGGCTCCAGGGAGCCGTCAGGTTGCTCCACTCCATTGGGCTACTCCTTCGTTTATTGGGTTGGGCCATGCAGGATCTGTGTTCCATCAACTAGCCCCTCAAGTCTAGGCCTCGGCTGTGGCTGAGGGCTAGAGTTTGAAGCCTACCACATGCGTTGCATTGTCCTGACGCACCAACTCGAGTGGGAAGCAGATACAGTTTCAATTTTGGGCTTCCCAAGATAAGGGCCTAATGGAATGGTGTCAGACACTCCTTCGGCACGCAACCGCCCTCTCTCTCCCTTTACTTTTTGTTTCCTCTTCCTCTTCCACTTCAACTAGGAGTGGGCATGGTTTGATCCAATTCGAAAATCGAACCGAATTCGAATTTACCGAATTCAAACAACCCAATTTTAATTCAGTATTCGAATTAGGTTTGGTTTGAAACCGAATTCGAATTATGAATTCGGTTTTAGAATTGGTTTTCGAATTTGGTATCCAACTCGAAAACCGATTCAAAAATCGAATTGGGATATATGATTTATATTTTTTTAATTTTATACTTCTCATTTTACTCCTCCTATTTCCCTCTTCTATATTTCTTTCATTTTCTTCTATTAGCCATCAAGTTTTTGGGAGAAGGTTATAGTGGTGTTGATTGTTGTTATTGGATGGTGGAGGTTGTGGATCTGGAAAGGGGCGGCAATGGTGGATCTGGAACTGTACGGTGCTTCTTCTCTTAATCTATTTTCTTTCTTCTCTTCATTATCTTTCTTTCTTTACTCTTCATATTTCCTTCTCCCATCTCTCTTTCATTTTCTTCAAAGTCTTACTGTGTTAAACTATTAATTCTGGAAACAAATTTGTGAATTTGGTTTCCACGGTCCAAACCGAATTCGAACCGAATTCGAATTACGAATTTGATTTGGTTTCTTCAGTTTTAAAACGAATTAGGTTTGGTTTTTGAATTGGCCAAAAAAAATTTAAAATTCGAGGAAACCACAATTCGAGGAAACCAATTCGTTCCCACCCCTAACTTCAACTTCCCTTTTTGATTTTCCCTTTTCTCTCGTTTTCCCATTCTGTCTCATCTACCCATTCGGTTTTCTTTCTGCCTCCTTTCCTTTTCTACGTCGGTTTCCTTCTTCGATCTCCTTTTAAGGTAGCATTTTTCCTACTTTTAAGGGCCTCAATTCTTCTCCCTTTCTTGTCTCCTTTTGGCTTTATCCTTCTGCTGCTCAAGTTTTGCCATGACTCGCACTCGTGAGCGCTCTCTCTCTTGGGTACTATGCTCCCCATGACTCCGACTCTGATGATGCTATGGTGCTGGATGAAACTCCTCCCCTCCGTCCCCACTTTCTTCTGAGGGCACTGCCGACAGGTCCTTTCGGGCCGTGGAGACCCAGATATCTGAGGACTTTAAGAGGCCTGAACCTCACCTACCATCTCCCCAGCGGCCTGGAGGTATAATTGCCGACTCTTAGCAATCGTGCAGACTACGCTGATCGTGGCTTCATCGTCGTATATTGCTCCTACTTGGAGCAAGGGCTGCGATTTTCGTTTCCTCCCGCGATTCGGGATGTCCTGGAATTCTATAGCTTTGGATTGGAGCAGCTCACACCTAACTCTTTGGCTTCCTCGTGGGTTTTGTCTGCCCCTGTAGTTGCCTGGCCATCTTCCCCACTTGTGCTCTATTCTGGGTTTGTTATCCCCTACGCCGAAGCGGCCAGTCCCTCGATTGGTTGATGTTTTCTCGGCTGCGTGGGGTACGCCAGTTGGTGTTCACCTACAATGGTGGGTGAGAATGGAGGCACCACTTTTTCCTGGTGCCATTAGCTGCCTTAAACCTTCCTTGCCGCTGGCGTCACAGTGGGGGAGCCTCGGCTCTAGGTCGCGCTCCTGCCCATGACGATTGTTTGGCCAGGAATTTTGTGGTCCTCCAAGTGTCTCTGTTGGTGTACGATATCGTCCTTAGGACGAGCTTCCTCAAGGCCTACCTTCCGTTGTTTGAAAGGATGAGATTCCTCAATCCCCACCGACGGCTATGCTTCCCCCTGCTCCTGCTCGTAAGATCTTCGTTAATCTACTGTTATCTCCTTCTTTGGTTTGATCTATGGGGTTTGGAGCCATATGGGTGAAGGCTTACTGTCTATTCTTTCTCTTTTTACCTCCCCGTTGCTGATTTTATTTTGTTCGTTGGGGGCCTGTGTAGCATCTTCTTCCTCCCCTTGGTGTCGCCCTCCGTTCTCTCCTACCGGGAGGTCTGAGTCGTCCACGAGGGTCCCTCCCGTTCCCTTGGGAGATATTTGCATCCGAGTTTTTCCCCTCGGTATGCGCCGACTAAGCAGTCCTCTCCAGGGACTCAATGCCCTCAGCTGATTCAGTAGCCGTGAAGAGGGCTCGTCTAGAGGAAGTTTTTGTAGAGGAGTCCGTGAATGCGGCCCTTCGTGCCGACCTTGCGGTTTCTCCCCCTCGGGCTATGGTAGGCGACTTATGGTGAGTTTCTTGCCTTTTCCGTAGCTTCGTCTATTCTCTAGTTGTCTTGTTCATACTCCCTCAATCCCAATTTAAGTGTCAGTTAAGGAGTAAAATTTTAACCCAAAATAAGCATCACTTATACATTCCAAGACTATATTGTACTGATTGTTCCATGTTTACCCTTCTACTACTAGTTTCAATGTGTTTTGGAAATAATGCATTATCTTGGAAACATGAGTACTATCATTTTCTTTCTTCTCATTAAATATAACCACTACAACTAGCCAATGAATATCACCAAAAAAAGTTGGGAAAATTTTGATTAGGGGCAGTGGAACTTTCAATATTTGTAAATAGGGTGTAGGTTTTACATAATTTCTAATAAGGATAGTGAATTATTACCTAAAAAGTAAAAAAATTAATATATGGTTAAAAAGTTTTGGGATAGTAAAACACTGTTTATTGAAATTTATAACATAATAGTAAGCTAACTTAAATAAGGTTAATATAATCATTTTACATTTTTCTTAATTTGTGTGAAAACTCTTAAGTGACACTTAAATTGGGATGGAGGGAGTATGTTCTTGTGTGCTAGGCGAGTTATGCCTGCCGCCGAGACCCACCTTGCTCAGGGGGTCTTGCTGCCGTGGTCTCGGACATGTTCGTCGAACCTGGAGCGCCACTTTGGGGCGGATGAAGAGAAGGTGAGGGCGGACAAGGCTGCCCTCCGAGGAGTTTATTGAAGTTTAAGCCCTTTTTTTTTTTTTTTGCTTAGAATTTCATTAAGTTTAAACCTTTCTGTATTTCTTATTTTTTGCTTGCTATTTTGTGATGGGTTTGACAAAATTTTGAAATCATAATAAATTAGATGGGTTTATTACTTTCTTCTTGATTAAAATAGAATTTATGGGATAGAAGTGATAATATTTTGAAAAATTAATTGTAATGGTCGTGGACAGGTTTTCATTGATTTTGTAATAGATGGTTAAAGGATTGGCTCCAGATTTATATTTGTTCTACTACTGCATCTTTACTTTTATATTTTAAGATTATTTTCTGTAGTATCGTTTAGTGTTTATATGATAATTTTGTAGTTATGATGGTGGTTGAGGAAGGTGGTAATGCTGGTGACAGTTTAAGGTTCTGGTGGCGGGAGGTGGTGTGTATGGTAGTGGAGAGAAAGAAGAAAATAAAAAGAAAAAAAGAATTGTTAACTTTAGAGGGGGGGTTGGATATTTAGTACTTTCGAATTAAGCCTAATATATTTATTTCCCACATACTAACACTTTCTTCTCATCGATCCCTTGTCACATCGCACTCACAAACTCCGACCGAGTCTTTAACTCTATTATCTCTATACATATTGTAGAGGCATGATTCACATAGTCACCAGACTCACCACCCACAAATCCTGACCCTGAAATATGGAATCCGAAGTTTTCAAAGGCAATCAACAGAAACACTTCATTCTAGTTCACGGTTGCTGCCATGGAGCTTGGTGTTGGTACAAACTGAAGCCTCTGCTGGAATCAGCCTGCCAAAGGGTCACCGCCATCGATCTATCGGCTTCAGGCGTCAACACCAAATGCCCAGATGAGATTTACACGCTCGATGAGTATGCCGAGCCATTGATGAAACTCATGGCTTCAATTCCGGCAGATGAGAAGGTCATATTGGTTGGCCACAGCATGGGTGGCTGTAGCTTGGCTCTGGCTATGGAAAACTACCCCCAGAAGATTTCTTTTGCAGTTTTTGTAGCAGCCATTATGCCTGATTTGAATCACCCCCTACAGTATTTTATGGATCAGGTAACCATAATTAACCACCTCTAAAAGAGATTACATCATTGGAACTTTACAGAAATCTGCTTATTATTTTTGCATATTCTTGTTGGTGGAAATTAAATTTTGTTGGTTCATGATACTAGTTTGACCTCGTCTAACCTCATACGAACCTAATTTGATCGTGTGTGATGAGTGGACGGGTAGATTAGTTGGGTTAATGTTCCTATTTTCGAAGAGTTAGTGGATGCAGTATGTATTGATTTAGTGTTTCTAAATTATAGTAAAATTGCTCTCTTTTTCTCTTCCAAAATTCTAATCGTATCAGTTCACGCGTAGCTAAATTCCGAAAAGAAAAAGGCTCAGGAACGATCTCAAAGTAAACTCATAGACACACAGTATATTCCCTACGGCAGCCCAGAAAAGCCAGGAACCATGGTTCTTTTTGGTCCCAAAGATTTGTCCACATTTTACTATCAATTATGCCCCGCAGAGGTAAAGCAGAGTACTTCCTATCAATATTTCCAAATTCAAGATGAACCAAAATTTCTCACTGTAAATTTGCATTTGTTTTTGTAGGATCTTGAATTGGTGAAATTGTGTGCTAGGCCAACTCCTCTGTTGGAAGAAGATTTTTCAAACAGGAAGTTTTCGGGTGAAGGGTATGGCTCTGTTAAGAGAGTTTATATGATCTGCGCAAAAGATAAGACCGTTCCCACCGATTTTCAGCGGGGGCAAGTGGAAAACTTTGGGGTGGATGAGGTGAGAGTGATTGAAGGTTCAGACCACATGGCAATGTTTTCGAAACCTGAAGTGCTCTGTGAATCACTCTTGGATGTAGCTTATAAATATAGCTAGACTGGTCCAGCGTTTGAAGACTAATAAATGTCAGTCTTAATTAATCAAATTGTCGAAATTACATAGCTATTAAATTGGATGGATTTTCTATGTATTGTTTATAAATTGTAGCAATTCTGGAAATGTCTTTTTATTTTGTTCTTGTGAGAGTTCATTTAAGAGTGGAGAATGCTATAAAAAATTAAAAAATAAAGTAAATTTCTCATTTCATCACGAACTTTTGTTACCCGATTCGACACAAACCTTCCAAAATTAGTTTTTTCAACACAAACATTTCAAAAACGTAACAAAACATGACATTCAGTCCACCCTCTCCGTTAAGTCACTAACGTCTCCACTATTTCAGGGGTAAAATCGTCCGGAATGTCAATTCTTTTGTCTTACATTTCTCTTATTTTAAATTTATTGCCAAATAAACCCCAAACTTTCATTTTTTTACCCATTCTTCCAAGAATTAAGAAAAGAAAATATGAATATAAATGAAATTTAATTCTTAATTTATTCTTCATTTTAATATAAATTTACTATATAATAATAATACTGAAATACTAATTATTCTTAATATTATAATATTAATATATAAAGATTTTTCTCCTTGTTCAAAATAAGTTGGGGCCAAAAATTTAGAAAAATAAAATTACATGGGCCAATCTATAAATTTGATGAAGACTGTGTGACACTGTTCATCATCTTCCGTAATCTTCTTTTTTCTTCTTCTTCTTTCTTCACGGGGCTTCTACGCCTGTAGGTCCCACCCCCCCCCCCCCCCCCCAAACCAAATTTTTTGCTCTCCATAGCCAGCACCTACTTTATAGTCCATGATCAGCTTATTGTGAACAAATTTGCCCAACAAAATCTAAATTGAAAACAAAATTTAACAAAGGAACAAGAAAACAAAAAAGGGCAAGTTTAAAACTTTGGAAATGGAGCCATTGACTAATGGGTCCTTGTGATGGGATTGAGAAGAAGATGACGCTCCACTGCGATGGGAAATGGAGTCATTGACAATCGGACGATTTTACCCTGAAATAGTGGAGACGTTAGTGACTTAAAGGAGAGGGTGGACGGAATGTCATGTTTTGTTACGTTTTTTAAAGGTTTGTGCTAAAAAAAACTAATTTTGGAAGGTTTGTGTCGAAATGGGTAACTTGGGCAAATGTTCGTGATGAAATGAGAAATTCACTCAAAAAAAAGTCTGAAATTAAGAAAATAGTTTGTTATATAATCTCTCTACACTTTGAACCTTGAGTGTTTCTACAATAGGCCAAATTACATTTACCTCCTTGAAATTTGGTGAAATTACAAATAAGTTTATGTAGTTTTAAAAATTACAAATACATCCTTGAATTAATTTAAAAAATTTTGTTTTGTGTTTATCTTTTCTCTAACAGTAAGTAAGGGTGGTATCGAATTTAGTCATGCCAAGATTTGGGGAACTAAAACTGTGACGTTTATTAAATAATCGAGTCTAAAATTTTGTTTATAGTCATCAATTTATTGAATAAATGAGTTTGAACCGAACTGTTACCAAACCGATTATGAACTTGTTAAAAAAATCCATGTTTGTTCTCAACCATAACTAACTGGGATCAATATTGTAACAATGATTAAACCTGATGTACATAAAATGGAAATCCCCATTGGGCCTAGCCCAGTCAATCAAATCTAAGAAACAGTAAAAGATAAAAAAGCCCAGATCCATATTCAGGTCGGGAAAATTATACAAATCAAGTCTCTGTCATAAGTTTTAGATCGGATATGAAGGTCTAGCTCGGTCCTAAAGATATAATGAACTCGTGAAGGTTTAGGGCATAAAAACATCATAAACCAACTTGATAATCTTAGATCGGTAGACCTTATAGTTCAGATCGGTAAGATTAAGTATAATTATACTCAAGAAGCCCAGGTCGGTAAAAACTTAAAAAAGTTAGATCAGTCGAAGCTCAGGTCGGTAAGTAACTAAAACACGAGAAGGCTCAGGTCGGTAAAGAGTAAACCGGTCTAAGATAAAGACAAAACAGTTAAATATCATGGTAGGACCACAAATTTAATATTTATGTAGGAACAATGATGACAAAGGAGCCATGTTAAAGCCATTATTCCGGGAACGGCAAAAACCATCATTACAAGAAGAATAAATGGGAGCGTATGTCTTCATGACCCAACGGAACCATCAAGAGTAAGCTTATAAATACTCAGGCACAAGCCTCATTCAAGTAAGTTCCAATAAGCAATTTCTGGCAATTCTCACTAGCATTTCTTAAACTATTCTCTCTCATTTACAATTTCTTCGAACACTCTTGTTCTATATTGTTTATCTCTTTCATATTACTGACTTGATCGTCGGAGCTTATACAGGGGGGAAAGCCCCGCTCCTTCTCTTGATTACTCATCAGTTGGTCAACAGAGCAGTGCAAAATCATTAAGCTTCATCCTCTTTGCCAAGATCAACAACCCTACTTAGTTCATCCCTCAAATTGCTCATCTCAAGTTGGGCCATTGGGTTCCTCAAAGCTTCATTTGGATTGGGCTATTACTGTCTTCAATAGTTCATTGGGCCACGAAGAAGCATCGTTCCCTCATTGTAATTTTTGCGTCACATCAACTGGCGCCATCTGTGGGGAACGTTTGATCAAATTATTTCATCAAATTTTCCTCATTTAAATAAATTTGTTGAAACCATGATGCAAACTCGCTCAGGAAAGGGTGCTTCTTCTTCTGATGACACCACCAACGGACTCATCGTTACCACCGCCCTGGTTCTTCCTACCGTTGCAACCACCAGTTCTAATCTTCCAACTGATCCACCAACTACTACCCCCCTTGTTGAAACTCTCACCTCTGAACAGGAACATGCAGAAAAAGATAGGTTCTTCCGTTTATTTCCAGAATTATTTCACTTAATAAAACATGTTGCTCCTATCATCTCTACTCTTAATACAGAACCTCCCATTACAACCACCACCGCAGATGCAGTTAACATAGAACACCCCTATGGTTTACACTGGTCCCCAACCGTTCCCCCACCCAGGGCTGTCATCAACCCTGTGTCCAACCCCTCTGCTGCTTTAATGTCTAGTCTCCCCCCCACAATCTACTACTATATGTCCTCCACAACCTGGGGGAGTTAATTTTTCTTCAGAAATCGGTCATATTGCTGGTCTTCCTAACCTTTCTGTGGCACCACCTGTTTATACCACTGTAGCCCATACCCAGGCTAATCCTATTTTTCCGGGTCCCTTTATGGCCCCCAATGCTCAGTTCAATAATGGTTCTTTTATGTCAGGCCTACCCTTTCCCACTTTAGGACAACAAATGAGTCAATTGAATCAGCCTGGACATGGCTTACAAATCAGTCAAATGAGTCAACCCGGTTATTACCCTGGATACCCAAATACATCCAACCCTGCCCTGTTCCAGCATTATGGTTTAGGCAACAATCGAGCCATGCAGCCGCCCTTAGGAAACCCTCCCTTACTTAACCCAAATTACTACCCTGGGCCCGGCTTAGGTAACTATTACCCCGGCATGGGAGGACACCCCTTAAGTCAGTCTGGATATCTCCAGCTCGGCCAAACCCTACTCCCTGGATCCGGATATGCTCAGCTCGGACGAACCGTCCCCACTTCTCGCGTGTCTCATCCTTTTGGATTGGATATTCAAATGGCACCATTTCCCCCGGAATATAGAGGCCTAGGTAAGGTTGACAAATATGACGGTACCACAGACCCCACGGCTCACTGGATGCAATGTATGAGCGTCATGGATGCTGCTAACCTGTCCGACGCTAATCGATGCATGACATTCCATTTGACTCTTAAAGGTCAGGCCATAAATTGGTATTGTACTTTGCCCCGAAATTCTATTCATTCATTAGATCAATTTGGTGACCTATTTTTAGCCAATTTTATGGGTAATAAGATATTGTCTAAACCAATTTCACATTTAATGAACATAACACAAAAAATGGGAGAGGGATTACATGCTTACATAGATCGGTTCAATGTAGAATTTAGGCAATGTCACGAAAAAGATGATAGGATAATGATGGGATCATTCATTAATGGGCTACGGTCAGGACCTTTAGCTACTGAGTTGGCCATCCGACCCCCACATTCTTATTTTGAAATGATGGTTACTGCTGTTAATTTTGCTGTTGTTGAAGATGCTACAGCTATAAAACAGGAAAGAGAAAGAAGTTTTTCCGATTTATATGGTAAGAGGAAAGCTTCTTCCCCAATTCTTTCATCAGGAGGAAGTAAGAAATTAAATTTTGCAAATACTACTAACCCTATCCCAAAGACCGGGGTAAGTGTAAACGCTGTGCAGGTAGCCGAGCCATTCTCGGTCCCCCGAGCTGACATATATGCTGCCATTCAGAATCAAGGGCTGCTGCCCCCAGCTCGACCCATGACGGGTCCCACAGATCGGCTCAATCCGAGCAGGTATTGTAATTACCATAAAAACATTGGTCATAACACTAATGACTGTCGTGATTTAGTTGCAGAAATAGCTAAATTAATTCAAGCTGGGAAACTACCACAATATACACAAGTGGCACCTCTACCTAAATCGGTGGCTTCAGCAACCCGTGAACGACCCAACGGGTGCTACCGATGTGGGGAGACCGGTCATTTTGCCCGCGAATGTCCCCAACCCGACTTACGAGCCCCGAATGCTAGGGGGTAGCACCGACCTGAATATAGCAGGGATTGTAAACACCATAGCAGGAGGACCGACCCTAGGCGACTCTAACCGCCAAAGGAAACAGGTATACCGACAAAGGAACACTATTCTAGGTAAGCGTAAATCAGATACCATGACACCAGGAATTACTTTCGATGACACAGATACATTTCTGCCTTTCAATTGTGACGATCCACTAGTGATCGATTGCTACATTTCAAATTACCAAGTACGTAGGACATTGTTAGACACGGGTAGTTCTAGCAATATAATTACAACCAAGGCACTGGCTGGTTGTCAATTACACAAGGCACAGTTAAGTCCAGTTCGGACACCATTGATTGGCTTCGGCAATCACCATGTTATACCTGTGGGACATTTGAGTATTCCCGTCACGTTACTGGCTGGACAGCTAAAACGTACGGAAACCATAGACTTCGTGGTCATCAATGAGCCATCACCATACAATGTATATCTGGGACGGCCTGGATTAAATCAGTTCCAGGCCATAGCTTCTACTGTACACATGCTTTTAAAGTTCCCCACCCTAGGTGGGGTAGCTTCTATTCGTTGTGATGTCTTGCAGGCAAAGCAGTGTTACATGGCTTCCTTGAAGGAACCGACCCCCGTAGACCTGAAATCAAAAATTACCTCTACAGTCAGGTCGACCTCCGTGAACATTACCGATCTAACAGGTGGCTCGGACCTGTCCATTGAAGCAGGGGCCGAGGTAAGAATTATTCCCCTCGCGGCCGATCCAAACAAGGTAATAAAAATTGGGGCTGATTTACCCCCTCAATTACAATATGATTTGCTTAACCTTTTGCGTGAATTTGCGGAAGTTTTTGCTTGGGGACCGGAGGATATGCCTGGCATTTCTCGAAATATCATTGAACACAGGTTATCCATTGATCCCAATCATAGGCCGATCCGACAACGAAAGCGTAACCTTGGGGGAGAACGTAGTAGATACGTGGAAATCGAAGTGAACGCCCTGTTGGAAGTACGTATCATCCGAGAAGTGGATTATCCAGAATGGTTGGCTAACCCAGTGTTGGTTTCCAAACCGGATGGTTCATGGCGCATGTGCATAGATTTCACCGACTTAAATAAAGCATGCCCCAAAGACTGGTTCCCATTACCTTTGATCGACGTGTTGGTTGACGCTATAGCTGGATTTCGTTTCCTTAACTTCTTAGACGCATATAAGGGATATCATCAAAT
The DNA here is from genome assembly GCA_016801395.1 of Leptodermis oblonga. Classification (NCBI taxonomy): domain Eukaryota; kingdom Viridiplantae; phylum Streptophyta; class Magnoliopsida; order Gentianales; family Rubiaceae; genus Leptodermis; species Leptodermis oblonga. The sequence goes on from CM028760.1 coordinate 28,539,898, forward strand.
CTTCATGGCCAAGGAAGATGAAGAAAAAACATCTTTTATTACAGACAAAGGTACATATTGCTTCATAACCATGCCTTTCGGTTTAAAGAATGCTGGAGCTACTTTTCAACGTTTGGTGAATAAAATTTTCAAAAAACAGTTAGGTCGAAATATGGAAGCCTATATTGATGATTTACTTGTAAAAAGTAAAAACGAATCTGTTTATTTATCTGATTTACGTGAAACCCTTGAAACACTAGCCCAATATAAATTAAGGTTAAATCCAAAAAAATGTGTTTTTGGGGCCACTTCAGGAAAGTTTTTAGGATACATGGTTTCTGAGGGGGGTATCTCGGTTAATCCTAAGAAAGTAGAAGCTGTATTGAAAATGCACCCACCTAGGACAATTCGGGAAGTACAACAATTAACGGGTAGATTAGCAGCTTTGAATAGGTTTTTAGCCCGGTCAGCAGAACGAGCATTACCATTTTTTAACATCTTAAAGAAAACTGATAAATTTTTGTGGACCCCGGAATGTCAAACTGCTTTTGAACAATTAAAAACTTATTTAGCTTCTTTACCATCTCTGACTATGCCTATTCATGGAGAACAATTGTACATGTATATAGCTACTACCGAATCTGTCATTAGCTCGGTTTTTCTCCGAGAAGATAACCGGGTCCAGAGACCCATCTATTTTGTTAGTAAAGTTTTGCAGGCAGCAGAGAAAAATTATTCCAACCTAGAAAAGCTAGTCCTGGCTCTAGTTCACTCCACACGGCGTCTTCGGCCTTATTTTAACTCGCATGGAGTCACCGTTTATACCGACGCACCCCTCAAAGCCATCTTACAAAAGCAGGAGTTTCAGGTCGACTCACCAAATGGGCCATTGAATTAGGAGAGTATGACATCACCTTTGCCCCACGTACAGCAGTCAAAGGACAGGTGCTAGCAGATTTCATAGCTGAAGGAGTACCAGATCAACAGGAGAGCATATCAAGTCCGTCAGAAAAAACCGATCTACTTTTAACAATAGCAGAAGGTGATAATGCGTGGACTCTCTACGTGGATGGTGCTTCAAGCCAGTCCGAATCGGGTGCGGGGATCGTCCTCACCAGCCCAGGAGAAGAAATTCACACGTATGCTCTACGATTCTGCTTCACAGCCACAAATAATGAAGCAGAGTACGAAGCCATGATAGCCGGCCTGAAGTTAGCTCGGAAATTAGGGGTCGAAAATCTAAAAATTTGTTCAGACTCTCAGCTCGTGGTTAAACAAATTTTGGGGGAGTATAAGGCTAAGGATCGACAAATGGAGGAGTATTTAACATTGGCGCAACAGCAACTAAAATTTTTTCAAAAATGGGCTATAGAGCGGGTCCCACGAAGCAAGAATACAAATGCCGATGCTTTGTCCAAATTGGCTTCTTCGGTTTTTTCTCACCTGACTAAAACCGTCCTAGTAGAAGAAGTACATACCAGGAGTACAGCCGAACCAATAATCTTGTCTATAAGAGAAGGACAGGATTGGAGATTTCCTATATGGCAATACCTACAAGATGGCACTTTACCAGAATCCCGGAAGGAAGCACAACGAATACAAAGAAAGGATGAACACTATCAGATAATCGGGGAGGACCTGTATAAAAAGGGTTTCTTGATGCCTTTACTAAAATGCTTGGGATCGGGAGAAGCTGAAGCCATGCTGAAGGAAGTACATGAAGGGGATTGCGGGTCTCACATTGGGGCTCGGAATTTGGCCAAAAAAATAATTGGGGCTGGGTTTTATTGGCCTCAGTTATTCCAAGAAGCAGTGGAGTATGTTCAACGGTGTTCCAGTTGCCAACACAATGCAACAATTCACAAGTTGCCGGCCTCCAGCTTTACTGGGATAATTGCCCCTTGGCCTTTTGCAGAATGGGGGATAGATCTTATGGGTCCGTTTCCTAAGGTCGGTTCATGCCATTACCTTGTTGTGTCCATAGATTATTTCACAAAGTGGGTGGAAGCCGAGGCATTGACAAATATCACGGGGCGAACTATAGCTCGGTTTCTTTGGAGGCAAGTTATCTGTCGTTTCGGTATACCCAGATCGGTTATTTCGGACAATGGAACTCAGTTCGAATCTAAGGAATTCACAGCCTTGTGTTCAAAACTTGGTATCACCCAACGTTTTGCATCGGTAGCTCATCCTCCAGCAAATGGACAAGTAGAACTCACAAACCGAACTTTGTTGCACGGGCTGAAATCCAGACTAGAAGATAAAGGTAAAAATTGGGTAGAACAGCTGCCCCATGTGCTCTGGTGTCACCGGACTACGCCCAAATCGGCCACAGGGAAGACCCCCTTCGAGTTGGCCTTCGGGGTCAATGCTGTCATCCCCCCAGAAATACAAAGTGGAGCCCCGCGAGTTATGCACTTCGAAAGGGATCAAAACCAGAAAAACTTGGAGCTCAGCCTGGATCTGATAGAAGAAGTTCGGGATTCGGCCTATGTACATCAACTAAATTACAAAAATTTGGTTCGGCAACACTATGATGCTCGGGTCAAACATCGAGCCTTTGTACCAGGAGACTTAGTCTTACGAAACCGATCTATCAGCAAACCACAAGAACAAGGCAAGTTATTCTCTAATTGGGAAGGGCCTTATCGGATAATCGAAGCCCGACCTACCGGAAGTTATATTTTGGAAGACTTGCAAGGACGATTGATTCCACGAACTTGGAATGCAGCACACTTGAGAAAATATTATCAGTAAAGCAGTTCGAGTTAAAGATAAAAAAGGCCAAATTTGAAGGAAACAGAAAAGATCATTTTCATTCGATAATCAAGCTCGGTTACAAAGACGATCTGAAAAATACAAAAAATCTTCGAAAGGGACCAGAATCAGAAAAAATTCTACAAAGTATAAAGCCAAGTACATCACTGCAACTGCATCTAGGCATGCTACCTACATTCCTCACACAGCTGGAAGAAAGGGCAAGCCCGATCTAAGGGAAGGCCGATCTCAGGAAGGAGGAGCTTGAGAAGAGGCTTCATCTGCTATCTCCTGGGGGTCGGCCACAGGATCCTCATCGACCTTTTCTGGAATCGGCACACCGATGTCTCGGCATTCTTGCTTAATTTCCTCTACTAAGTCAAAAGGATCACGTCCCTCCGGAAGCAAAGAAGACTGGGCTATGGAGTCTTCTGGAGCACCTTCTGCCGATCTGGAGCCTTTTAGCTCGTCCCAGCATATAGTATACCCACACTGGATTAGTTCGAAAAAACGCCGGTTCATCAACTCCAGCAGTGTCCCTTCCTTAAAAAGTTTCAGCTCGGCCTGACGAGATGCTTCAGCCTCTTCCGAACTGACCATTGCTGCAGCCTTCTTTGTAGCCTCTTCTGCAGTTTTCTTAGCCTCTTCGGCAGCTTTCTCCAGGGCAGTTTTCTCCTTTCCCCAGGAAGACTTTTCTTCTTTCAGGGCCTTCATCTCTGCTTCCAGGCCCTGGATCTTGGTCACCAGTTGGCTGGACTTCGTGCTCAGGTCTTGGTTTTGCTGCATTAGCCCGGTTTTTTCAACTTCAAGACCTGAAATCTTGCTTTTCTCGAGCCCCAGCTGAAACTCCAATTCCTCCACGGCCTTGTTCAGATTCTTCAACCTCTCCAGTTCATAGCTTTAGGCTAGGACATCCAAAGCTGTCGTTCTTCTGTTTGTGGCCGCATAATTAAACAAGACCTGCAAAAATCCGAGACCAGGGTATTATGAAAGTGATGTCCCAGGTAACCTTTTTATTTCAGGAAAAATTTCTAACTATGTTTGGAAAAATCACCTTTTTTATATGCGCGGCTATAAGGGTCTCCTGTTCCACCGCTTCATTCAAATGGTCCCGGAGCTTCTCGCTAGCTCGGATAATCTCCTCGAAAGATTGAGAAGACTCGGCCGCCACTTCCTGAAATGGCATAAGATCTTCTGGTGGTGACTCTGACAAATCGACCTGGTGAATAGGCCGAGCTAGGGAGAACGGTCTCGCCTTTTGATCTCTTAGCACAATGACCCTTTCTTTGGTCACTGGGTCTGCGGGACCCAATAGGTCATCAGGACTAGGCAGCTCGGCTCCAGTAGGGGGGCCCGATAGAACTTGCGGGGCTTTGGCAGCCTTAGCTGCCTGGATTTCTTCCGGGGTCGGCCTTTTCTTTTTTGTGACCCGGGTCATCAATGCCGAGCTAGGTGGATCGGCAATCTCTACCTCATCTGTAAGATCGATTTCAGCCGATCTTTTTGAAGATCCTGAAGCTGCAGCAGGTTTGTTGGCTTTTTTCTTCCTTCCAAACCCACCGAGACTACCTGAAAACGAGCAACATGCAAAAATAAAGATTACCGAGCTATGAAGGAAGAGGATGTCATAAGTAAAAAGTTTAAGGGACAAGTATTTACATTCTCCTTTCACACCAGGGGCTTGGCTCAGCCCGGCCCAAACCAGAAGACCCTCTGAAGGGGACCTAGCCGAGTATTTAACCGTACAGGTATAATTTCTTAGAATTTTATAATCTGACTGCACTATAGGGTTAGATATATCTCGGGTTTGATCAGCCGGGAGTATCACTTGAGACCAACGACAAGGTAGGTTTGCTTCGTTGGCCTTTACCATAACATATCTAGCCCTCCAATTTTTATTAGTATCTGGGGAGTCAGTCAGAAGGATAGGGCTATTCCTACGTTTTTGAAAAGTTACCCACCCCTGGCCATAAGGATACGAGCGGGCAGTGTAAAATTGAAAAAACAAATCTATCGAGGGTCGGATTCCAGCCCCAACACATACGCACACAAATCCTATCAAAAACCTAAAAGCATTAGGTACTAACTGACTCAGCCCGATATGCAAAAAATCCATCATCTCATTTAAAAAATCGGGAACAGGGAACCTTAGCCCAAACTTCAAGTGATATTCATAAACACCGACCCAGTTCTCATCAATGCTATTTATCCTTTCTACGGAGGTCGGTAAACGAATCTGGATATTTGGGCTTATATGATTGTCTGACCTAATTTTCTCTAAATCTGACTTAGTTATTTCCGAAGCTATATCTTGAGGTTTAAACTCGTGGGTGACGGCCAAATCTACATAAAGTGGTACCAAAATCATGCATAAATAACAAATAAAATTTTATGTATAATCTGGAAAAAACTTAAAAGAATCAAGCAGGGAGAGAACGCACTCACCTGCAGCCGGAACCTGATGCGACGCTCCGGTGCCAGAACTCTTTTCTGAAGCCATTGTAGACAGACGAACAGGGACAGAAAGACGCCGACGGGACGATGGTGACGACAAAGCTGCAATACGAACGAGATCGACGGATTGGAAAGATAACACTTTCGGATTCCGGCAAAGTTCGAAGACTCCGGCTGTCGGAAGGAAAGTAAAGAATTTATTTTCTTTCTCTTTTGTTCTTTCAGGAAAGCAATTTAGCAAATGGTGGCAATTGATGGTTGTTCTCACAAATTTTATAATGGAAGCCTTGGGGAAATCGAAGAAACATGGGCAGACCAAAAGCTGTGTTCATTAATGACACTTCGGGAACATCAATGACCTTGGAAGTTGTATCGGTTGCTGCAATAAACGTAAAGGGGTGTCCAGATTAATCCGCCTCTTCGAAATCCCGATCTAGGGTAACGCAAAAGGTACGCCTTTATGATTGCTTTTATTTGTTCAAAAACTGTTCAAATTCTTTAGATCGGTACTACAATTATTACCTATACATCGGAAGATACTGTATTTTATAGGTCGGTTATCATATTTCCCGTTTTTATCAGTCAATAAGCTATGAATTATAGGTCGGACAAACACTGGATGAATGCCTAAGTCACAAATAAAATATGGATGCTGATTAGTTCGGAAAATTAGCTCGGGTTAATATTTAGAAATTCATGATGTCCTTTACGGTATGTCTTAGCTCGGAAAATCCAAGGAGTATTAAGTTTTAGATTGGTAAAATCTAATACTAGGGGGGCTTGTTGATGTACATAAAATGGAAATCCCCATTGGGCCTAGCCTAGTCAATCAAATCTAAGAAACAGTAAAAGATAAAAAAGCCCAGATCCATATTCAGGTCGGGAAAATTATACAAATCAAGCCTCTGTCATAAGTTTTAGATCGGATATGAAGGTCTAGCTCGGTCCTAAAGATATAATGAACTCGTGAAGGTTTAGGGCATAAAAACATCATAAACCAACTTGATAATCTTAGATCGGTAGACCTTATAGTTCAGATCGGTAAGATTAAGTATAATTATACTAAAGAAGCCCAGGTCGGTAAAAACTTAAAAAAGTTAGATCAGTCGAAGCTCAGGTCGGTAAGTAACTAAAACACGAGAAGGCTCAGGTCGGTAAAGAGTAAACCGGTCTAAGATAAAGACAAAACAGTTAAATATCATGGTAGGGCCACAAATTTAATATATATGTAGGAACAATGATGACAAAGGAGCCATGTTAAAGCCATTATTCCGGGAACGGCAAAAACCATCATTACAAGAAGAATAAATGGGAGCGTATGTCTTCATGACCCAACGGAACCATCAAGAGTAAGCTTATAAATACTCAGGCACAAGCCTCATTCAAGTAAGTTCCAATAAGCAATTTCTGGCAATTCTCACTAGCATTTCTTAAACTATTCTCTCTCATTTACAATTTCTTCGAACACTCTTGTTCTATATTGTTTATCTCTTTCATATTACTGACTTGATCGTCGGAGCTTATACAGGGGGGAAAGCCCCGCTCCTTCTCTTGATTACTCATCAGTTGGTCAACAGAGCAGTGCAAAATCATCAAGCTTCATCCTCTTTGCCAAGATCAACAACCCTACTTAGTTCATCCCTCAAATTGCTCATCTCAAGTTGGGCCATTGGGTTCCTCAAAGCTTCATTTGGATTGGGCTATTACTGTCTTCAATAGTTTATTGGGCCACGAAGAAGCATCGTTCCCTCATTGTAATTTTTGCGTCACATCAAAACCACAGAGGGTATTTGTAATTTTCATAATCATAAGGACTTATTTGTAATTTCACCAAACTTTGGAGAAGGTAAATGTAATTCACCCTTTACATTACAATGTTTTTACAATGTATATATAACTTATTTGTTGATGGAGCAGTCACTCGACACCCAATTCGATAGTAATGAAAATATATAAGCCAAAACTCGATTTGTCTTGCTTGAAAGTTTTGAGCATAAATTTGATCAACAATATCAGCACTTGGGGTGGACGTGGAATCGGTTTATGGGTTGCTCGGTTTAAAAAGTTATTATCCCAATTCGAAAATCCATTCAAATTCAAAATAGATTCTCGAAAAAAGAAATTAGTTTGGAATGAAAAGATGACGTTGAGATTGTGAATAAAAATATTGAAAATGAAAAAACTAAAAGTGTTTATTTGGTTAAAAAAGAAGAAAAGATTGAATGTGTCGTGGAACAAGAGCGAAAAATTGAAAGTGATAATCACGTTCACAAAAGTCATGCTGTGATTGTTGAAAAATTTGTTGAATTGAAGCAGAACAACTGTAGTGAAGTCAGTTTCATATTTGGTGGAGAGTCTAATCAATTTGAAGATGACAAAGATAAAGATCTTGTTGTGCAAGGGGAGAAGATTTACCAATTACAAATTAACAGAGTCATAAAACCTAATCCAATCTCATCTTTCCCAATGGCTCATAAAATAGGCAATCATAGGAATACTAAATAACACAGTACAATAAGCATGAAAATAAACAAGAATGAAAAATCGGGATTTTTAACTTGGAAACCCAAAGAGGGAAAAAACCACGGGACCTAGTCCAGTCAAATCTCCACTATAACCAATAATGGGCACACAATAGTCTTCACCAAATAGGTGGATACACAACAATCATCAATAATACATCTTCTAATTTTAACTTCAAAGCTAAAGTGAAATTATAAGGGATCTCACCAAATAGAGGAAATGAGAAACTATTCCGATGGATTCGAAGGGCTAGATAAGAGGAACTCAGGGCTGCAATTTCATCAAGATTAGGCTTCAAATTGACTTCCAATCTTGGTTTGAAGAACACAATCTTCACTTCACAAGAACCCTAGAATTTTTCCACAATTTCCTTTCTCCTTCTCTCTTTTCTTTCTCCCCGATTTGCTTCTCTCGGCTCACTCACTGCACACTCACGGTGCACTTGAATCAAATTGATTCAAGAATTGGTCAACCAAATTAATGAATGGTCAAATGGCCCAATTAAACTAATGGGCTCAAGTGCCATTAATTTGGGCTTAGTGGGTTGAAGACAAACCCAATTGGGGTGAATCCAATTCAGCCCAACAATCTCCCCCTTCACCTCAATTGGAGGGCACAATCATACCCGCTTCTTGTTTACAGAACAAGAGATTATCTCTAGGCACTGTCTTAGTCAACATATCTGCCCCATTCTCATCAGTATGAACTTTCTAAGGAAATAGAGTCTTGGATTCCAATACATCTCTAATCCAATGATATCTTACATCAATGTGTTTAGAACAAGAATGAAATGTAGAATTCTTACTCAAATGAATAGCACTCTGACTGTCATAGTATATCAAATACCTTTCATGCTTCATGCCCAATTCTTGTAGAAACTTCTGCAACCAAAGAGCTTCTTTGCATGCTTCAGTGGTTGCGATGTACTCCGCCTTTGTCGTAGACAAGGCTATGCATTTCTATAGCTTACTTTGCCAAGAAACTACTCCCCCTGCAAAAGTCATCAAATATCCAGAAGTAGACTTCCTACCATCAAGGTAACCTGCCATATCAGCATCTGTGTATCCATCCAAAGTGGGTTTTCTATTGCCGAAGTATAAACACAATCTAGAAGTACCTCTAAGATACTGAGAATCCATTTAACTGCATTCCAATGCTCTTTACCTTGATTTGACAAAAATTGACTGACAACTCCAACTGGATGGGCTATATCAGGTCTTGTACAAACCATAGCATATATTTGGCTGCCAACTGCTGAAGCATAAGGGATTTTCTTCAACTCTTCTTGATCATCCTTACTTGTAGGACACTGTTTCACACTTAACTTGAAATGGCCTGCAAGTGGAGTAGCAAGTTCCTTTGCTTTGCTCATGTTGAATTTGTCCAGAACCTTCTCAATATACTTTTCTTGCGATAGCCAAATCTTCCCATTCTGCCTGTCGCGGGAGATTTTTATCCCAAAAATCTGTCTAGCTGGACCCAAATCTTTCATTGCAAAAGATTTGCGTAGCTCTCTTTTAAGCATATCAATCTTCATAGCATCATGACCAATAATCAACATATCATTAACATAAAGCAAGAGAATAATAAAAGTACCACCAGGAAAATTTCTCACAAAGACACAATGATCAGTTGTAGTCTTTTTGTACCATTTCCTCGGAACTTATTTTAATCCATATAAGCTTTTGTTGAGACGACATACAAGGCCCTCTTTTCCACTTTCTTTGAACCCCTCTGGCTGCTCCATATAAATCTCTTTTTCCAAATCGCCGTGTAAGAAGGCTGTCTTTACATCAAGCTGTTCAATATCCAACTTCAAGCTAGCTGCTATGCCAAGAAGAACCTGGATAGATGACATCTTTACAACAGAAGAAAAGATTTCTTCAAAAGTCTATACCTTTCTGCTGACTGAAACCTTTCATAACCAATCTGGCTTTGTACCTTGGCCGTGAGCTATTTTCATCAAACTTTAGTCTATACACCCATTTGTTTCTGAGTGGCCTCTTACCATTAGGTAGTTTAGCCAAATCATAAGTGTGGTTCTCATGCAGCGATTTGATCTCATCATTCATAGCTGCTAACCACTCATCTTTGTACTCATGACTAAGAGCCTTAGTATAACATTCTAGCTCTCCTCCATCTATCAACAACACAAACTCAGAAGGATTATACCTTGTGTTTTGTCTCCTCTCTCTGGTGGACCTTCTTAATTGGATAGAAGGTGATTAAGCTGGTGACGACTCTGTTCCTGAAGTAGAAGCTCCATCATTCAAATCATTCTGCTCTATCTTAGCTCCCCCTCTATCAGTATCAACCAATTGTAAAGGAATCGGGTCAAAATTTTCATGAATTTCAACTGAAGATTTTGATGTTTCACATTTTTCTAAGTCTTCAACTGTCTGATCTTCAAGAAAAATGACATCTCTGCTTCTAACCAATTTCCTTGTAACAGGGTCCCACAATCTATAGCCAAACTCTTCATGCTCATACCCCAAGAAAATACACTGCCTGGATTTTTCATCAAGCTTTGATCTCTCATCTCTTGGAATATGTACGAAGGCTCTACAACAAAAAACTATCAAGTGTTTATAAGATACATCTTTCACTGTCCATACTCTCTGTGGAGTATCACCATCCAATGGAATTGAAGGGGAAAGGTTAATCAAATCAACAGCTGTCCGCATGGCTTCAGCCCAAAAGGATTTAGGCAATTAGCATTAGACAACATGCATCTAACATTCTCAGTGATAGTTCTGTTCATTCTTTTTGCCACACCAATCTGTTGAGGAGTTTTCTGAACACTATTCTCAAGTCTAATACCATGAGATTTACAGTAATCTTCAAATGGCCCCCTGTACTCACCACCATTATCAGCTCTAACACATTTCAGCTCTTTGTCAGTCCCTCTTTCAACTATGCTATGAAAGTTCTTAAACATCTCTAAAACCTATTCTTTAGATTTTAAAGGAAAACACCAAACTTTTCTAGCAAAGTCATCAATGAAAGTGACAAAATATAAAGCACCACCATGAGATCTATCTTTCATATAACATACATCAGTATGCACAAGATCTAAATAACTAGACTTTCTAGATGCAGACAAATTTTTAAATGCAACTCTATTTTGCTTTTCCATAAATGCAATCAACACAGGGTTTCAAAGGCATACCTTTCACCTTAGGGAGAATCTGCTTCTGAGCCAGCATTTGAAGCCTCTTTGCACTGATATGTCCAAGTCTTCTATGCCAGAGATCAATAGAGAAATCTTGCACTGCATTTACATCTCCATTCTTCAACTTTGCATTCATCATATACAAAGTAATATCCTTTTTTCCTCTAGCAATGATGAGACTCCCCTTAGTAAATTTCCCTTTGCCACCACCTTCAATGCTATGATACCCTTCATCATCAAGTTTTCTTGTGGAGATAAGGTTGAAGCGCACATCTAGAACATGCCTAACATTCTTCAAGACAAGAGTGCAACCGGTATCCGTATCCAATAATACATCTCCAATGCCAACAATGCGACATGACATATTGTTTCCCATCTTCATAGAGCCTAAGTCTCCAATAGTGTAAGATGAGAAAAACTGCTTGTGAGGACTCACATGATAAGAAGCACCTGAGTCAATGACCTAATCACAATCATTGCTTGCAATATTTACCACACTGTCTTCATGAAACACAAGAAGATCATCCTCAGCGCAACTACTGCAGTAGTATCATTCTCATTTCTTTGTTCCTCTTTCTTGCACTTGCCTTTCTCCGCTGACTATTCTTTCTTCAGAATTCTGTACTGATTCTTATAGTGACCAACCTTTTGACAATGAAAATATTTCACATTCTTTCTTGACTTGGATCTACTTCTGGGCTTGTCATTTTTGTTGTAAGGCTCTTTACTCTTACTTTTTCCCTTCCGGTCATTTTTTTTTGTCACCAAAGCATGCGACTTAGATTCAAGGCCTTGCTCATTTCTTCTAATCTCTTCATTCATTAGAGCTTCTTGGACTTGTGCTAAGGATAACACACCATCTAGAGTGGAATTGCTAATTGAAACCACCAAAGTCTCCCAACTGTCCAAAAGTGAGCTAAACAATAACAATGCTTGAACTTCATCATCCAAGTTTAGTTTTAACTTCACAGCCTGATTTAACAATCCCTGAAAGGTGCTCAAGTGCTCAGACATATTAGTACCATCTTTATACCTCATTCTGGTAATCTGTTTCAATAGAGAAGCTTTGTTCAAACCATATTTTCTTTCATACATACCCTCCAATTTCTCCCACGGCTCATTAGCTTTTGTTTCTTGAGAAAAATGATGAAAGATACTTTGGTTTATCCAACGCCTAATTGCGCCAACAGTCTTCCTATTCAAATCATTCCATCTCTTATCAGTCATTTCTTCCGGTCTACCTTCATCCCCAAGGACAGGATCAAACAAATCCTTACAATACAAAAGGTCTTCCATTCTAGGCTTCCAAATTAAATAATTGGATGAAGTCAATTTAATTATAGTACCGAACGAGTCTTCTTCCATTTTATAAGCACAAACAATTCAACCAACCAAGGCTCTATACCACTTGTTGTGCATAGGAAAAGGATTTACCAATTACAAACTAACAGAATCATAAAAACTCAATCCAATCTCATCTTTTCCAACGGCTCATAAAATAGGCAATCATATGAATACTAAATAACACAGTACAATAAGCATGAAAATAAACAAGAATAAGACACCGGGATTTTTAACGTGGAAACTCAAAAAAATCACAAGACCTAGTCCAGTCAAATCTCCACTATAATCAATATTGGTTACACAAGAGTCTTCACCAAATAGGTGGATACACAACAATCATCAATAATGCATCTTCTAATTTTAAATTCAAAGCTAAAGTGAAATTTGAAGGATCTCACCAAATAAAGGAAATGAGAAACTATTTCGATGGATTCGAAGGGCTAGACAAGAGGAACCCTGGGATGCAATTTCATCAAGATTAGGCTTCAAATTGACTTCCAATCTTGGCTTGAATAACAGAATCTTCACTTCACAAGAACCCTAGAATTTTCCTCCAATTTCCTTTCTCTTTCTCTCTCTTTTCTCTCTCCCATATTTGCTTCTCTCGGCTCTCTCACTGCACACTCACGGTGTGCTTGAATCAAATTAATTCAAGAATTGGTCAACCAAATTAATGAATGGTCAAATGGGCCAATTAAACTAATGGGGTCAAGTGCCATTAATTTGGGGCTTAGTGGGTTGAAGACAAACTCAATTGGGGTGAACCCAATTCAGCCCAACAGATCTAACAATGGTGTCCTGGATTTGCAATAACGTTGTTAAGTTTGACGACATTAGCAATGTCGATGGAAACTCTTTTCTAAATATGAATGGATATATATGAATGAAATTTTTTGACCTAACTGAAGATTTTGATAAGACGCACTCAAAATACAAGTTTGTATTAACATTAAATTTGCAGGCGATAACTCGAGTCACTACTACAAAATGCCACAAAGCCACCCAACTTTAGTTACCGGGTGCATATAACTGGTGACTTTCACAAAACGAGGCATATATAGCCACCGATTTGTTATAAACCGGTGGCTTTTCTCGAATATGATTAACAAAGCCACCGGTTATCCTTAAACCAGTGGTTTTATTGGATATAGCCACTAGTTTAAGAAAGCCCAATGACTTTGTTGTTTAACTACAGATAAAGTTGCCAGATATTTTATGAACCGGCTTCTTTACCGAACGCTTTTCGGCACCTGTTAATCAAATACCGGTGGCTTTGTCATCTTAGAATATTTCAATCATCCTTTTTGCATGTGATTAATCGTGTAGTTCTTTGAGAATGCGAGGGTATATAATTCTGAAACACGACGATCCATTTGATCCCAATGGATGAACGCAATCATCTTATTTTTCTTCGACTTTGTTGTTAATCGCGTTTTCTGGCAGTTTGTAGAATTTGTAGAATAATGACCCTAAAAAAAAAAAGGGAAAGAAATTGACCCTAAAAAGAACTGAAAATAAAGTCAAGAAAAAATTTGAAAATTAGTCGATGTTTTAACCTGGTGAGAAATTAGTAGTTTAATAGGAAATCACAACTTTTAGAGAAAAAAAATATGATGGACACTCAAAGAGAAAATCGGGTAGTTAAACTCACAAGTTTCAAAAGGCAATATATATATATATATACTGTCAAACTCATTTTTGTATAGATAAGCATCCCTAGCCTGGTGGAATCTCATGTTATGCAAGAAGTGAAAAAGTGTTATGCACCCGAGTTTGAATCCCAGTAGATGTAAATAAATTTTTACTTTCTTGGAGGAATTAACAAATCCCACATCGACAAGCTCTTTCATAAAAGCAGCAAAAGGGAGGATGCGTAACTTACGTTTCTAGCGGGGTCAAGAGAAAAACTAACAAGTTTCATAGCCAATAATGCCGTTATAAATAAATTCTTTTGACTCGGTCTAAACTCGTAGATTCGGACGAGTAAGTAATTATTTTTAACTTTCTGAAACATAGCCACCGGTGGCTATGTTTTACATTTTTCTGCAACACAACCACTGGGCATCTGGTGGCTTTGTTTCCTGTGTTTTTTAGAAGCCACCGATTTTTTAAGCCGGTGGCTTTTACCTCCAAAAGCTACCCTTCGTATCGCCACCAGAGCGAAATTGCGAACATGTGGTGGATTTGTGCGTATGAACTTGATGGCTTTTAACAATTTTGTAGTAGTAAGTTTGTGAGGATAGTATTGGCATTAACAAGGGTGATTGTAAGGTTTATGAGAAATCTTACTTAAATGAAGGATCGATAGACATGAATAAATTTTTTTTTTTTATAAAGATAAGTTTCCACAAAAGATCCACAAGAGATACAAAGTTGTTTCTACGATGAATTAGACAGTAGAGGTGGAAAAAATGTACAAGCTAGTGTTACAAGTGGCCTATAGTGTAAGGGAGATTTCAATAGAGACTCAAACTCGTGATAGTATTTGAGTTAAGTAAAAATTAATGTCGAAAGGAATATCAAAGTGAAAAAGAAAAATAATAGTAAAAGGAAATATGGAAAAGAACAAACCGATGAATCATGGGAGAAACAAAAGAGGGGCAGCCGGCGGTTCCTAAAATCAGTTGGGGGATCAAATCGAATTGATCGTTGAAGGGAGTGTTGAGGAACAACTCTCAATTCCTCAAGAAGCTTCCAGTACTATCCATTGATACAAATTTAATTTCACTAGATTCTTCTATACTACCTGTGCATTCAACATATAAACTAATTTTTTAGTACACAAATGAAAAACACAACCGACATGGGAATAGTGTAAATAGACCCCTAGCCTTGTAATAGAATCAAGGTCAGTTGGCTTTTCCTTTCCCTCTTGTATGCCTTTGCTTTATAGTGTGAATGTTTCTGTTCAAGTTTTGTTGAGTATTAAAATTTGGTTTATATTTTGTTAAGTGTTGTGGTGTGGGTATATAAATCGTAATTAAGAGACAGTAATTAAGATGTTTCGAAGAAATTACTTAATTCTGAGACTTATCAGGTATCTTCAACCGAGCCCCGCGTCCTCAGTCCAAGTCCTTAGCGACCAAGAAAGAAATCGTTGGAGAAGCAATTTCTCTCGATCACAAATTTCTTTTTTCATTATAAATAGGATAAATCAACACCCACAATTGGCATCCATTCACAAACAAAGAAATCCGCATATACATACATATATATATGTGCATGCGCATAATATATAAAATATGTATTTGTATTTAAAGTATATAATTAATAATTAGGTTTTTTTTAATGTATAAATAATAACTATTTTGTACGGGTCAAATTATGGGTTAAAGTACGAGTTGAACGGGTTATAACCCATCGGGTCAAGTAAATTTGACCTGTTAGGTCAAGTGAATTAACCCACGGGTTGAATGGGTTATAACCCAACCCGAACATGACCCAACCCACACTTGACCCGCTAGTTAACGGGTCGGGTTAAGTCATGACCCGTTAGGTGCGGGTCATAATTGATTCGACCCATAACCCGCCCAATTGCTCCCCCTATTTGGGATGATTGTCTATTTTAATCAGCTATAGCTGTAGACGAATAGACAATGTTTTGATTGTTTCTGGATTATTAATTCCTGCTGCAATTTTATAGTTTTCCTTACATTTATAAAAAAGAAAGAAGTTCTTCTGCAAGGGGGGAGATCACGGCGGAAGCCCAATCACAGCTGGTAGAGCTACGAAATCGATTAGACACTCTACTCGATCAGGAGGACATATAGTGGAAGCAGAGGGCGAAGCAGCACTAGTATAAGGAAGGGGATCGGAATACTTAGTATTTCCACATGTATGCTTCCCGACGACGCGAGGTGAACATGATCCCGGGGTTGGAGGATGCATCATGGGTTATGCAGGAGAACCCTGAGGCCATTGAGGGCATTATCTATGATCACTTCCGAGCAATCTTAACTTCCTCTACCCCGTCAATGGAGGATATTGTGGGTGCCCTGGCCCGTCTTCAGCCGGGGGTGTCGTTGATGGCACTGGAGAGTTTGAGCCAGCCCTACACAGAGCAAGAGGTTGTTCGAACACTCAAATCCATGCATCCTTACAAGTTCCAAGGCCCTGAGAGCATGACTCTGGTCTTTTTTAAGCGTTTCTGGCATTTGTTGGCCCCTGTTTGCAGGGATTCATTCTAGGTATATTGAACTCCAGCGAGCTTCCTCCGAGCATAAACTATACGCACATTGTCTTGATCCCCAAGGTGGCTTCCCCGACTCGAGTGACGGAGTTTCAACCTATCACCCTATGTAATGTTGTTTATCATATCGCCTCGAAAGTGATTGCCTTACCGATACGCGAGACGCTGCCGACAGTGATCAGTGAAACCCAGGCTACCTTTGTTGCAGGCCGCCAGATCACGGATAATGTGCTGCTGGAATATGAGATGCACCACGATATGAAGGTGCAGGGGGTGCAAGGCAGGAAGCTGATGTCGCTAAAATTGGATATTGAGTAAGGCTGTTGATAGGGTTGAATGGAGGTTTGTTTGCCCCCTGCTGGAGAAATTTGGGTACCCAAGACTGCTGGTGGACCTGCTGCAGAGGCGTTTGTAATCGGTGCAGTTCTCATTTTTATTGAATGGTCAGTGCTTTGGGTAGCTGGCACCGGAATGTGGAATTAGACAGGGGGACCCCTTATCTCCTTATCTGTTTAGACTTATGTAGTGAAGTCTTCTCCTCTATGCTTCATGATCTTCAGTGCAGTGGCAGGTTGGCAGGTGTTGGGGTTGCACATGGTGCACCGCTGATCTCACACTTATTTTTTGCGGACAACATACTGCTCTTAGTGTATGCCACTGTGGAGGAAGCAGAGTACATGCAGACCGCTATCATAGCGTACTCTAGAATATCGGGCCAACGCATTAACTTTGACAAATCTGCCATCTACTTCAGTGCGGCAACAACAGAGGCGACCCGTCACGCGATTTGTACCCTGTTACGAATGCGGGAGGTGGCTCAGCATGAAAAGTACCTAGGACTCCCATGTGTGATAGGGCGGGACAAGGCAGGGGTTTTCCAATCGATCAAGGATTGGGTGGCCAAAAGGATGGAAGGGTGGAAGGTGGAGTCATTGAGCCGTGCGGGGAAGGAGGTTCTCATCAGATCAGTGGTGCAGGCCATTCCGACCTACGCGATGTCATGCTTCCATATTCCGAATGGGGTTCTTGGCGATATACAAGCCATGGCGGCGAGATTTTTCTGGGGAGATCTGGCACGGGGGCAGCGTTGCACTGGGTCTCATGGGACAAAGTAGTGCGGAGCAAGCGTGATGAAGGGCTTGGCTTTAGAAAGATGAAGGCGTTCAATCTTGCCATGCTGAGCAAGTACGCGTGGGGACTATTCACTCGACCCCATTCACTACTGAGTCGGGTGCTGAAGGCGAAGTACTATGCATATGGGAATTTTCTCGAAGCAGGGCTGGGCAACCAGCCCTCGTTCACTTAGCGAAGCATATTGGAAGGGAGAGAGGTTCTGAAGCTGGGGATTAGGAGGATGGTGGGGAATGGGCGAAGTACTTGGATATGGCAGGACCTGTGGATACCTGGTCGCAGCATGGCCCCACCTCAGTACTTACCAGCAAGTTTGGCCCCACTTGGTCAAGTTTCGGAGCTGATTGATGGGATGGCGGTGCAGTGGAATGTGGGGCTGATCCATACACTATTTACACCTGATGTTGCCTCTGCTATATGTGACATCCCTTCACGAGACCCGAGGGACCTGATTGTTGGATCTGGCACCCAGACAAGAGGGGGCCGGCATAGTGTTAAGAGCGCCTACAACCTTTTAGTCTCGACTCTCTAGGATTCCGGTCACTGAGGTTGCGGACCCTTCCGCAACGGAACAGGACCCCCTCTGACGCCGCCTGTGGAGTTTGAATGTTCATGCTTGTGTGGAGCAATTCTTATGGTGGTTTAGTACAACTGCGCTACCTACGTAGGAGGCTTTAAAACGGCGTCACGTCCTGACTGGACCCTCACTCTGCCACCTGTGTTACGAAGCCAGCAACACGCTTAGCCACCTATTCTTTGACTGTCATTTTTCAGCGACGGTGTGGGAGCTCGAAGGCTGTCGGACGACAATTAAGGCACGCAGGCAGGAGCAGGGTCATCTCTGGCTCAGGGAGCTGTTGTTACATTGCCCAGGCGGTGTGTGCGAATACATGGCCGTGGTGCTGGATCTTAAATGGTTCCAGAGGAATAAGCGAGTGCATGGGAAAGCTGGGCGGGGGCCCCTCGGGGTGATGTTATCAGCAGTAGCAGCCCTAAGGAACTTCAAGGCAGTGAGGGCCTGCCCGGAGACAGAGGATTCATCCTTGGCATTCTCGATTCTCTTGGCTAGTGCCTCGCGGGGTACGAGGGTGTTCTTTGATGCAGCATATTACCCTTTGACACGAAGGGCAGCGGTGGGGGATTTTTGGGTACGATAAGGAGGGAATGTGGTTGGGAGGTATGGCTAGGAAGATCACAGGGGTTTACTCTCCGGATGAGGCCGAAGCAAGGCTTGTCTGGCGGCACTTGAACTGATTAGTCGGCAGGGATGGGCTCGATGCTCGTTAGTAGGGGATGTGGCAACAGTGGATATGGCGGTTCGAGGGGAGGGGGCCTAGAAGCATTGTTCGGATAATCATGTCTGAGATGAACCTACTAGGTTCACGGGGCATCTACTGGGTGGAAAGGGGCAAGAATGTCGTCCCACACTTGTTAGCGCAGAATGGTGCCACTAGCCTCCAGGAGGAGTACTGGTGGTCTGGACCACTGTCTTTTGTATCTCAAACGTTATTGGACGACTTCCAACGCCATTAATATAAAGCTCTTCCGTTTCAAAAAAAAAAAAAAACAAAAGTTCTTCTGCAGGGTTTAAGACCAAACCATAGACTAGTCAGGTTCGAAGAAAATAAAAAAATAAAAACTATAGACTAGTAAAAGAATGAATGAAATTGTTTGCTTTCTCAGTTCGAATATTATAAAACCAAAACATATAGACCGCGGTAGATGGATTCTTATTATTTTAATCATAGAGCGCATTACATTAACAGTCCTGAGTGTTGGTGAAATTATATTATAACCGCCCTTAGTTTGTATAAATATTTTCAAATAATAAATAAGTCCATAAAAATCAAGTTCGTTTCTTTGCCTTAAATAAAGGATTTATAATTTCATCAAAATTCAAATGAGGTAAATATAATTATCAAAAAATTTTGAATGAGGTAAATTCAATTATCAAAAAATTAGAAAAGTATTGTAATTTTCACTAAAATTTTGAGAATAAATGCAATTCCACCTCAACTATATTGTTCTAAACCAAATAATGTGCTACAAATTCTATATACTACAGATATTCATACTTGGTTCATTTCATTGATAAAACAGCACCATGTCGTTTCCAAAAATAAACAATATCGTGTACACATTAATATTCAGTTATTTAACAATTCCAATTCATTAAAAAATATATTTATGGTTAAAACGTCATTTATTTAAAAAAATGTTAATTCCTCTAAATTTTTTTTATTTTTATCTTTTTGGATTGGAGGGGCTATGATAAAAAAAAAATTAGCACAATATGAATAAGGTCATATTTAATGTGTTACAATATATAGTATCTGTAATTATGTCAAATTGTATAATTTCTTATTATAGGTTGATTTTATCATGTACCATAACATTATATAAGGCTACTTTGTGTATCTCATATTATAGAAGTTATACAATAATATAACACATATTGTTTCTAACATGATATCAGAGCCAAAACCCTAAATTGGTCTCTTTCATCGTGCAGCCGCTGCAGCCTCCGGCCGCCATAATTTCCGGTGACCTCAAACCACTTTTCGGCCGCGATTTTCCTTACCCGATCCAGTGTCCGTTGCTTGCTTGCTGACCAGATCTGGCGTCGTCAATGGGACGCTAGCTCCGTCTCGTTCGATTGCCGAAGTTTCATATCTGTCCCGTTCGTTCAGCTCGGTTGTCGAAGTTGGTATCTTCAGATCTGTCGTCAATGGGAAGCTCCGTCTCGTTTGTTACCGAGTTCGATTGCCGTCATCTCCCGTCGTTCCCATCGCTCGATTGCCGACCTCGACTTTCCTTGTTCCATTGCCGCCGCCGACTACTTCCGGTGAGACACGCAAGGGAACTTTGAACAAATTAAAGTCACCATAATTAGTTCCATTCACGGGTCTCTCTGTCCAGGTCCACATAGCCACGTCAACTAAACATATCTCTCCAGGTCCACATCACCACGTCAGCTAAGCACTCTTTGGCTGTCTGATTTTGGGTTTCTGATTTGTGTTTCCTCAAGGCCTGTTTGGTGCAATGTTGTTTGGCCCGGCCCGGACACCGACCCGGCGAGATCAAGGGTCGCATGACCCTCCGGGTCGACCGGGTCAACCCGGATGACGTCATTATGACAAATAAATATATTAATAATTAATATACTTTAATTTTATCATTTTTAACATTTAAAATATATTTTTTGTAACAATTATATATTTTTTTCAAAATTTACAGTTAAACATCAAAATTCGATACTATAAAATAAAAATTAAAGAAAGAATTTGATAAATAAATTAAAAAAGAATATATTAGCTTTCTTTTAAAATATAAAATTATAGTATTGCATTTTTATTAAAAAATAAAATTTGATATTATAATAAATATGGAAGTGTTTTAAATTAATACTTTAAAAATTAAACAAACTTCACTTTAAAAGAGAATAACTACTAAAAAATTGCCTTAAAAAAAAACTACAAAAAAATTAAGATTTTTTTTAAAAAAAAACTCATGCAAAAAATTACTTGAGCATGAGACATTTGTCATCAACTTTCAATGACTTAGGGTCCACGGCTAATTCGCTACGTTATGGGAAGGGGGAAAAAACTCATGCCTTTGATGCTTGCAGAAAGGGGAAAAGAAAAAAAAAGAAAAGAAAAGAAAAATGAACAACCTTTGTCCCACATTGGTAGAATAGTTAAAAGTAATGTGATTTTAATCCTATAAATAGACAAGGAGTGTCATAGTTTGTCAATAGCTTATAGGGTTAATTAATGGGCTGATTGGAAGCCTAGCCCATAAAAAAAAATAAGTTAAAATATTTTTCTTTCAAAAAAAATTAATAAACCGGGGTTGACTGGTTTACTCGGGTCCCGGGTAAACCCAGGTTTGACTAGTCAAACCCCGATTTTATACATTTCCGGATTTGGGGATTAGCTCGGATCGGACAGGTTGCGGGTCACGATCGGACCGGGTCAACCCGCCGGTCCGGTCCGGGCTTAACAACACTGGTTTGGTGGTCAGTTTTACTTTTCTGATTTTACTCAAAGGCTTGTTTGGCTTTAGATTATTATAGCTTCCTCTCAGCTTAACGATGTGACTCATCCGACGAGTATTATTCTTGATGGCACTAATTATGGTCTTTGGATGCCTGCAGTGCGCCGATTTCTTCAAAGTCGAAATATGGCATATCATTATTGGTGAGCTAGTCAAACTAGTACAGCTAAAGAACAGTCTTTTGATGCCTATGCCGATATCTTGGAGGAGTGGGACAGTGCTAATAATAAAATTGTTTCTTGGTTCATCAACACTAGCACTCCAAGTGTTGGTTATCTGTTGAATAATACAGAGACGACAAAGGAGGTTTGAGTTTTTTTTTTTTTTTTCGGCACGCTACACTACTGCTGATTTGACTCACCAATATCAACTTGTCACCCATGTTCAATCTCTCCATCAGGAACCAGGACAGCATATTGATGCTTTTCACTCCCAGATAAACTCTCTTTGGGATCAATTAGCACCCTCTGAACCTCGCTGGACATGCACTGCTGATTCTGCTTTCTTTGTTGCATATCAAGATAATCTTCGATTGATTCAGTTCCTGATGGCTTTACGACCCAAATTTGAGCCGATCCGAACCACTCTTCTCCATTGTCGCCCTCTACCTACTTTCAGCTCAGCTCTCTCTGAACTGATTTCAGAGGAAACCCATCTCCGAGGCATGCACATTAAGTCTACTTGATCTTGTTATGGCTGCTACTTCTCCGCAGTCTACTCAACCGTCATACGGCCCCCCACCCACTCGACCTAACAGTGGCAAGGGTCAGAAACAGTGTAAACATTGCCATCTCTGGGGTCATACGATTGATAGATGTCATAAACGGTTGGCTACCATTCGCAAAGGTGTCCCTATTGCTGCAGTTCAACCTGAGTCCCAGACTGGTCCCTCAGCTTCTCCGTCTCTTCCAGTCTTATCTATCACCACCTCTGAGCTTGACAGGTGGATCAATAAAGTTCTCTCAAGTCGTGAGTCTACCTCTTCCCCTGTACTCTCAATTACTCTAAGTAGTTCTCCTTGGCTTCTTGACCCTGCATGTTTTAATCACATGACACCTGGTCCATCTATTTTTACTTCTAAGAATTTTGTATCCTCCACATCTGTTATACGAACTGCTAATGGCTCAACTTTGACTCCCAGCCATATTGTAACTAGTCCACCTCTACTTTCTCTATTCCAGATGCATTATGTGTTCCTAATTTAGCCTTTAGCTTTAATTTACTCTCTGTGGGTCAACTCTGTGATCTAGATCTTGATTTACATTTTTTGAAACATGGTTGTGTAATACAGGAGCCACCAGACTGGGGTGCAAGTTGGGACATGCCGTAAAGTCGGTCATTTATTTGAGCTCACTTCCCTCGTCATTCCCACTTCTGCTAATGTCGTCATTGACAATAATTCTACCTCTCTGTAGCTCTGGCACTAGATTAGGTCATGCATCATCCTCACACATTCAGCAACTAGTATCCAACGGATCATTAGGATCTGTGAACAATAATTCTTTGATTGTATTTCATGTTAACTTGGTAAACATCATTGCCATTTTCCTTAACTGATTATGTATTTTCCAGCCTTTTGACTTGATTCATTCTGATGTTTGGGGCCCTGCTCCCACTCCTACTTGGGCGGTTCTCGTTATTTCATTATTTTCATTAATGATTATTCTCAGTTTACCTGGATTTATTAATGGAACGCCGATCTGAGTTTTTGCAGATATATCGTGAATCCCGCAATATGGTTCGCACCCAATTCTCTAAACCATTAAGGTCTTTCGTTCTGATAATGCTGCCAAATACACTGACTCTTCATTTCTTACATTCTTCACGAAGATGATGCCATCCCTCAGCGTTCCTGTTCAGGTACCTCCCAACAAAATGGGTATGCCGAGCATAAACATCAGCACATCCTTAACACTGTTCGAACGTTGCTGCTCTATACTAGTGTTCCTGAATGCTTTTGGGGGAAGCAGCTCTCATTGTTGTCTAAACCATCAATCGCATTCCTTCTCCTGTTACCTATAATACATCCCCGTATGAGCGTCTCTATGGTGTCTCTCCTGATTACCATACCTTTCTCGTTCCGCGTGCTTCGTCATGCTCCAGCCTCATGAAAGAACGAAACTAGAGCCTCGCTCTCGTTGTGTGTTTTTTGGTTATGGGATTCAACATAAAGGTTATCGTTGTTATGATCCTATTTTCAAACGTCTCCGGATTTCTCATCACGTGACATTCTTGGAACACAAACCATTTTCCAGTGTCTCCTCCTTTCATCTTTCTCCTACTCAGTCACCCTCATACTTCACCACTCCTCCTGTCATCGACACTTTAGTCGATATTTCTTCTAATGGTGCAAGGTAATCTTAACTCCTCCATTGATGCTCCCTCTCCTGGTGCTAGCTCTCATGTCCTGTTGACTATGCTACTCAGTCTGTGGATTCCCCAGAAACTTCAAATTCATCTCTTCCATTTCGGCGGTCCACAACGGTGAGAGACACTCTCCCTCATATCTCAATGAGTACCACTGTTCTTTTGTTTTGCTACTCTTTTATAAGCCTCAATCCTTTCATGAGGCTCGGTCTGATCCTCTCTGGCAGAGCGGTTTGAATGATGAGTTACAGGTACTTCTCAAAAACCATACTTGGACTTCATTGACCTGCCTACAAGGTAATCCGTGGTTGGATGCAAATGGGTGTACAAGATCAAAACTCATTCAGATGGCTCTATCGAACGCTATAAGGCACGGCTAGTAGCTAAAGGGTTCACTCAGGAATATGGGATTGGCTATGAAGAGACTTTTGCTACTGTAGCCAGAATCACTTTTGTTCGAGCTCTTCTTGCCATAGCCTCTTCGCGTGGATGGAAGTTGTCACAGAGATGTCAAAAATGCCTTTCTTAAGGGATCTTTTAGAGGATTTTATATGCAACCTCCACGGGGTTTTCTCCAATCTTCAACCAAGGTGTGTCATCTCCTTAAGGGCCTTTATGGGTTGAAGCAGACACCTAGAGCATGGTATTCCAACTTCAGTTCTACTCTTTGTCAACTTGGCTTTGAAATCAGTTCCTATGATTCTGCTCTCTTCATCAAGAATTCCTCCTTTGGGACTATTCTTCTTCTCTTGTATGAGGATGATATGGTCATTACTGGTGATGATGTTTCAGGTATACGTGACTTGAACGACTTTCTTCATACCAAATTTGAGATGAAAGATTTGGGTTCTCTGTCATATTTTTTGGGACTTGAAGTATCCAAATTGCCTCTGGATATCACCTTACTCAGACAAAATATGATTCCGATCTCTTGTCTAGGGCAGGTTTCACGGACTCTAAGGTTATCAAGACTCCTACTGAACCCAACTTCAAACTTCTCCAGGTGATGGTGAATCTCTTGATGATCCCACTCGCTATCGTCATGGTTGGTGGTAGCTTAGTTTACCTAACAGTTACTCGACCCGACATTGCTCATACTATTCAGCTTGTTAGCGAGTTCATGTCTGCTCCCCGTTCGGCTCACTTTGCTGTTGTTATACGGATCGTGCTCTATGTTAAGGGAATAGTTTCATATGGTCTTCACTTTCCAGCTAACTCCCACTGGAGTCACGGGCTTTATCGGACGCCGATTGGGCTGAAGACTCAACGGATCGCCGTTCCACGACTGGTTTCTGTTTTCTTCCTTTAGGACTCCCTCATTTCTTGGTGAGCAAGAAGAAACAATCAGTCGTCTCTCGGTCCAGTCAGAGTTGAATATCTGGCATTAGCTGATACTACTGCCGAACTTCTGTGGCTGAAGTGGCTTCTCTCGGATATGGGTGTTTCGGCCACTCAGCAGCAGACCGCTATCGTGTGATAGTCGGAGTGCAATCCAAATTTCTCATAATGATGTCTTCCATGAACGCACCAAGTATATTGAGATTGACTGTCATCTTGTGCATCATCATCTATACAGAAGTCCCTAACACTTGTCTCGGTTTGTCAAAAGATCAACTTGCTGATCTCTTTACGAAAGCTCATTCTCCTGGACGTTTTTGCTCTCTCATTTCCAAACTCAAGCTGCTTCACTTCACCACCTTGAGTTTGAGGGGAGGTTAGGATATGTAGTATCTGTAATTATGTCTAATTGTATAGTTTCCTATTATAGGTTGATCTTATCATGTACCGTAGCATTATATAAAGCTACTTTGTGTATCTCATGTTATAGAAGTTATACAATAATACACACGTATTGTTTCTAACACCTTGGACCAGTATTGTCTTCCAGTGATCAATTCAAGTCACCAAACTTTACAAACTAATAATAACTAAAGATGCAAAAATTAATAAACAAGCAATACGAAAAAAAACCAAATTCCAAAAACAAGAGATTAAGTGCAAAAAAGTCGGGTAAGAGTATATATCCACAGTAACAAATTAGTTTGACTCAATATTCAAATGAATCAGTTATAGCTTCTGTGTATTATCACTATTACGCATAACCTAACTTTTCCACTTAAAAATAAATAAATAAAAACCTAATTTTTCCAAACTTCTCGATTATTAAAATGAATTGCCATTGTAAATTAGGCTTAATTACAGTTACCCCCATGTTATAAGGCTTTTACTATTGGCTCCTCCATGTTTAAAGTTAACTCCCTTAAAACTAGCCAAACAAAATAACTTCAATTAGGTTCCAATACTAAACAAAACTCAAATTCCAAACTAGTAATCACTTTCAACAAACTCAGAACTCTCAGAAGATATCACGTGCTTACTGCAGACACAGTTGATATAATCACCTTCAACCCAAACTTACAACCAATGACCACATATATCAGGTTCCATTTGCTTAGGGCTGTCCAAAACAAGAAACTCAGTCCGATCCGGTCGAATCCGATCGGTTTCGGATAGGGTCGATCCGAACAGACCCATTCTTATCTTTTCTTTTTTTTCTTTTGATAGTTGGGTATCCAGCCCTTTTCTTCCAATTTCCATTTTCCATTGTCCAAGTACAATTCTGTTGAACAAATTAAATCAAGTTTAATTAGGAAATTTTAGTTTGATAGGATTTAATAATTACTTGTTTAATTTGTTTTCCAATTTAGATTTGGTTTGTTTTGAGAAACTAATTTTGAGAAGGATTTGGGTAACTATGAGTCTATTATAAAGGACCAATGGAGTATTATTTTCAGTTGAGTTGAGAGTTTGAAAGGTCAGAGCCTTTCGGCTCTCTATCTCGGGGTTGTGAGATGTTGGGTTATTGATGTAATAGGTGTGTAGGCAAAGACTTTCGGCTTGCTCTGCCTTTGATTGGTTGGTTTAGTGATTTTGTGGATGTAGGTCTAAAGACCAAACCACGTTAAATTGTGGTTGTTTCGTTGTTCGTTTTAATTATTCTGCTGCGCGTTAATCTCTTTGGGCGATAGAGATATTTTTATATCCTACCAAATTCTCCCATCTCTAATTTATTAGGCGAGATTCATGGGCATCATTTTGCTGCTTCACATTTATTTTATCATATCAACTGAACTACAAGAAACGAAATCATCGAACTCGCTGCCAAGCTTGAGTGCCATTGGATGAACTAACCAACCAACTTCTAGAGCATCTTTCAGGACAGAAGCCCAATTTATAATTATTGGGAGGACAACTTTTAGTTTTCCGTATTTCAAACTTCAGCCTTAGCAGTATAGATTATAGGATTTTTTATCCTAATTTAAACTTTAAACTTGTATCGATTCAATAAGCTTAGATAGTTAGGATCCTGAGCTTACGATTTCTTTGTAAATCGGATAATTGTATATTTCAACTTAAATCTCTCAATACATACTGAATAAAGTCACCAATCTATTCATTGTTTAGTTGGTCTTCACATTTCACGGTAATCGTTTGCCATTGAAGACTCGGACTGAATAAGCGGCTGCCGGCTGGAAAAGTGTTTCTCTCTCTCTTCTTTCTGTTTTCTTTTTTTTTTTTTTTTTTCAAATAACTTTCGGATCGGATTTTCGTATTTTCGGTTACTGATCATCTATAAACACGCCTACATTACTGATTTCCCAGGCCCTCAATCAAACAAATAATATGAAGAATTGATTTAAAGCTATCTAAACAACAATGAGTTCATCCATCTATCACAATCAGGGTATAAAAACGAACTCAAGACATCAAAACCAGATCTAAAAATCATTGACACCAAACTTGGACAGCAGCACAAGATCTGGTCATTAACCCGGTTTTCATCTCATGTCAAAGGTAACAAGAATCGACCGAGTCAGAGTTTGACAATCGACGGTGATAACAAAGGTGACGACAACAATTGAAGGTGAGGTAATTGTTAGTTTTTAAAATATAGAGGGCAATAATAAACGCAATGCAACACGGGATAAACTGTAATTAAGCCTATAATTATTATTATTATTTTTTTGAAAATATAAATTACATTCCTAATTAATCAAAACACGACACCACTATAATTAGTGATCATTGAACAACATTAATTTAGAATAAAAAAATCCGGTAATAAAAATTGAAAAAGAAATGTATTGCTTAGATATTTTCGTGGTAAGGTGAGGCTCTGTTTTAAATTTCTTTCCTCACGAAAAAGAATAATTTTTCTTCAAAAAAAAACTCATATTCAATACTCTCATATTCTACAAAAATTAGAATGAAAAAAAATGTCACTATTGCATTTTTTTTTCTTTTCTATACGCAATTCCCACATAATAATTTCTTCTAAGGGTGTGTTTGTTTCCCATGGATTGGGCTGTGGAAATGGAAACCAATTCCAATTCCATTTTTGTTTGGACTAAATTTTAAATTTCAGAAGGAATTACAATTCTATAGGAGTCCAATTCCATGATTTCAATTCTTTGACTGACTCTAAGTTTCCAATTCCAATTCCTTACTATTTACAAAAACTCGCGGGGTCAAAATTTCGGATCAAGAGATTATTTCGGGTTTATAACAGCAAATGGGCTTTTTGCCCTATTTTTCCCGCATTGATCGAACACTTGTAGCTCCCTTCTTTCTCTTTTCCGTCTTCTACTACCGCCGACGGGCGACGGTGGCTGCTGGCGACGATACAGTGGGCGTGACGGTTATCTTAGCGCCGCCTTTGTGATTCTTGGGACGGAGGTAGGTTTTTTTCTTTCTTCTTTCTCAGATTTTGAAGGTTAAGGGTACGGTGGTGGGTGTTTGATTGAACTATACGTGGGGTTCTTGCGCTTTTTCTATTGTTTTTGTTTCTTTGAAGATTATTGGGACCAAGTTGCTTTTCTGGTGTGTTATTTGCCAAAGATATTTTAGTTAGGGTTCAAATATTGTAATTACACAGTAAAGTAATCGTGGTGGTGGTGTCTATGGTTGAAAGGTGAGCGGCGGCGGCGGTTGTTTTTGGCGTCTGTTGCTTATTAAATTTACTTTTTAATTTTTTAAAAAATATTGTTATATTGTAGAAGTTTTTTCCTTTCCATTTGCGGTGGTGGTTTTAGTTCTTGTATGGAAAAACGAAGTGGCTTACGAGTTGCTTCTTTCTACGTTGCTTCTTTCTGTTTAAATAAGAGTATAAATTGGAAATAGCTGAATTGTTGTGCTTTTGAATAATGTTTTCTGAGACTGAATATCCATTATTGCCTACCTATTTATTCAGTACCTGGGAAGTGACAAAATAAGAAAGAAAAAAAAAGAAACAGAAAAGGAAAAACACAAAATTTGCAAGATTGCTGAAACATTTACAATTTTCATTATGCATGCTGGATTTTAATGATTCAGTTATTGTCAATTGCCTTTTATTTCAGTTATTTCAGTCAAATGTTCTGTGTTGACTATAATTTCAGTGATGGTTCGAGCTTGAGGCTTTCCTTTGTCTTTAGTACATTTAATGCTTTTTTGGGATTACAATGCGTAAACTCTGTTTATGAAATTGATTTCTGTAGATTTGTAATGTTTGGTGATATAATTTGGTATTAGAAGTTGTTGCTAGTAGTGACGGTATTGTTAGCGTTGGTTGTGTTCGCTGCTACTGCTGCAGTTTGTTTGTTGCTTCTATTGGTGCAACTGTTGTTGTTGTTGAAGTTCTAAGAATAATGTTACCAAACTTTTATGCAATCTTCTGGAAAAACTTGTTAAATATGTTATAGAGGTGTGTTTATTTTGTTTTTTCTCTAGATCATCAATAGTTCTTTGACCAAACTAGTAAATGTTGGTTTGGTGTATTGTTCTCATTAATAATACTATTTGACTTCTTACTATGTATTATGGTGGTCTTTTTGTATAGTTCAGTGTGATCACTAAACTATCATGATATTTCATGGCATATTTGCTTGTCACTGAAAAAAAAATAGTACATGGCTAGCTTTATGAGTTTTCTCTAAACATGTGGTTGTTTTTGGAAATATAAACCATGTGACATACCTACACATGAATCTGTTGTAAGACTTCATATTGATTTCTAGTATTACAATGTAATTCTTGTCCTTGATCAAATCCCAGTTTAGGAATAGGATCCTTAGCTTTTTCTAAGTTTTGTTAGTCATGATATTCTTTTCTTTTGGCTTTTGAATTTAGTGCTCTTGAGTCTTGATGATGGTTGGTGGATAATCCAATTTTCAAGTTTCTTTTACCTTGGTAATTCTCAGTTCATTACATAATAGTTGGGATCTTTACTGCAGGGCATTCCTATATCACTCAAATGTGGAGCAACCAAAGCACAATTTGATAGCACGGTAAGCTTGTTTTCCCTCGGTCAATTCTCAATCGCTTTTGTAGCAGCTAGATTAGCTGTATTTGTTGCATAAGAACTCTGCAGATAAAACTGCCTCTAGCTAAATTGAGAGAAAATTTTCAAACTAGTCTCTGAATGTTTACCATGAATTTTATCTTCAAATACTCCAAAGTCAAGTCCCACTTTCACTTTTTTAGTACGGTTGTATTCAAGTTCAAAATCTCTGTTTTTTTTTTCTCATACCCATTTGTTAGCATCTTTCATCACTATAATCTTCCAAAATTTTTTGATTCCAAGCCCAGATGTACTATTAGTTAGTTCATGTTCATTGAAACTGATGTGGATTTTCGCTGTTTTCCCAATTCTAGTATTTTTGTCAAGGTTTGATCTCTGTTGATGTGATTGAATATGTTCTTGATTCTAAATTTTGGGTTTAATCCAATCGTATGTATTTTGCAATTTTTTTCCCCAATTGTACTTTTCTGATAGTAAAATATTTCCCAAATCTCAATTTTTTAAGGGGGATTTGCTGATTTTTTTCACTGTGAGTATGCAATCATGATTCATGTGTTGGAGTTTATAGCATTTAGTAGTTTGGTGATTGCCTGCATAGAATAAATTGTGAAAACTGGACAATTTGGAAAATTCATCTGTGATTCTCTCTTAATTTGCAAATTGCTTGCTGAAATGTTTGTCCATTGATAATGTTTGAGTGGTCTAATAATTCAATCTTGCTATAAAAATTCCATCTTTTTGAGATGATCAATTGCATGGAAAGTGTTGTGTTTCATAACTGTGATCATCTTAATTTTTGAAAGATTCTCAACTTGATTCTCTGTGAAGTTTGGTATCTTTGTACAAACCATGAGGACTTTGTTTCAGAATAAGGTTGATCTGATTTACTTCCTCCCACTTCCCCCTTCCCCCTTCCCTCTTCCCCCTTCCCCCTTCCCCAACCCACTTCATCTTAGTTTTTGCTTTTGTGATGGTTCTGAAAACTGAGAGATGTAATGCATTAGAAATATTTGACTTGTTTTAACATTTGACTCTGAAAAATGGAACTTTAATTGTTGTATTTAGTGTTTCCTGTGAACCTCAATCGTGGCAGAATTTTTGCACTTGTTAGCCTGCCAGAGCTTTTATGAACAATTTTTTATGAATTTGGTAGGTTCTACTGCATTTTGTTTAAGTGAAGCTATTTCTTTTTGTTGTATTGTACTCTAATAATTTAATTAAAGTATTTCTTTGTCTTTTCTTTCTCTACTTGACATATTGATGGAAAGAGCACCAATATCTACTTTACAGGTAGATAGCATCCAAATCACAAATAACGTCCCCTTTGAAGGGAAAGGGAAGGAAAAGCAAACGCAAAATCATATCGAAGTTGGAGCCCAGAAATGGATAAGGTTCTCAGTTCTTGTCTTGTAGAACAAATGACTGAAGGAAACAAGTTAGATGGTGATTGTGCACGGAAGTCAACATCTTGGACAGCTGCTGTTAATTCTCTTTCCGAACAGTTACATGTTAAAGTTAGTAAGAGTAACATACTTTCTCGCTTGAAGACATGGAAAAAGCATTATGAAGTGTTACACATCCCTTGTTGGTTTCATGCAACTCTGGCTCTCCAACTACATGGGGCCATACAATGGGTAGGATTGAAGTCCATGATGAAAATGTTTGGAATGAACGAGTAGAGGTAAATCTCTTTTATTTAGTTGGAAATAGAATGCTAAGAATCTGCGAATGGACTATTCCTTCTCCATCCTTATTGTTTCATTAATAAGTTCTATTTTCTTGTATTTGTTGAACTCTTATTAACATGTTTTTTTTGTTTTGTAGGCAAATCCCAAACTTGCACCATATAGGAGAAAATTGTAATTGAGAATTTGGATGATATTTCTATCATTTTCTCTCAAGATCACGCTAGTGGACAAGGAGCCAGAACTATTAGAGAGACGGATGATGTAGAAAATGAATTTTCAAGTGAACAAGCCTCATTTGAGGGTGATGAGAGGACAATAGAGAAGAATGACCTTAGTATGTTGTTGGCTCGACAACAACGTTTAAAGGAAAAAGAGACTTCCTCCACTAGTTCTCAAGGCACAAAGAGGAAACTTCCTAGTTCACAAGCTTTATTTGATGTTTTGGGTAGGAAGGCTGATTCTCTAGATAGGTTTCTTATGACAGACACGCGGAAAGCCACTACTGAAGAAGTTTTAAAGGAGTTAGAGAAAGTTGATTTGGATTCCACACAGAAGTTGAGGGCTTTAGACATGATGATGAACAATCAAAGGTTATTTGATACATTTTCGGGGATGCCAACTGATTTGAGGCAACAGTGGATTTTGATGCACATTCAGTAGGGATTTTGTGTTGATCACTAGGAGTTCGGAATGATGATTTTGTAGCATTTTTAATCAATTTATATTTCTTGTTTAACATGTTAAGGTGACTTGAAAATTTATATTTTCAATTAAGTCACTAATTAATATTGTTATTAAGTTTATTTTCCTAACTAATTATAAGGGGACCTGCAGAATTTATATTTATTCCAATAGTTGTATAATATAATCTTATATATGGTGGGTGATTTTATTTATTTTTAATTAGATACAAAAGTTATTTTAAAAAATGGCTATTTATAATTGCAAATGAATTCTAATTCTACATATAATTTTAAGCATTCAAGCAAAAAAAAATTGGAATCACAATTCAATTTCTACAAAATTTTATATTTTACCAAACAATGGAATTGAAATGGATTTGCAATTCCAATTCTACATTTCAATTCTATAGAATTCCAATTCCAATTCCAATTCAATTCTAATTCCGTTTAACCAAACGGACCCTAAGAAAATTTCTCTTCACAAAATAATTTTTTTTCATTCTAGTCACAATACAAGCATAGCCTAAATAAGGTTGGGGAGTGGCTCTCGAGGAAAGTTAGGCGCCTAGTGGCTTTAGATGCTAGGGGCTTTCTCTATCTGTGGAGTTAGTCCCTCGATTGTTTTAGTGTTTGGTACGTAGCTTCACAATGTCTCAGCTACATTCGCATTTTTGTATATTTGTACTTCTAAGGTCATGCTCATTATGGCCTCCTTAGAACCTTTTGGCAATTTGCCTTCTTTTATTTTTAATAAAGGGTCCTCAAGGCCCCAACCACTTTAAAAATAAAATTAAAAAAAAAGCCTAAATAAGGTTGTATTTGAAATTAAATAAAATCCCACACATGAATAGTCCACTGACCAGCATTCATCATTTCTTGTGGGTTCAGTGCTAACTTTTAGCACCTCTGATTGATGTTAAACGTCCGCGGCCGTCTTTCATTTTTTCTGGGGTGAAGGTTAACGGAAGTACCTTTGAAAATTTTCACTCCAAGTTTTTAGTTTTTAAAATCTTTTATCAATCACTATATTAATTGTGTCTCAAATAATGTGTTAAGGCCACGGTGGTTATCACTTAGAAAATATGTTTTGAGAAAAAAAATTTATGTAAATATATTAAAAATGTAAAAGTGTACAGTTGAAAAGTAAAAATTGTTGTGGTATCTCCTCAAAATCCTAAGACAATTAGTATTGGGTTAGACTTTCTAATTTTGAATAGATTAGGAAACTGAGTCAATAGAGTTTCTCTAGTTTT